>JAAGEH010000018.1:19765037-20122341 GCA_011751065.1 Lasiurus cinereus | reverse complement strand
TATATATATATATATATATATATATATATATATACTGCGTTTGGTTACATTTTTCAGCTGTGTACTCCTCAATGATTTCTTCATATGACAATTTTGTATTTTTTATAGAAAAGGTCCAAAATTGACTATTTTTAGCACAATTGATTGAATTTCAATATATTATTATCTTTAGTTATTTAAAGTTTAGAAAGGTTTCTTTTAGCTTTACAATTCCTTTTGGTAAACATACATTTTTAGAATTGTCAAGTTGAGGAAAACCTCTTGTTGAATTTCTAATATATATAAACTGTAAGAATTCAGGCCATCCCAAGTTATTTTTTCTGTGACCAATCTTAAATACCCTTTTGATTGATGATACCACTGACCAGTCTGTCATCAGTGTCTTTATCATAGTGTTGTATTATGCATTATAATATGATCACTGAAGTCACTATTTCATGTCAGAACAGCAAGACATTTAAATCATTTTCCAATGTGTTCATGACTTACTCCTCTCTATTAATTGGATTATTAAAGCAATCCAAGGGCATATTCATTCACTCTCTTTATCACTTCTTCTCACACATAGAGAATTTTTGGCTGGTAAAAGAATTAAAAGATTTTCATAAGGTTTTAGTGAGAATAGTAGCATGCAATAATGGCCAACTAAAATCATTTAATGTAGACTCAAAAATAAAGTAGTACTATTTGGTATCTGTTTTGCTTAGTTAATTTTACTTTTATACATTTTCCCATTATAGTTCTGGTAAATGATTTGGGATAATTAAGTTACATTTGTACTTTTTCATTTTGACATTTTTTAATGTGCACATACAAAAGTGAATCAAATATGGTGATTTATTCAATAATTCCCATTATTTCAGTAATTACCATTATTTAAAGAACACCACTTTTGACAGTACCCTCTGAAGGGCAAATCCTGTTCACTTAGAAACTTAATAGTCATAACACTCTTCTGAATGCTTAAAAATACTAAACATTAACAGTGAAACTGACCATTCTCTCTTCCCTGTTCTTTAAGGAGTTCATCTAGTGCGTTTGTGTTTGATTGATGTGTTATTAAAGTGCCTTCTTGTCTGTAGAGTCCTCCTGACTTTCAGGAAGTTATGTCTGCCTTAGTAAAAAAATTCATAAATTACACAATATATGCAACGTCTTATTTTGGACCTATTAGCTGGGATCTTATAATAGTTTGCATACTGTTCTTTTTGTTGTTGTTGCTGTTGTTCATTATATATACTTTGAAATATTTCTAATATCTATTGTATATTCTGTTTAATTCTTTAAATATCACAGGCATCATAATTTTTTTTGGGGGGGGAACAACTTTATTTTATTAAACAGTGTTAAAGTAAATTTATTGGGACAAGCATGGTACTTATCAAAATCAATGAATTTTCCCAATAAAGCTGTTGTTGAAATCCCATGTGCTCTGGTGACCATACAAATTTTAGTTTTGGTTGCAGTGAGAGTTTTTGATGTGCTAAATTTTATCTTTCCTTGCAAATTGCTTTTTGCCAAAATTTTCTCTGTTACATTTTTGGCTTCAACTAGGTACTTCTTTTCTTATACATTGGGCAAAATGGTTTCTAGTGCTTGACACGAGCAGTATCATTTTAAAGATCAAGTTGCTGTCAGTGACTGTCAGTTCACCCCAGAAGCAGTGAGCCTATGTCATCTGAATGGAATATTCTTAGATAACTGGGCCCAATAAGCTGGATGCTGCTTTGGAATATATGGCCCTTAACCAGGGTGGGCCACTTGGCAATAAGCCATCTTTGTTGCCCAAGTCTATATATATTATGCCCCAACCCCATTTGGGCACAGAGATTCTCCATCTTGCTGCTGCCCAGGACTTTGCTTCTGTCCGTATGTTCCCTTTATAAACTCTTTATTTAATTCTGGAGTTGCCAGCTTCTTCAGTCTCTTAGCCTTTATCACCTTTGGAGGTTGGTTCCAGTATATCTTAAGAAATTTTCCCAACATATAGTATCTAAATTTGTATATCCTTCTATCTAATAAAAGAGTAACATGTAAATTGACCATCACTCCAACACACAAGATGGCTGCCCCCATGTGGTCAAAGATGACCACCCCTATGTGGACAAAAGATGGCTGCCACAAGATTGCCAGCAGGTGAAGGAAGTTGTGGGGGGACCAGGGGAGGGCAGTTTTAGGGGGGGGGATAGGCCTGCAAGGGAGGGCAGTGAGGGTTGACCAGGCCAGCGGGAGAGGGCAGTTGGGGGTAACCACACCTGCAGGCGAGGACAGTTAGGAGTGACCAGACTGGCAGAGGAGGGGAGTTAGAAGTGACTAGACTGGCAGGGGAGGGCAGTTAGGGGCAACCAGGCTGGCAGGGGAGGACAGTAGGGGCAATTGGGCAGGCAGAGGAGCAGTTAAGCATTGACCAGGCTGGCAGGGGAGTGGTTACGGGGTGATCAGGCTGGCAGGCAGAAGCGGTTAGGGGCAATCAGTCAGGAAAGAAGGCAAGTGGTTGGGAGCCAGCAGTCCTGGGTTGTGAGAGGAATGTCTAACTTCCATTTAGGCCCAATACCAGTGGGTTTAAATAGGCAGTCAGACATCCCTCAAGGGGTCCCAGATTGGAAAGGGTTCAAGTTGGGTTGAAGAACACCCCCATGCATGAATTTTGTGCACTGGGCCTTCAGTATATAATAAAAACCTAATATGCTAAGTTTTCCAGTTGTCCATTCAAAGTATAATATGCTAATGATATGCTAAGGCTGTTCAACCACTCACTATGACGTGCATTGACCACTAGAGGGCAGATGCTCCAATCAGTAGGTTAGCTTGCTGCTGGGGTCCAGCTGATCAGGATTGAGCAAGGCAGGCCAACAAACCCTGGAGCTCTCCCACTGCTCCCCCCGAGCCGCCCCCACCCCTGATCAGCCTCAAAACCCAGTTTGGGGCAGGGCTGGCCAGCCAACCACCTGCAGTCCCTCCCCCAGCCAGCCACGCCCTCGATGGGCCCCCATTGGGGGTGGGGCTGGCCGGACCCCACTTGCATGAATCCATGCACCTGGCTTCTAGTAATTAATAATTCTGAATAACAATGTACAGAATCTAAAATCAAAGAACATAAAAATTTGAATATATTGTTAATCTGCTGCCATAGTATAGTGAGGTACACAGTTTTCAATATTAAATATATTAACATATTGATATGTGTAGGAGTTCTGGCCCTGGGCCACTTGTTTCTTTAGAATGTTTTGCTGTGTTGTAGTAATTTTCTATGTCAATGTATCTGGAACCCCCAGACTTCTTCAGAATTATATGCCTCAGATACCCTAAAATATGAGTTAACTAGAAGCCTGGTGCACAAATTCATTCATGGGTGTGGTCTGGTCAATGTGCCCTGATCAGGCTGATTGGGTCTGGCCTGTCAGCTGGTTGGCCGGTTGGCCCTGCCCCTTGGTCAACCTACTGGTTGAACTCCCAGTCCAGGGGACAATTTGCCTATTAGCCTTTTATTTTATAGGATATGTTGAGATGCATAAAACATGTATATATTATAGGTTTATTTTATACAAATATAAAAATTCTAATGTTTTTCCTGATTTTCATTTTAAAAATAAAAACATATATAACGTTTATAATTGCATATAATAAATCAACAAGTATCCCTTATAGAGAATGTCTTGACTAAGCATCAGTAGGGATTGCATCACCACTAAACACCTGAAGATTGAAGAAATCTTTCATAGACTAGATTCTGGCCCCAAACTTTTCAAACCTCATTTCTTCTCTACTACCCATGTATTTCCAGTGCCTTAGGATATGTTTATTTTACAACTGACCCCTGATCCTGCACCACTGTTTTACAATGCTGAATGAGTCATCAAAGGGTTTCTGGAAGCCATTCCTACGTGACACCTATATGTAGCGATAACATAATCATACACAGAAGGCACTGAACATGATCTAACCAAACTAAACATTTCCTCAACTCAACTTCCACTTAGCATGACTTTCAAAATGCCAGCAAACACCAAGGCCAGCTAACATGAGAAGAAATCAGAGTGGAGACAGTGGTTTTCACTGATCATGGCTAAATAGTTTACTTTTGAAAATTTTATAAAAATATATGACCATGTGAACACTTTGCCTCAGAAAGGCCCTGGGAAATGAAAGGTCTGGAAGCTACTTTTAATTAGCTATGGAATAAATCCACCTCATGTCAGAGGAATACAAAAACATCAGGATCAGAAAGCAAAAAGAATGTGCCTTGCTGAATGCTCACTTCAGAGTAGAAAGCATCAGAGCATCCCCTTGTCCAAATGACATGTGGGAGCCACATAGGTACTTGTAAGGAATTCAAAGCATTCTTACAAAAAACTAGAGAGCAGCTCTGAAGATAGGGTTTTTTGGTTAGTCTTGCTGTGACTATTGCCATTGTGGTTGTTTTTTAAACAATTGGAAACTTCCTACTCCCCAGTAATTAATTACAGCTTCTCAGCAGTCTGACAAGATAAGGCTTCAGGGTAGACTATTTGACCATAAGGAATGTAATACAATTTGCATGCTCAGGGTGAGATTGTGGTTGCAAATCCATATCAGTTATTATCTCAATATTCCACGTGAGATTACTTATTGCTTCTGAATGCCACCTCAATAATCAGAGAGGTCAGTAACAGACATGTATCATAATAGACAAAGGAATAATGCCAACTAAGGACACTGGCTTTCAATTCCGTATATATCTATATATTTATATGATAGATATATATCTATGTGTACATATACATTTATTTATATTTCATTGCTTAGGTCCAAAATTACAGTAGAAACACTTCATTGCCTTGCACTTGGGTTTTCCCAAGATTCCCTGCTGCACAGTAATCAGAGATCCTCATTGGTCTTGTCCCTCCAGGAAAATTTCTGGGTAGAATCACCTTCCTTACAAAACTCTCCTGGTTTCTGACCATATTCAGATAATTTTGAGCATCATGTTTATGGCTTCTGCAAATAACAGTGTTACAGAAATGGATTGTTACAGAAATGGATGCCTAATAAATAATTATTTTTCTGAAAATAATCTCACTGAGTGGAGGTCTTAGCACTGAATAAAATATACGTTATATGTTTTCTAGCCAATCTGAAACATGGGATATGTTGTTATTCCAGCACATGGAAAATACTTCCATCTGTGACTGGTAGGATGCTGTGTATAAGTGTAAAGCTGGGTGAGGACTCAAGGAAGGGAAAAAGGGTATGACCTGCCCATTGCCACCCCAGCTTCCTTGAGGAAAGACAAACTATAAGTGTCCACATCAAAATAAATGGTGCCTAGATTAGAATGTCAGAGAGGTTTACTGTGACACAAAGTCCTAGTTCTATTTTTTCACAGGGTAAAATTGTGTTGGTTTTTTTTATTCAGATTAAAAGGAAAACTATGGGTGCTTGTTATAACTTAAAGGGTGATGACATTGCAATATTTTTGAGTGATGTACCCTAAGCACTTCTAAGAAGTCTATGTCCTTGCAAATGTTTTGGTCACTGTGAGAAATATGTCATGTTGCATAAGCTAATGTCTGGAATTGACAGTGGACTTTCAGAAGCTGAATTAATGGCATGTTGTTGATTGCTCTGCTCTCTCTCCTCTAGAATCATAGAGACCTCAGGCTGGTGTCCAAACATGTACAGCTCACCTGGAACAATTTTTTTTCCCCCAAAAATAACATTACTCTTTTCTGTTTCAAGCTTATTGTTTAGAGGTCAAGCCCCTCCACCAAGAAGATAGGAGTGTCCACATTTGGAGCTATGTCAGAACTAAGACACTATTTCATTGCTCAAACTGCAACTTCTCTCACTGAGCCTGTGGTTAAGAAAGCTTATTCTGAGATCAAACCTGAGCTCACACCTGACTCTTGTCATTTTGCGACTTTTTGCAAATGGCTTTCTCTTCTGAATCTCGACTCCCTCTGTAATTGAGATAATGCTAGTGCTTTCTTTTATACTAAACAAGATAATGTATGTAAAGTGCCTGGCTCATAATAAAATCTAAGAAAATGGAGCTAACATTATTTTCCAATTCCAGATGGGAGTTGATATGGTTGTTGTTGTTTTTTTTTTGCTCTGAGTCATCCATTCTGCCAGTTGAAATAATAGTTACAACTTATTTATGAAATATGCATAGAGTACCAACTCTGTGCCAGGCGCTATCCCGGCCACTGGACATCCGGCAGTGGGCGAAATACAGTCCCTGCTGACTGGCCTGCCACAAAGAACCAAGTCAAGGCGTGTCTGAGCAGGACAAGCTCTTGACAAGGTGCACGTTCCTCTCCAAGTTACAGACACATCCTTACGGAGCCCTAAAAGTTAGTCATTGGAAATGAAGCAGTCATATGAAATTATTTAGAATAAAATAGAACAGCTTTATAGATGTTTAACACTGAAGACCATAATTCAAATAATAAACTCAGCTTTTGAAGTCATGGCCATAATTTTTAAAAGTCCACACAATAAGTTAAGGTCCCTGCCTCCCTGTACTCTCCTCCTACATGTTTCAGAAGCCCTGCTAAGCAAGCATCAACCATGCTGCCATTAAACACCCAATTCATCAAAATAACTCAGGATTCTGAGTCTGTGCTCCTTGCTGTCCTTAATTTTCCCCATGGGGCTTAACTGCAGATGGAGAATTCACTCCTCATACAGACCCAAGTGCAGCATATTCAAATTAGATTTCTCACCATATTTTATTAATTACAATTTTGTTTCTTAAACATGGACATCCGTCCCTTATTAGCCAAATTTTCTGAGTTACTACATTGCACCAGGTGATGTTCCAGATGTTGGAGATACCAGAGTGAATAAAACAGATACACTTTATGTCCTCTAGAAGCTATCATTATCAGTAATAGCAGTTTTCTGTTCTTCAAGGCACTTGCCAGGAGATTCAGACAATATTATGAAAAACTCCACACTGGAACACTGAATTATACTGTTTCATCAATTCCAAGATGCACACTTTTTGTTTTTTACTTTTAATTTCTCTGAAATTAATCTTACAGTCAATGTCTTTGGTGACATCATTTGTGTGGCAAAAAAATGTCTCTTGTGCCCTAGCTGGTTGGGCTTAGTGGACAGAGTGTCAGTTTGCGGACTAAAGGGCACATGCCTGGGTTGCCAGCTTGATTCCTCCCCAGTAGGGAATGTGCAGGTGGCATCCAATCAATGATTCTCTCTCATCATTGATGTTTCTATCTCTCTCTCTCCCTTACTCTCTGAAATCAATAAAAATATATTTAAAAAACTATTTTTAAAAAGGTCCCTTTATTATTCTGATAAGATCAAGAAAGCATCAGTATACTAAGAGTAACTAACATTAATAAGAATAAGCAAATCTCCAATGTCAACCACTTAATATAATAAAAGTGAACTAGTATATCTCTCTTAGTCTAACACTGGTGATTCAGGCACTAACTTAGAAGCCAGACTCACAACAAAAGCCCTATAATCCAGGGGTCTCAGAATTTCCCTGTGGGGCTTTTTTCATTCTGGCCAGACAGAAGGGAAGGAGTATGAATGATTGTGTGTAGGAGATTTTCATGTGTCAGGACAGGGATTAGCCCAAAAGACATCTGCCAACATTTCATTGGTTAGAATCCAGTCACATGAACACACGCCTTCCAGGGAGGCTGGGAAATAAGATTTAAGTACAGCTGCAGGGGGAAGAGGAGATGAATTTGTTGACCAGTACCTGGTCTCGTTCACAGGCATTCATGATGCATCTCAATGTTTCCTCCCTTCTAAACCAAAGCCCTTTTGAGAATAAAAAGGGCTGCTCTTAATAAATACATCAAAAAAGAGTGTAAATTAGTACATTCCCATGCAATCTGTGATATATTGTCCTACATACAGGTGGTAGAGTATGAACTTACACATAGAGCTTCAGACATCAAGTCTGATGTTCTTTTTTTAAAAAAATATCTTTTTATTGATTTTTTACAGAGATGAAGGGAGAGGGATAGAGAGTTAGAAATATTGATGAGAGAGAAAGATTGATCAGTTGCCTTCCCACAGCCAAGTTACATGCCCTTGACTGGAATCAAACCTGAAATCCTTCAGTAAGCAGGCTGACGCTCTATCCACTGAGCCAAACTGGTTAGTCCAAGTCTGATGTACTTTACTCTGTATCTGGCCTTGCATCTAGTTGAAATAAAGCCATTCTTGTGGAAAACATCACTTTGTCCATCTATTATCCTATACTAGAGGTTCAGTGCACAAAATTCGTACATGGGTAGGGTCCCTAGACCTGACTGGCAATCAGGGCCAATCTGTGGGGCAACCATTAAGGAAATCAGAGGGCCCCTGCTGGCACCGGCCTTGGCTGGCCTGAGGCCTGCAGGCTGGGGGCAGCTACTGCATTGAACATCTGCCCCCTGGTGGTCAGTACATGTCATAATGAGCAGTTGAGCAGCCTTAGCATAGCATTTTCATATTATGCTTTAATTAGTTGAAAGGACAATCAGATGACTGGACACTTAGCATATTAGGCTTTTATTATATAGGACTAGTGGCCTGGTGCATGAAATTTGTCTACATTGAAAGGGAATTAATTAGAAGAAATATTTTAATATTGCTATTTGCCCTTTCTCTATAATAAAAGTGAGAGATAAAAGGAAATGAGTACAATGCATATGAAAATAATACATAATTTTATTAATAAATAAATAATAACAAAATGATATAACAAACTTATGATATAAAAACAACATTGATGCTAATAATGACTGATAAAGTGATTAAACTTGTTCTAATATCTCCCTGTATACTATATTAAGATTGAAAGCACTTTCAGAGTGCTTGACTAATTTCCCTTGGGATAAAGTATTTACAACTTTAACGTCGTCACATGCTCTTTGAACTCAAGAGAAAGCAACATATAATTGACCATGTGTGAAAACAGGTTTAGGTAGGAATATTCTTACTCTGTATAGAGTTTGTCCTTGTGATTTATTAATTGTCATTTCAAATGCTGGCATCATGGGAAACTGTCATCAAATTAATTTAAATGGGAAGCCAGTGTCACATGGGGACAAATCAATTCTTGGAGTCAGAACAACCTCTCCCTCTGAAGATCCTGTTAATACTTCAGCTTTGATAATGTTAGGTCATAATCCTTTGATAATAAATCTGGTACCATTACAAATACCTCATTTACTATTAAGATTTCTCAATAGCATGATGATTGCACCCACTTTCAATTTTAATTTATGACACGGCATTCCAGAAGGAGTAATACTATTAAATTCAATGGGAAAAAATTCCTTTTCAGCATCATCTGTTGAATCAATGGGATCATCACTCAAATAGGTGGGAAAATCTCCATCAAGTATATCCAAAATTTCTTCATTTAATTTTTGAACATGCTCATTTTTTGGACAAAGAATCGCACATTTAGATATATTTTTAATATTATCTATAGATATACTATTTCTAAAGAGGGCTTCAATAATAGATCCATTACAAATCATTTCACAGGGTATTTCAATAATAATATCCATTCCTAAACGAAAACTGTTATCAAGTTTGCCATCTCCAAGTTTTACTAACCATTCACTATAAGCAGAATCCTCTGATCTCATATTTGTTTTAAGAGACAACTTTCTGAAATATCCCCAAACATCACAGTACTTTAAACTCTATTGTACTAACTCATCACATAGCATGCAGCACAATACTGAGACATTGTTGAAAATCCCCTCCAAGAAGGAGAACTTTCTCACCGAATGCAACATTCAAATTCATTAATTTCTCTTAGTAATTTGTCTATGACGTTTATAGCATGACAGGATGTCATGGTGCATTCATCAATAATAAGAAGTTAGGCTTTTTGAATGGTTTTAGCAACTTTACTCTTTATATCAAGTCTAGAAATTGAAGTTTCATTTAATGGAATTGGTAATTTATATTGGGAATGAAAGTTTCTTCCACTAAGAAGTAAGTTTGCAGCAATCCCTGTAGCTGCTGTGGGTAAAACAGTAGCACCACGGCCTCTAATATTATGTATTAAAACTTTATACAGATATGTTTTTCCACTACCACCTGGACCATCCAAGAAAAAGCATTTGGAGTGTACAGTTTGATCTTTGATGGCTGAAGTTATAGTCTGAAAGGCTGCCAACTGTTCATCATTCAGAGAATTGATCAAAACATCTGCCTGTTGTTACTTGTACAATTCTTCACTTGTATTTGCATTCATTAATAAAGGATAGTCTGGATGTTTGAAATGTGAACATTTCATTCCATGCAATGTGAATATCTCCTGAATTTTGTTAAGGGCATGTATTTCACAGTTCACACAGGCACCTCTTCGATGCAATATCCAACAGAAATCTTCAATAAAATGAGATTTATTCTGATCCCATAATTTATCTGCAGCAGCAGGACATCCAAATACACATATGTATACAAAAAGTTGCCATAGTTGTTTGGGCATATTTAAGATGATTGCGTCATCAATCGTATCTTTCCAGATAGTGTCATCAAGTAATAATCCTTGGTGTTTAGCAGCTTCATGAAATGTATCATAAGTTACACCTCCTACAGTTTGCAGATTCTCAAAACTTATCGCACCTTCTACATGCAGAAGCAAAAGTCTAAGGTAATATCATTCTGGTTCTCTAAAGCTCACAGTGAATGGTCTACCTAATACTTTATCCCCACCCTTTCGGGGTTTTGTCCACAAAGAATTATTAAACACATAATGCTGTGGAATCTCCTAATAATAATAATTACGTGCATCAGAGTCTTCTCTATTTAATAAGAACCAAGCCATCAAAGTTGAGTTGTGTCTTTTAGGGCTATCTAAAACTTCAGCAAAATCAACGGCATGAAAATACAAATTCTGATCATTTGGCAAATAATAGCTAATCTTATGATTGCATGAGATTGGTCATGCATTAGCATTCCATAAAGTCTCCAAATAGCCACAGGAGTGCTCACATACTTGGAGTCAATGAAGTCCTGTACTTTGTCATGATTGATAATATTTTTTTCAGAAATTTGAATATTTGCATAATCATGCCCTTTATAGATGTATTTAAATAGATATTTGACACTTCTAATAGATGCACAGACTTCAACATTTATATGACAGTTATATTTGAGGCACAAATATGGGTTATAAGGGACAATCCAAGTATTATCAACAAGTTTATTTCCAATAGAAATGATACCACCAGATCTTCTTTTGTATTTGGGATGTCCATCAACATTTCCAATGGTCACATTTTGAAATTCTTTTGTATATCCTTTTGAACACTTTCCATTTTCCATACATGGACTATTTGGATTTGTATTCCACATGGTCCATGTAACATATTTGATTTTACAATTTGAAAAAGTTGAGACACTGGTCCTCACTGGAATTTCTGCCTTCACTATATGGTCAATGTCATCTTCTGAACATAATTTGGACCCATTATCTAATATCAATAATATGAGCTTGAGGCAGTCTGCATTTCTGAAATTCAATGACATAAATCTTAGCTATTGCTTTGCCAAATAAATGGAATTTACATACATTATTTAAAAGAGCATTCAGCTTAATATTAAAAATTCTGGCTACCAAGTCAGGTCTGTTTTCAATTTTTTGCTGTGTTGTAAATTGTTTGTAGTATCTGTCCATTTGGGGTTGCATGTTATGGTTATAAAAAAATTGGGCTTGCCATTCTTCGTTACTATTGCCATAGCATCCTGATATCGCTGCTGCATATTACCCTCAAGAGATGATGGAAATATAATCATTTTACCAATCAGCACATTGTCATTTTCAGATCTAGATTTGAGATAGTCCATCAAACCACTATATTTTTCAATTCTCAACTTAGATTGGTTTGCTTTAATGAAATTTATCTGATTGGCCTACATTTTTTAATATGAATCCACAATAAACTGTTGAGTTAATTTTCCTGCATTTAAAATAGGATTGAACATGTCTTTCAGAGAGAGATGAAATCCATGATGCTGCTTTTGTGTGAGTCATGTCCTTACATTTTATCTGGTATTATTGTTGAGTATATTGTTATCTCTGAGTCTTAATGCAGTATCTATTCCCCAGCCTTTTTCACCATGTGGAGAAAGAATAGGATATGTCATTGCATCTAATGTAGGAAACAGGATACTGATTTGTTTCATTTTAGTGGCCCGGGATTATTAGGATCTGGTTTACAATTGATGAGCAAATTCCTTTCAAAAGGAGGTTCTCCATCTTCATTTCTGAATATGACAGCAACCTCAGTTATACTGTTATGATCATATTTAATTGCCATAGTTACTTCCGTGGGAGCTATTCCTTTTGCTGCTACTTCAGATTGGGCTTCCTTTTCTAACTCATGTACCATCTTGTACGATTTTGTTAGTTCATTTATTTCATGCATGAGGTTGTTGATATTGATCATAAGTCTTTCTGGCATTGCTAATCTTTTACTTGAAGCTTTGGCTGTTTTCAATTTTTTGCCAGCGTTGTAAATTGTTCGTAGTATCTGCCCATTTGGATATAGAGTTGAGCAAACTTCTGAGAAACACCATCCGAAGGATGTAAAGTTCCAGTATGGTGATAAACCTGTCTGTGTATTCTAAAGCAGTATGGCCCATACCCTGATGACGATGCAATATTTGCATCCATGGAAGCAAAAGTAAAAGAACTATTTATGGATCTAATATTTTTCATGAAATTTTTACTGTCAGAATCTTCATTTGTCATTAATCTTTTTAAATATGCAAGGTAATCTGGAAAATGTATATCATTTGGACAGACTTTCCCTTTGCTACAACATCGAGTAAATTTCCCATCAGATGGCTTTTCATCAGGGAAATTTAGTGAGAGGCAAAATTCACATCTAACAGTCATTTCACCAGAACTATGTTGGAGAATTGAATCCTCATGTACTCCATTTTTGCTGAGAAGGCAGTTCCTACCAGTATTGCTAGTACTTGTTGACGACTGTTCTCTAGAATATTCTGTCTTCGCCACTGCCTTCTTTCCACTTCAAAGGCACGTTGGTCTTTAGATATGTTCTGTCGATGATGCCGGTGTTTTTCAGCTTCAGAGCAATGTATTTCTAATAGTTGTTCTTCAGATTCATTCTGTTGCAGGCGTCACCTTCTTTCAAGATCAGACGCACATTGTTCTTCAGACATTTTCTGTCGATAACGTCAGCATCTTTCCACTACAGAGCTACGTTGTATCAACAATTTTTCTTTAGACCTAGTCCCACCTCTCTACTGCCATGGTCTGAGATACAGGTGAATGAGAGTCCTGGCTGTCAGGCCTTTGAGCTGTGTGACCAATGGCTGATTCTGGCTGATTCTGTGGGAGTGGGACTTCCTCCCACCGGTTGTCAGTTTCCACAGCTGGGATTGGAAGCTGGGGTTCTGGAGGGAGCAATGCCCTCTAAGCCGCCAGCTTTCTCCCGCTGCTCACCCCATGGCTGGGCCTTGGCAGGGGCTGCCCGGGTCCCTGTCCCCTGCTGCCTGTATGGTCCCCATTGTGGCTTGGATCTGGCCGTTGGCATCAGGCGCCGCCCCCCACCACCGGCAATCGTGGCTTGGATCCAGCCTGTGGCTTCGGGTGCTGCCCCCTACCACCTGCCCGGTCTCCCATCGCTGCTTGGATTCAGCCTGGTGGCATTAAGTGCTGACCCACGCTGCCTGCCTGAATCTGTGATTGAGGCTTGGATCCAGCCAGCAGTGTAGAGTGCTGCCTGTGCCACCTGCACATGCAAATTTACCTGCCTTTTATTTTTTTTAATTGATTTTTTACAGAGAGGAAGGGAGAGGGATAGAAAGCTATAAACATCAATGAGAGGGAAACATCGATCAGCTGTCTCCAGCACACCTGCCCACAACCAAGGTACATGCCCTTGACTGGAATCAAACCTGGGACCTTTCAGTCTGCAGGCCAATGCTCTATCCACTGAACCAAACCAGTTAGGGCTATCTGCCATCTTGGTTGGGTTAATTTGCACAGCACTCCTGATTGACTGTGGGCATAGTGCAGGTACAGTCAATTAGCATCTTTCTCTTTTATTAATGTAGATAATAAAAGGCTAATATGCAAATTGTCCCCATGGGTGGGAGTACAACCGACTAGGAGTTAGACATGCACTGGCCACCGGAGGGTGGTGCCGGATTGAAGGAAGGCCCTGGCTGGCAGCCAGCAGTCTGGGGAAGGAAGGCCCCAATCAGCCCTGATCATTGGCCAGGCCTACAGACCCTACCCATGCATGAATTCCATGCACCGGGCCTCTAGTGCTTACATATTAAGTTTTTAATGGTTGCAAATAGTATATTTGCAAAATGTAAACCAATCCCAAAAGGTATTCATTAAAAGTCACAGGTGTTTAATCTATACAAATGAAACAAACTGGGCTTTAATTGCAGCCAATTTGGTGTTACAGTGAAAATGAAGGGGAATATAGATTTAGTGGATTCTGTCCTAAACATGATGGAAGAAATTGGATGCAGATTCCATGCTGTGGCTAGTGATTCATGTGAACAAAGAATTTGTACCAAGTGTGTGTGTGGCACAGTGCTTTCCCCTTAGACTTTTGAGTAGAGTGACCATATAATTTATCATCCAAACCAGAGCACCTCTGAGAGAGGACAGATATAAATTTGGACCACTTAGAGAAAATTGGAATATATGGCTACCTCCTGTAAGGGGAGGGAGGACATTTTCTTTCTCACCCAGCCTGAACAGGCTCTAACAGGAAGAAAAACAAGATTCATGCCTACTTCACTGTATCACCTTTGTGTTTAGAAGAAAGTTACAGTGAATGAGGGTTTTTCCTGAAGATGCAGTATTTCTTTTCTCTTAAATTAACACACTGCTCAGAAAACTCTCTGATTTCTATAATCACAGGAAAAACTCTAGATGGTAAGGCTGTTATAATTCCTGGAAATGTGTTTTTTTTTAATATATTTTATTGATTTTTTTTCTTACAGAGAAGAAGGGAGAAAGATAGAAAGTCATAATCATCAATGAGAGAGAGACATCGATCAGCTGCCTCCTGCACGCCCCACAGTGGAGATGTGACTGCAAGCAAGGTACATGCCCCCAACTGGAATCGAACCTGGGACCCTTCAGTCCGCAAGCCAACGCTTTATCCACTGAGCCAAACCGGTCTCGGCTGAAAATGTTTTTGATTACAAGATGCAGATGTTTAATTTGTATGTTACTTAATGTTTATTAGCTTATATTGTTAGTATGTCAAC
Source organism: Lasiurus cinereus (assembly GCA_011751065.1). NCBI lineage: Eukaryota > Metazoa > Chordata > Mammalia > Chiroptera > Vespertilionidae > Lasiurus > Lasiurus cinereus. The sequence goes on along the minus strand of JAAGEH010000018.1, from coordinate 20,107,101 downwards.
ACCAGACTGTAACATTACATGAAAACAATTATTTCATCCAATAGTACTGTTGATTGATTCTTAGGAAATACGTTACCAAATTTTGAGGGAAATGGTTTGAATAAGTTGGCTTAAGTATGTAACCCAAAGATTAACACAAATAAGTTGCATATAAACAACATCCAAATTAGTTCTTATATTCTTATATTTTTAGGTCTTAAATAAGTAACATTTTACCTAGAAGCCATTCAATAAAATATAAATAGGAAACTGTATGTAAGAAAAACAATTTTTTATTGACACAATTGCAAATACTGGGCATCCTTTGCACATATTTTTTTGATATGCAGCTCACTTTGGTTATATCTTCTTGAAAGATTAGAAATAGAATCCTCTACTTCCAGAACAATTTCCCACCACACCTCGCCTGGATCTGATCATCCCAGGCACTGGAGCATCCCTGTGGGACTCACCAACATATATATATATTTTTGACAGACAACTGTTTAGTCTTTATTTCATAATCATAAACTTAACTCTGCAATCCAGCTAGACTGGGAAGGGGTAAGGAATTATGGAACCCAATAAACTGGCAAGAGCACAAAGATTATGGAACATTCCAAGCAATTTGGAGTGAAGGGGTGCTCTCCTGAGCTACAGAAGGAATGGTCTGGTGGTAAAGATAAAACACAAGTCAAATTTATTAGAGTTGTCCACAGTCAGCAATGGTGATCTTGCTGGTCTTGCCATTCCTGGACCCATAGCGCTCCATGGCTATCACAATATCCATGCCCTCTTTCACCTGGCCAAAGACCACGTGCTTGCCATCCAACCACTCAGTCTTGGCAGTGCAGATGAAAAACTGGGAGCCGTTTGTGTTGGTCCCAGCATTTGCCATTGACAGGATGCCAGGACCTGTATGTTTCAGGATGAAGTTCTCATCCTCAAATTTCTCCCCATAGATGGACTTGCCGCCTGTGCCATTATGGCATGTGAAGTCACCACCCTGGCACATGAATCCCGGAATAATTCTGTGAAAGCAGGAACCTTTGTAACCAAAGCCTTTCTCCCCAGTGCTCAGAGCACAGAAGTTTTCTGCTGTCTTTGGAACTTTGTCTGCGAACAACTCGAAGGAGACGTGGCCCAAGGGCTCGCCATCAATGGCGATGTCGAAATACACGGTCGGGTTCACCGGCTGGTCACGCGCGGCTTTGGGGTGGTGGTGGCGTCTGCAAAGCCCACCAACATATTTTTGATGGCCTCTGAGGATCAACCAAGATATGAGTGTTTTGACTCCACATTTGATTTGGGCCAGAGTGTGACCATCCCCTGTGCTTCACACTGCCCTTGGGCATGTAGCTACTGCTCTGAACATTTGCTGTCAATATGCACCCCAAACACTTAAAGACTCAAATGTAAACAGAATAAGAAGCAGAAATTGCTAAAGCTGGTTTGGCTCAGTGGATGGAGCATCAGCCTGTGGATGGGGGAGTCCTGGGTTCGATTCTGGTCAAGGGCATGTACTTGGTTGTGGGCACATCCCTGGTGGAGGGCATGCAGGAGGTGGCTGGTTGATGTCTCTCTCTCATCAATGTTTCTGACTTTCTATCCCTCTCCCTCCTTTTCTGTAAAAAATCAATAAAATATATATATATTTTTTTAAAAAGCAGAAATTGCCCCAAACCAGTATTACATTGAAAATTCTCCTATCTAAAAAAAAGAGTAATATGCAAATTGACCATCACTTCAACACACAAGATGGCCACTCCATATAGTCCAAGAAGGCTGTCCCATGTGGATACAGATGGCCACCACAAGGAAAAGACAGTTGTGAGCAATCAGGCCTGCAGAGGAGGACAGTTGTGGGGGGTTTGGGGGGAGGCAGGCAGGCCTGCAGAGGATGATAGTTGAGGGGGACCAGGCCTGCAAGGGAGAGCAGCTAGGGCCAATTGGGCTGACAGGGGAGCAGTTAGGCATTGATTAGGTTGGCAGGGGAGTGATTAGAGGGTGATCAGGATGGCAGGCAGATGAGTGGTTGGGAGTCAGCAGTCCTGGATTGTGAAAGGGTTGTCTGACTGTCTGTTTAGGCCCGATCCTGATGGGATGGGGCCTAAATGGGCAGCTGGACATCCCTCAAGGGGTCCCAGATTGGAGAGTGTGCAGGCTGGGCTAAGGGATACCCCACACCCCCTTTGCATAAATTTCATGCACCAAGCCTCTAGTAGATACATAATATCATTATTATAAGTATTAAAATAATAATGGGGGCTGCCTTTATTACTTGGTTGTGCTGATGTTTCTTGTATCAACTTTCACTTGAACTGTTAGGCCAGTGCTCGTCTTCTCAGAAATTGGGACTCTGGCCCAAGCCAGTTTGGCTCAGTAGATAGAATGTCAGCCTGTGGACTGAAGGGTCCCAGGTTTGATTCCAGTCAAGGACATGTACCTTGGTTGCGGACACATCCCCAGTAGGGGGTGTGAAGAAGGCAGCTGATCGATGTTTCTCTCTCATTGATGTGTCTAACTCTCTATCTCTCTTCCTTCTTCTCTGTAAAAAATTAATAGCATAAATTTAAAAAAGAAGAAAAAGAAGAAGTTGGGACTCTGACTCATAAAACCTCCACCTTTCTAGAAACCAAGAACTCAGGCAAGTCTTGCCTCTGAAGGCACACAGCATTCACATGATAATTAGCTATTTTTGCACATGCCAGATGTACTCTAATGCTCACAATTGCAGAGATGCTTCTTTTGTATATGTTTCAGTTGCCTTTGCCACAAAACAAACCATTGTTAATTTAGCAACACAAAGCAATGACCACTTACAAATTCTGTAGGTCAAGAATTAAGAAAGGGCACAATTGGGACAGTCTTTTGCTGCCCCACAGTACTGGGGAAATCAGCCTAAAAGGCTTTCATGGCTGAAAGGAGGTGCCTCTGGGAGGACGGTAGCCCTTTCTAAGATGGCTTCTTCACTCAAGTGTCTGATGCCTGGGTTGAGATGACTTGAAGACTAGCTCAACTAGAGCTATCAAACAAAGCACCTATATGTCAATCTCCACATGGCTTGACCTTCTCATAGAATGAAGACTGGGTTCTGAGTGGGAGAGTTCTAGAGACTTTCAAGAACACCAGGTAGAAGCAGCACAGCCTTTTCTCACCTTGACTCAGAGACCGTGATCTGGCCTGGAACAGTAGTTACAAATCCAACCAAATCCACATGGAAAGAACAAAGATGCCTACCTTAGAATTTTGAGTCTGTGTTTTAAAACTGACATGTATGATAGCAAGTGTGACCTTTTTCTTTCATCTTCATTATCAGATTTGCATTTGAGTCTAGTCATTAGAACCACCACAGTAACAGCTATAACAAACTTTCTTTTTTAAAAAATATTAAATAAGTTAAGAGATGATTTACATAATAGAAAGACTATTGTTCCCAGTAGTTTTAGTGCCTGGAAGGTGGTAAATAAGGCTCGAAGTAAAAGGAGTTGAGAACATATTAAGTCTGTTCACCAACCAAGATAGGAGCATACCCATGCAGGATCCACCATGTGCCATTGTTCAACAGACAATTTCCCCACTTTTCCCTTTATATTCTCACTAATATTAGAACTTTGACAGTTGCAATTCAGCCTGCTGAGACTTTACTCTACATCCAGAAAGGATACCACCACCTCTTCTTAATTAACCCCCCATCAGCTAGAGGTTATTTGCATCTGCTTTCTTTCTTTTCTTTTCTTTTCTTTCCTTTTCCTTCCCTTCCCTTCCCTTCCCTTCCCTTCCCTTTCCTTTCCTTTCCTTTCCTTCCTTCCTTTTTACCTTTCTCCCTTCCTTCCTTCCTTCCTTCCTTTCTTTTTTTCCAATGTTTCATTGAGTTTTTTAGAGAGAGGGAGGAAGGGAGAGAAACTTCAATGCGAGGCCAAAACATTGACCGGCTGTCTCCTGCCGCAGATGGACCCTACCGAGGATGGATCCTGCAACCCCGGTATGTGCCCTGACCAGGAATCAAACCCTTTGGTGCATGGGACGACACCCAGCCAACTGAACCATACTAGCTGGGCTGTGTCTTTTTTTTTTAGGCTAGCTTTGGGTAAAAGTAATGTTCAATAAAGAAAAGTAGTTAAGTGGTTCCATCAGCCTGAAGTGTTGGAAACTATGATTACAGTCTTCATTCTTGCCGTGTGGGACCCTGCAGTTTGATAATCTTTGGTTGTTCATAATTTATTGTTATTCTTGGTGGTAATGATGGTATTTGACCTAGGGTTGTAATGGTAATAGAAAAGATTGGGTTAATCCCATTCCACCCCTACATTTCTATCCAATCTAACTAGTGAAACCCAATTCTGTTCTTCTTGGTCCCAACACTTGGGTAGCTGATGGGGAAAATCATATACTTTTGTATATTCATGATTCAAAGATTTATGCTTCTTATGAATTCCAGCTCTGCCCTCTTCTATCTATATTACCTTGTGCAAAATTCCCAACCATTTTCCCTGTCTGAAAAGCAGCGAGGAAAATATCTATTTTATGTGGTTAGGGTGAAGTTTAAGTGAAATTATGCATGCAAAATGCTTAGCATATCATAAATGTACTGAATCAGTAAATGTTAACTGTTCTTAGCTGTTAACTAGTCTCAGCTGGAATTGATGATTTTAACTTTTTCCTCTCCCATTTGGCATAATCACAATTTTGAAACTTTACTTATTTCTGGAAGCTTTACCATTTCCATGCTTACTTTCAACTGATAGCTTCAGAGTACACAGAGAAAGTCTTCCACAGAAACTCAGACTTTCTCAAAGCTCCACATTGCCTTAAGAGTTTAGAGTCCTGCGAAGTAAGACTTCCCAGCATCTCCCTTTTTCTCAGTCTCACCACTCCCCACACACATGTACATATGTGGAGTATGGCAAAAAGACACAGAAGTTGATCTGGCCAAGCTTCCCTTTGAAAAGGGACAATCTATGCTAGAGATACTTTCTTAGTGATTTCTACCCCCAGGAATCTGGGAACCAGACTGGAACTTATCTGCTGATAGAGTTTTCTATACAAAGTATGACACATCAGAGGCCACTTACTGGGGACAGTGGATATGATCCATAACAGCTCTAACTTCCCATCACTATCATGTTTTAAAACTTCTGAGCTGTGGCCAGTGGTGTTCTGGAGCTCACTTGTACCAGATTATAAGAGCTGATTATTAATTTTTCAGGAATTTTGGGAGGCAGTTGTTAAAGCCATTAGTATTTAATATTAAATACTAATATAAATAGTCAATATTTAGTATTATTTCACTTTCACTTTAGTCTTACCTATTAATGTAAATAAAATATCAGCCAACATTCATATTAGAATGATTATGTTACTATGAAATTGTTTCTGGTAGCTTTAAATTGATCATGGTGACTACCAATCAGAGCTGAATTTATTTATTCCTTGGTTGATGGTCTAGACATGAGAAGTAATGGAGATAGTGTTATTGATGTAGATTAAACTTGTGTCTGAAGCCATTAGAACATGAGTAGCACACATAAAGTTGAGAACTATTCTCCCAGAATTTGAAACAAGAAGTTGCTCACATCATTGGCACACTAATAAAGTTCTGACATACATCTTTATTGTTTCATGTTAACTTTAGTCTTACCCATTAATGTAAATAAAATATCAGCCAACATTCATATCAGAACCACATTCAGTCATCAATTACAATCATGGCTTGGCTACATACAAATAAAAAGTTCAGCAAAAATGAACTCCAGCATTGTGTGAGAATCAGTTGCCTATATAGAATGGTTGTGAGAACAACCCTTCTCCTAGGTTGCTGGTGAGGCATCAGGAGAAGGTAGCAAAAGTCCCCAGCCAGATGCTACAGGATCTGATACTTTTCCAGCCTATTTCCCTCCTAGGGACAGAACCTAGAGACACCATCTAATCTGAGATGATGTCTGATTTAAGTCTTCTATATAAGAGGAGACATGGGCTGGGACTGATTGCACAAAGGACCTCAGGTGCATCTCAGCTGCCAACAATGTGGCCAACATGTATGGTAACAAAACCCTGAAGATGCAATGGATGAAACCTTGATCCCTCTCCCTCCCTTCCTCTCTGTAAAAAAAATCAATAAAATATATTTTAAAAAATAATAATAAATAAAAATATATTTTATTGATTTTTTAAATTAAATCTTTATTATTCAGATTATTACATTTGTTTCTCTTTTTTCCCCTCCATAGCACCCCTCCACCCAGCTCCCACCCCTCCCTCTGCCCTTAGCTCCCTCCCATTGATCTCATCCATAGGTGTATGATTTTTGTCCAGTCTCTCCTGTACACCCCTCACCCCTTCCCCCCTGAGAATTATCATTCCACTCCCTTTCTGTGTTCCTGATTCTATTATATTCACCAGTTAATTCTATTAATCAAATTTTTAATTCACTTAATTTTTAGATTCACTTGTTGATAGATATGTATTTGTTGTTCATAATTTTTTGGCTTTTACCTTTTTCTTCTTCCTCTTCTAAAAGAGTACCTTTCAGCATTTCATATAATACTGGTTTGGAGTTGATGAACTCCTTTAGCTTTTTCTTATCTGTGAAGCTCTTTATCTGCCCTTCAATTCTGAATGTTAGCTTTGCTGGATAGATTATTCTTGGTTGTAGGTTCTTGCTATTCATCACGTTGAATATTTCTTGCCACTCCCGCCTGGCCTGCATCGTTTCTGTTGAGAAATCAGCTGACAGTCATATGGGTGCTCCCTTGTAGGTAATAAACTGTTTTTCTCTTGCTGCTTTTAATATTCTCTCTTTGTCTTTTGCTCTTGGTATTTTAATTATGATGTGTCTTGGTGTGGTCCTCTTTGGATTCCTTTTATATGGGGTTCTGTGTGCTTCCTGGACTTGTAAGTCTATTTCTTTTACCAGATGTGGTAAGTTTTCAGTCATTATTTCTTTAAATAGGTTTTCAGTATCTTGCTCTCTCTCTTCTTCTGGCACCCCCACAATTCTGATGTTGGTACGCTTAAAGCTGTCCCAGAGTCTCCTTACATTATGTTCACATTTTTGGATTCTTTTCTCTTCTTGCTTTTCCAGTTGAATGTTGTCTGCTTCTTTATATTTCAAATTTTTGACTTGATTCTTGCCTTTCTCTAGTCTGCTGTTAGGACTCTGTATAATATTTTTTATTTTAGTCCGTGTATGTTTAATTTCTATTTGGTCCTTTATCATCTTTAGTTGGACCTTTTCCATCTCTAGTTGGCTCTTTTGCATCTCTAATTGGTCCTTTTTCATCTCCTCTTGGGTCTCACTAAATTTATCCAATTTTTCTAGCATATTCTTGAAAAACCTTATAAGTGTGGTTTTGAACTCTATATCCAGTTGTTGTTTTTTTCCTCCATTTCTTCTGTTTGTAATCACTTCCCTTGTCTCAGCATTTTCACTATGCTGGGGAAACTTCTGTGTTAAATTCAGCCTTATGATACCAGATGCAAAACCGAAGAAGCCTCTATTGAGCTTGGGAGGGGTGGAGTCTCAGGGCTTAAGGGACCGCCTTGCCTTCCAGTCGGCCCCGCCCTCCACAGCCCCCGAGTCTCACGTGACTGGGTAATGGCTGGAGCGTTCCCTGTGCGCGGGCCCGCAGTGCCTCTAACCGCTGCCTTTCCAGCTCCCCTGTGTACTAGGACCACACGAGTCTAGGTCCCCAGGGTTTTGCCTGAAACAGGGGCCCAGTGGACTCAGAAGTGGCACAGTTCGAAGGGTCTGTCTCCTGCCCACTCGCGAAAGTCAGTGGCACAATCAGCAATCTGTCCTCTGCGCAGCACCGTACACGTGCGAGACCGGACCTGATCTTCTGCGACTCCCCTAAATTTCCGTGCACCTCTCCCTTTTCACAGTCCAAACTCCCCCCGTATGAGTTTCGGCTGGATCTGGGGTTTAGTGTCGTAAGATAAGGGGTTCAATGCCGTGGGGAGTCTCCGTTTCCCTCCCGCCAGAGAAAGCCAGCCAGGTACTCGGGCACCCGCTCTCTCAGCACGCTCGCCTCTGTACCTCGGCTTTTTGCAGCTCCTCTGGGTTTCTGTGAGTCCCTCTCTTTCCTTCTAGCTGTAGAACTTACACTCAGCCAGCTTTCCTGTAGTTCTGGATGATGTCTGTTCTGTCTTTTAGTTGTAGTTTTGAAATTGTTGTGCGAGGCAGCAGTGTAGGTGTTTACCTATGCTGCCATCTTGGATTCTCCATTTTATTGATTTTTTACAGGAAGGGAGGGATAGGAATAGAGAGTTAAAAACATCAATGAAAGAGAAACATTGATCTTTTGCCACCTACACACTCCCTACTGGCTATGTGCCCACAACCAAGGTACATACCCTTGACTGAAATCGAACCTCGGACCCTTGAGTCCACAGGCTGATGCTCTATCCACTGAGCCAAACTGGCTAAAGCTATCATGTATAATTTTATTCCATCACTTAAGTGGGAGTACAACTTAGATTTCATTATGATTGCTCAAGTTATAGAGTTTTAGATTTTAATCTATGAGCTACACAACTAAATAGGAATAAACCTTTTTAATAACACGTGCCTTTGCAATTTCTGAAAGGGTGGTCTCAGGAGAGTCTCTGAAAGGGTAAGCCCACTTCTAATCCTTTTGCAAATAGGCCCCTTGTTCCCAAATAGAAATGAGTAAAATGTTTGATGATGTTCAAGTGTTGGTTTTAATAAGCCTCTTTATTTCATTTTGAATATCAAAGTTATCATGATATTCTTTAGGACAAGCAGTTAAGCATGAGAGCATTGAAGCCTAGGTTCTACTTTAAAGTGAAAGATGAGTTTGATGCTTCTGGAAACTCTCCATAGAAGGGAATTTAAGAAGAGGCCAACACTCCACAGACTTCTCTATAGCCCAAACTGAAATGTTTGGTGAAATATGGGAATGCAGTCAAGTTTTGAATGGACCTCTAGAGCCCAATCATTTGCCTTCAGTGACATATTTTCCAACAGGGCATGGCTTTTGCTGTATAATAGGTCCAAGAGACTCCACATTCTTTTTTAGCAATCTGCTTTAAATGTTTTCTTATTTTGTCTAATCCTAATCTTAGTTACTCTATTTTATACTTAATTATTTGGCTTTATGCATATGGGATATAAAAAGAAAGAAGAAACTAACTCAATATCCAGCATGTACACATTTGCTCCTGTATTTATAATTCATCAGCCTAATCCCTTCTGGAGAGAAAAATCATTTAATTCTTGGCAACTGCATGGGTAGCTTACAGTTTCGGTGTGTGCATTTCACCACATTTCTATTGGTTTCACAGAAGCTCTAAGGCTTGATTGTTTGGGAGCTCAATTTATTGCAGGTAAGACTAGTATATATTATGTCACTAGAGGCTAAGATTTTAAACCATCTCAGAACCAGTTCCTAAATAGTGATTATTTTGTAATTGTAAGAAATGCAATATTCATCCCCAAGAAATGATTCCTCTCACCACAGTAAAATTTTCTCTAAGCCCATGTGTATCATCTGTACTCAGGCACACGGCCAAGACAAAGTTTAGCTACATTAAGAGATCACGCCATGTGATCTAAGGTAGCATTTGAAATAAAGAGTTCTCCTGAATTCCTATTCAAAGGAAAATAATGAATGTCATAGTTCTAAGTAATGTGTAGTATTTTGTCAAGTAAATTTCTAGCAAGGATCAAGGCCACGAGCCATTATCTGAATTGCTCCAAGTTTTATTTCCAGTCTCAGAGAGCATTTTTTATTTGAAATATTACCTAACCAAAAAAGACCCAGAGCATCTGGAGCAAATGCTAGGAAAGCTTATAAGTGGATATGAAAAACTTTATTTAAATCAATAATGAGCCCCTCTCACCCAAGGCATTCAGAATCCTGTTAGTTAATTGAAGGTTAATGTGTTGTAGGGATTCTGGCTACATGGGCTTCTCAACAGTTTTTACCAAATATTTACTTATGGAATTTAGCTGAATAAGTTGGACACAGTAGATTATGAAGAGGAAAAAGAAATCTTTATTTTTTTTCTCATATATAAGCCTTCTCTTCATTCTTTCTGGATGGATCTCAGAGCTTCTCTGATGTATTTCAGGTCATAATGAAAGGATCATATTTAAGAATTTTAAAAAATCTAGTCCTGTCTAATATCAACTTTCAAATGATTTACAGTTTTTCTGGGTCTTCTTCCCTGAGCCTCTCTCAGGCTCCAAACCCCACAGAAGGGCTCTGCCTGGTCACCATTCCTTCACCTTCCTCATTCACTCCTCCCTCTCACTGCTGCTGTGGGGTCAAGAGGAGGGTGGCAGAAGAGGGAAACGTAGGAGGAAAAAAGACAACCTTGACTATTACAGTGGCACTCTTTGCCAGAGAATCTAATGTTCTTTCTTTCATGGCAGTTCGGAAGACCTGTTGGCCTCCTCCCCACAAAGACCACTCCACAAAATACCTTTTTTCTGTCATCTATAATCTCTGGCTCCACCCTGCAAAGCAGCATTCTGTCCTACTCCCCATGCTGCTCTCTCTGCTGGGTCCTTGCTAGTATTAGGCATCCCCTTTGGAGTGGGGCCTTTTGCACAATGAAAAGCCCAGATCTTGCTTTGTTCTTGTTCTGGCTCTCAGCTAAATAGTCACCAACTTTCACCCAACTGGTATGGCTCAGTGGTTGAGCCACCTATGAATCAGCAGGTCACTGTTCTATTCCGGTTAGGGCACATGCATGGACTGCAGACTCCATCCCCAGTAGGGAGCATGCAGGAGGCAGTTGATCAAGGAAAAATAGTCTCCAACTTTCCTGCCAAATCTGGATGTGAAATTGGCCCTCTCTCTTTATTTTGCAGTCAGAGGCAATGTCAGCTGGCTTCACAACTTTGGACCTTCTTTCTAGGTGAGAACCAGATATAATCCCTCAGACACCAAAATATGGGAGGCACAAGTCAGTTCTCCAAGAACTTTCTCCCCATACTTGGCTCTCTTTCAGGGTAGTCCTTCGATGATACAGGACTTCGAGTTTTCTCCTGTTGATACACATGGCGTGGAGGGGATTGAAATGGCAGTCTCCCTCCTGACAGACATTCCTGACAACTCTGGGGTTAGGTCGGTGGGCCGGGGGTTTGTTGCCCTCAGCCTCTCTTGTTGGACGGGGAAGTGATCCTATCCTCTCCATGGTGGAAAAGAGAAGGCCATTTCACAGCTGTCCATTCATTTACCTCAAGAAAATCCTCATCTTCCGGGGATGATAGAGAACCTTCTTCAGAATGTGGGGTATGTTCACCTACTTAGCTCTGAGGCCTCAGCTTTAAGAAAAACAAGGAGAAGACTCTCTTTTAACATCCTGCTATAAGCTTGTGCTATAGCAGGCCCCATCTGGCACCTTTCTCTCTTTCTCTACAATTGCCCGAGCTTGAAAGGAAAACTTTTGAATACCAGCCACATACTTCCATGGCTTTAGAAAGACCACAGGTCATACATCCTGTGGTAACCCACCATTTTGAAGAAAAGGAGCTATTGCTCTTAGCTTAAGAACAGAGCTCCAGTCCTTGAAAATCTGGAAATATATCCCAAGTGTCCTTAGGCTGCTGGCAGAATGAACAACCAATTCCCAGCTCATAAAGTGGTTGTTAAAGTAAATGGAATAAGCATTCACCAAGGGAAATTCTACTTTCTGCAGGTGTGTATTAACTACAGGAGAGAGAGAGAGAGCGATCAAAATCTGGGTGGGGGAAGGTTGTGCCAGGTAAAATTAGAGTTTTGGAAGGACACAAAGTGAAAAATAAGGTGTTTTCTTTAAACTCAACAGTCTTCAGGCTTGATCCAAAAGGCTGACTGAGGGAGGAAGGAACACACACGTCTCCTTGGATAAGGCACTGCTTAAGAAAAAATAAGACAGAATTTTTCTTCTGCCATAATTGAAAATACATTTTTCGGGGTCTTTCATTTTGGTAAATGCATTAACGTTCACATTGCTTGATTTTTAAAGAAATATTCACAACAGCAGAGCAGAATTAGCCTGGCCTGGAGGTTAATTGGCAAAGATCTAAGTTCTGAGATAATTTTATTCAAACATTCTCAATAAAATCATACATAGAATTCTAGCAGAGGCCGTGTTTAATTCCTACAAGGGCAAGGTACAGTATTGATAAAGGAGATAATGAAGCAGAATATAAATATTATTAGCATTAACTTTGAAGGATCTAAAAAGAAGTTATTACATAAAGAATATTTAACTTCTACCTTATTGCCTTCAGAAATTTTCACTTTGACAACTTAAGAGACAAAAATTTACCTCCCGATTATTATAAATCAAGAGCTTTTGAAAGTTTTTAACTCGGTTAAAAAATAAAATAGCAAGGAGCTGGAAAGGAAATTCAGATTCAATAACTTGCCATCAGAAGTTTTCTCAGAGCTGCCAGTAAATCTCATGCAGCGTACACAATTAATATTTATGAGTGAGACATTGTAGAACCTACATCATCTCTTGCTTGGTAATTCACTTAAATTCTCTAAGGATCCATCTTCTTAGCACCATGGAAGGACACAATGGGGTAAATTCTCTGACCCCATTGCCCTGGGGAAGGGCAACTGGGTTTAGTGTGAAAAAAGAAAGGGTTTGAAATTAAAATAAATAAAATAAATAAAATAAACAGAGGTGGTCTGTCCTCTTTGGTTGGCAAAAAGAAACAGGTTTCACCTTGCAGAGGTTCTGGTAACTTGACCCCTGCCCAGGAAACAGTCAAAAGCCCTTACAGTAGAGCCAGAGTTTATTGTTCTCAAGAAGTAGGTGACTATTCTTTCCACATAAGAAATTTGACTGTGCGATCTCAGAGAAAGTAATTTCAGCTTTGGCAACATATGCCATCATCACAGGTAATCCTAGGAAGAAATTTACTTACTTGTACCTGGTGAAAAGTTCCTATGTCCATCCTCACTATTGGACTGTGGTCCATTAATAATCAATGACTGACCAGACAAGAGCCTCATCTATCCACACTAATAGAAGAGAAACATGCAAATTACTGTCACTCCAAACCTACCAGCCAATCAGAGTGAGTATGCAAATTAACCTGAAAATATGGCAGCAGCCCCGCCCTACACCTCCCCAGGCCTGTGGGGGACGGAGAATTTGGGCACCAGCGCCTGAGGCTGGGTGTAGTCCGGGAGACCAAGAAGTGACCTGCCCCCTGATCCCAGTCTGCAGACATCAGCAGAGGCCTCACCTCCACCTGCCCCATGTCCTGGGGGAGACAGAGAAACTGGAACCCAGCTCCTGAGGCTGGGTGCAGCCCGGGATATGAAGAAACCACATGGCCCTTGATCCCAGACTGCAGACAGCCAGAGAAGTCACCCATACTACATCCAGGGAAGACAGAGAAGTTGCCCATCTGTGGTCCAGGCACCAGTGTCTGTGGCTGGCTGTAGCCTGGGAGATGGAGAAGCCAGCAACCCTGCAGTCTTGGCACCAGCACTTACCGCTACAGCCCAGGTGAAGCCACCTACCCACCATGCCCTGAGGCTGCAGCCATCCTGGGCGCCTGTGGCTGATCAGAGGGAGGGAAGCTCAGATACGAGCACCTGCGGTCAGCTAGAGGAGGGAATCCTGGGTCCCAGATGCAGGGCTGAGGTGGTTAGGGACAATCAAGCCAGCAGGGGAGCAATTAGGGATAATCAGGCTGTCAGGTAGAAGAAGTTAGAGGCAATCAGGCAGACAGGCAAGCGGTTAGTAGCCAGCAGTTCTGGATTGTGAAAGGATGGTTATCCTTTGAGGGGTCCCAGATTAGAAAAGGTGCTAGCTGGGCTGAAGTACACCCTCTCCCATCCTTCCCCTGAGCACAAATTTCATGCACTAGGCCATTAGTCCTATCTAATAAAAGAGCAATATGCAAATTGACTGCAACTCACCACACCCACCAGCCACACCCACCAGCCATGCCCACCAGCCAATCAGAGCAAGTGTGCAAATTAACCCAACCAAGATGGCTACGGCCACAGAGAAAGCAGGAGAGAGGATGGGTTGCCCTTGGCAATGGAGAGAGCCAAGCTTTCCACACACCCTGGTTGGCCCAGGCATCCATTTAGGCAACAAAGTTTCAATGGCTGTGTGAGCAGAAGGCTTAGCTCTGCTCCAGACTACAAAGTTTCAATTGTAGAAGATAAATAAATTCCAGATACCAGGGCCTTCACTTGGGTTGCTGGGAGGGGTGTGGCCAGCCTGCAAACCACCACAGGCCCCTTACCCAGGCCACCCCATTCCCCAAGGGAACACCCACCCTGATCCAGGACACCCTTCACGGCAAACTAGCTGGTCCCTACCCATGCACCAGACCTCTATCCTATCCAATAAAAGAGTAATATGCAGATTGACCATCACTCCAACATACAAGATGACTACCCTCATGTGGTCAAAAGATCCTGCCCCCATGTGGACACAAGATGGCTGCCACAAGATGGTCAGCAGGGGAGGAGAGTTGGCAGGGATCAGGCCTGTAAGGAAGGGCAGTTGTGGGTTATCAAGGCAGCAGGGGAGAGCAGTTAGGGGTGACCAGACTGGCAGAGGAGAGAAGTTGGAGGTGACCAGGCCTGCAGGGAAGGGCAGTTAGGGGAGACCCAGACCTGCAGGGGAGTGCAGTTAAGGGTGACCAAGCCTGTAGGGGAAGGCAGTTAGGGGTAACAGTGTAGAACAGTTAGGGGCAAACAGGCTAGCATCGGAGCAGTTAAGCATCAATCAGGCTGGCAGGGGAGTGGTTAGGAGATGATCAAGCTGGCAGGCAGAAGCAATTAGGGGCAATCAGGAAGGCAGGAAGGTGAGCAGTTGGGAGCCAGCAGTCCTACACTGTGAGAGGGATGTCCGGCTTCCCTTTTAGGACCAATCCAAATAGGACATCCTTCAAGGGGTCCCAGATTGAAGAGGGAGCAGGCTAGGCTGAAGGACACCACCCCACCCCCTACCCCGTGCTAGTATATATGTAAAATCCTAAGCAACTAAATGATTGAATGACTGGTCAACTTGGTATGATGCACATTGACCACCAGGGGCCAGACGCTCAACTCATGAGCTATCCCCTGGTGGTCAGTGTGCTCCCATAGCCAATCTCCTGAGGCTAGCCAACCTCATATGGCAAGTCAAACTCCCAAGATCCCTTCCCTCCACCCCAAAACACCTTCAGAGGTTCACTGTGAGTATCAGAGGACCACTTAAATGAAAATGCTTTTCACTCTATAAAATGCTATGCAAGTAAAGGTATTATCTTAAAATATGTATTATTAACTCAATTATATACATCTTGATACAAAGTTATTAGTCTGGCCTTCTGTCTCTACCAAAGTAATTTTTAAAAAATGCCTACATATCATCAATCTGAGTAGAAAAGCCCCTTGGGTTAGCTGCATATTCTTTATCAACCAATTGGCTTATTCCCAAGGTAGGCTAGGACAGAGTGTGAATAGACATTTAAAGCCTAGAATATAAATGAAAGGTGTTATGTTCATTTATTGAATGGTTTTGGAGCATCTGCTTTGTCCCAGACAGTGTACAAAGTACCAGAGACACAAAATAAATAAATGAACAATTTATATTCTCAGCAGAGCTCAGTTGGGTGGAGGAGACAGACACAATTCAGTGGAGTTTAGGACAGGATGTGCTAGGAGAGAGGATCAGTCTTTGTAGGAACATTGTATTCCCAGGGGTTGGCCAGCTTATGTGACAGGAAGGGTCAGCAAAGAACCACTATGTGCCTGGAAAAGAGAGTTCAAGTTGATTGCCTAGCGATTGAGATTGGCAGATCTGCTGTTGCCAAGAATTAGATTAGTTAGGAACTTGGGGTTACAAGGAACATCAACTCAACCTAGAATAGAGTGTGTGAGGAGTGAGCAATAAATACTAACAAATATGGGAACATAGAAAACAAGCCTTGTAGAGATGATGGAGTAGAATCTGGGCTCTAAATCATACTACTAACAACATGTCAATTACAAATTCTAGTCTCTACTCACTATGTGACCTTCGGCAAGTTATCTAACCTTTTTTTACATGCCTCAGTGTTCTTATTTTTTAAATGAGATTAAAGAAGTACCTACTTCAAAGAATTGTTTTGAGAATTAAAGAGAAAATTCTTAAAAAACAGTTCTGGCAAAAAAGTGAGAACTCACTAAATGTTATCCATCGTCAATGTTATGTTTCTTTGCTCTACAAAAAGCTAACGGGTAAGAAATCTTGGGAAGGAAAATTTCACTCAGGCAGGCATCATGCAACTGGAAGTTTACAATTCATTGAAAATCTGAGTAATGCTAATGACCAAGTTATTTTGTTTTCATGCCCCCACCCAGCCCTACTCAGCTATAAATCTGTTCGCTTTTGTCCAATCTTCACCACCGGCAGGACTCAGTTTATCTCCTTGACTTCATTGTTCTGCCTGTCCAGCTCCTGCTCCTGCATGATGTCACCATGCTGCTTTCTCTCTGTGTGGCATTTAACTTCTGTCCCCAGCACCTTTCCCAGTTATCTCCTTATTTTTATTTTATTTTATATATTTTTAAAAATATATTTTATTGATTTTCTACAGAGAGTAAGGGAGAGGGATAGAGAATTAGAAACATCAATGAGAGAGAGACATCAATCATCTGCCTCTTGCACGCCTCATACTAGGCATATGCCCGCAACTAAGGTACATGCCCTTGACCAGAATCGAACCTGGGACCTTTCAGTATGCAGACTGATGCTCTATCCACTGAGCCAAACCGGTTTCGGCTATCTCCATATTTTATATGCAAATTTCCTAAGACAGAATCTAATTCATCACTAATAATCCTGTCAGGCAAAACAATCGGATCAGCCATGTAATGAGTGTTGGGCAAGTCAAGTGGGCTCCATTGAGGTGGGCATCTTCTCCTGGTGCATTTAGTAGCATCCCGGATGAAGGCATCCAGTAGAACAGAATATGTCACCTAGGTAAAAGTGCCTACTTAGGTCTGCTGCCCATTGACAGACTTAGGCAGTAACCTCTTAGAAGTAGGCAGCGACTACCTGAAGGAGTGTGAGGATTGAATTCTAATTCTCCAGTGTATCTCCCATCATCAATCAGGAAAAGTTAACCAAACACTTCTTTTAAGTGTGTAAAACATACAATAAAATTTCAACATCTTCTGATAAAGTGCCAACACAATCATGAGCATAGTTGAAGCCATATTTAACCATCATATCTTCTGATTGACTAACACCTGGGTCCTCTTTCATCAAAGAATCTATAAAGCTGTAAATTTTGCCAATCAGTAAAGGATGTAATTTTCCTTCTCTTTCAAATGAAGTAGTTGTACTATATGGATCGTGACAATCTCCAGCTCTGACATTTTGTAATCTAGCACTCTGTGACATGTCCTTGCTGCATCTAGCATTTGTGGGGTCCAGAGCACAGCACTGACAGAATGCCACATAACATGCCATAGCACAAAGTTATGTAAACCAAGGAAACAAGCAGCTGCATAAGTATGTTTGATCACTTTAAAACACCTGGGAGGCTAGATTTGAATTTAAAATTCTTCTATCCCATTGAGTTCCAGAATGTGGCAGCATGGGGGGAGCCAGCCCCTCTCCGCCCAGGTCCACTGGCTTACAGCCTGTTTCCCCTCCGATTCTCATCTGAGACTCTGTCCTGCAAGATGAGGGGCCTTGTGGACATACTAGTATATGCAGCTCCATTCACATCCCCTACCCCATTCTCCCACTCCAAAAGCCACTGCTCCTCTGCAATGCCCAGGGCCCAGGGGTGTGCACACTGTCAGTGGTCTGTTTAGGGAGGACAGACTTGGGGGATTGGCTTGAAGCCATTTGAGCATGAAATTGGAGGGGAGGATCTCAGTATATATGTGTAGTCTGAAAAGGGGGGCGGGGCTCTAAGCAGGCTTTCTCTTGTCCACCAAAACTTTTCATTTGATGGGGAGGAGTTTGGCCAGAATAGAGCCAGGACAGGACCCTCAAGAGAAGGGCTCCACGAGCAGAGGCCCCTCTTACCTAGGTCTAAGAGAAGTACTGCATTGCCCATGACAACATAGCCTACAGCTATTATATTAGATCAAATAATTACCAATAACTGTTTTGTACCTAATTCATTTTTCTGGCCTTGAAATTCTGCACACCTAACAGAAAAATAAATAGAAACATTTTAGGGATCAATAGGTTTATTTGGTAAACTTTTGTTTACATTCTACTGTGTTCCAAGCTCCCAGAATTCAAGTTCCTTTGTCTCTACAGTGATAAGGATTCTTCTGGTTCCCAATTCAGTTTTTCTAAAGTCTGACCTGGAGCTCATGAGGAAAGAAAAAGGGGGCCAGTGATTATGGGATTTGATTTTTACTTACATAGGCCATTCTATAGTTGAGTATGCTTTTAAGGTTATGGATTGTTTGTTTATTATTATATTTTTAAAGAAACCTTCCTGCCAGTGAGAAAACTTAGAGAAACACAGAGGAAACAAACACAAAAGTCATGCCATGAGATAATGACATTAACAATAATTAACATTTACCTCACATTTACTAAGTGTCCAGCATTGGTCCAAATAGTGTATATGCATGATCTCATTTAACCTTACAAAAGTAGATGAGGTAAATGCTGTTATTCTAATTTTAGATATTTTTGAATTATGAATTTCAGAAACACTGGAGAATACAATGTAAAGAGGCTGTCCGGTTTGACAAAAGCAGTCACAACTCTGACCAACTTCAAAGTCACAACCCAAAACTATTCTCCATTCTCATGAGATGAAACATGCTCAAAGCACTTCTGGGCACATTTCACTTTACTGGCAAAAGTCAAGCCATCTGCAATTTGTGCTTTGTTTATTTGTTTAAGGTAATATATGTTATGCAAAACTGAATTTTTGGGTCACCTGTAAGTACACAATGAAAGGAGGTATATCTTTAAATTCAAATCAGTGGAGACTGCCCAAGAACAGAACAATCTATTTATTATAGAGTGAAATGAACATTAGGAAAGCCAGGAGGGCTAATAAAGTCCACTTTCTTAATGTTAAAATATTTCAGACAACCTTAAAACTCAACTAAGTCCAACTACACACACACAGGAACAGTAGAGCACTGCTCCTTCAAAGTGCAGGCTGTTACTGGCGTTGTACTCTCTGAACTCAACAATGGAAGTTCTACTTTCTAAAATAAAATTTAAAAACATGAAGGAAAAGAAACTGCCCATTCAAAGAGAAAATATTACATCCCTATGCCACACTGGATAAAGGAAAACAATTTTTTTTCTGATTGCCAGAGTTATTTAATGTAATTTGGAAATCTCAGAGAAGTTCTGAAAATAGCAAGTCACCTTTGTTTTCTGGGTGAGGTTACAGGTGAGGCCTTTCCTCGCCAATGAGCTTGGTTTTCTCTGTAGGGAATGCCTGCCGCCTCCTTTAACAACCAGTAAATTAAAGTCTTATTATTGGGACTACTGAGAGAAATTTCTTTAAATGTATTTGAAAAGATTTGTAGATACAGAGAATATTTTAGAGTTGCCAGATGGGAGGAGGGTTGGAGAGGATGAGTGAAAAAGGTGAAAGGATTAAGATACAAAATGGTTGTTCCAAAATAGTTATGGGAATGTAAAATACAGCATAGGGGATAGCCATAGTCAATAATTTTTAATAACTATGTATGGTATCAAATGGGCATGATACTTATCAGGATGATCACATAGTAAGTTATATGTCTAATCACCCGAGGTATACAGCTACAACTAATAAAATATTGTATGTCAACTGTATTTGAAAATTTTTAAATGATTTAAAAAACACACCTAAAAACTAAATGTACTTGACAAATATTTATTTAGTGTCTACCTTGTACTGAGTACTATTCTGGCTCTGGGAATAAAACAGACAAATCTTACTATTGTAGAGCTCACATTCTATTGATGGAACACAGACAATAATAAAATAAATAAGATACATGAGTTGTAAGCAGAGAGAAGTGCTATTAAAAGAATAAAGCAGGGAAATGGGTAGAAAATGTTGGCAGGGAAAGGTTTCACTTCTCTGTAGGATGTTAAGGGAAGGCCTCATTGAAATGATATTCAGGGACTTAGAGGGTGAGGTGGTGAGGGCCTGGGGGGTTGGAGGAGGCTGGAGGGGGGAAAAGGGACATATGTAATGCTTTCAACAATAAATATTAAAAAAAATAAAAATAAAATAAAAAACTCTTCTCTAAAAAAACTAAAGAAAGAAAGAAAAGGAATGATATTTGTGTAAAGACCTACCTAAAGTTAGCAAGAAAATGAGACCTATGTGTATTTATGGAAAGAGTATTTTGGGTAGAGAGAACATGAGTGCAAATGCCTTAGGATGACTGTGTACTAGTTTGCTAGGGTTGCTGTAACAAAATACCACAAGGTGGGTGACTTAAACAGAAACTTTCACAGTTCTGAGTATTTATCATTATGAAGGACTCTATCTCTAGTAATGATTGTGTCTTCAAGTCTAATTTATTTAATTGGTAATATAACTACAGTAGTCTTCTTTGGGCAATAATTCCCTAATGTGGAATCACCCTTTTTGTTTGCCAAATTCATCTAGTCTTCCTTCTTTGGGCACACAGTAGGACTGCAGTTGCTGGAGCCCAACTAGCATGATATGTTATAAGTATAATAGAAATATCATAATAATTGGAGAGATCTGGTTTGTATCCCATATTGATTATATATACTCTGGCAAACAACCTAATATCTATGAAATGTGAATAATAATACTGTATTTACCTCACAAATCTATAAAGATTGAATGGTGTGTGTGTGTGTGTGTGTGTGATATCAGGCATACAGTAAAACCTTGATGTTAGCTTCCTTAATTATGGAATGCTCATGTAATCATTTGTGCATGTCAACTAAAATCAGTATTCCTTTGCCAGTTAGTCTCCTTCTCTTTTCCATTGCAACTTGCCTTCTGCTTGCAATGCCCAAGTTACTGGCTAAAGTGGAATATGTTTAATTTTCTAGACATACATCAGGGTAGACATTCTGAAAAAGTAAAGTCTTAATAAAATAAAAGTTGTTCTTCCATAGGGAGTTGTTCAGGATGAGAGAATCTCTCTCTCTCTCTCTCTCTCTCTCTCTCTCTCTCTCTCTCTCTCACACACACACACACACACACACACACATCTATTTACTAGTAAAACTTGCCTCTCAAACTCTATAATCTCTTGATTCCTAGTCATCAAAAATTGGGTGAATTTGGTTTGGAGGTTTTTCTTCCTATCTAAATTCATACCAAGTAAATACTCTATAGAATACTGTGTAATACTGTAGGAAACATAAAGATCTAGTTATTATTATATGTTTTAAATTGCCACGGTAAACATAGTAATGGGACCCTTCAGCTGGTTTATCTCAGTGGATAGAGGGTCTTGGGTTCATTCTGGTCAAGGACACATGCCAGGGTTGCAGGCTTGATTCCCCAGTAGGGGGCATGCAGGAGGTAGCCAATCAATGATTCTCTCTGATCATTGGTGTTTCTATCTCTCTCTTTCTCCCTTCCTCTCTGAAATCAATAAAAATATATTAAAAAAACAAATAAAAATAAAAACATCCATGGGTGTATAAAGTACAGTTATAGAAAATATCCTATATAATAAAAGGCTAATATGCAAATAGACCGAATGGCAGGTCAAACTGGAACAACTAAACAACTGGTTGATACGACATGCACTGACCACCAGGAGACATGTGCAGAACATGGCAGGCATTGGCTGTGGTGGGATTGTGCAGCAGGTGAGTGGGGGTGACAATGTGGAGCCCCAGTCGCTGTCATCAGGGTGAGCCTCTGGTGGTTACTGAAAATTCTTTGTTCCCGTGCTCTGTGGTTCTACCCAGCTCTAACACCTGCTGCCAGCACTGGCCCTGCTTACACCTGTTGCTGGCATTGGAGCCGCTGCTTGCAACCATTGCTGGTACCTGGCACTGGTCCTAATCACTCAGGGCCATCAGTGGGAGTGAGCAGCAGCTGCTGGCCTTGAACACCCCTGAGGGATTCTCCACCTCCCCCTGCTCCTAAGAGACAATCAGGGCAGCAGTCACTGTTCACACCCACTGTTGGTGTTGGCCCCAATTGCTCTGCACTGTCAACGGGTGTGAGTGGGGCTAGCACCATCAGTGTGTGGGAGCAGCAGCAGCAGGAGCAGAGCTGCTGGCCGACAGGGGACTAGGGGCTGCAGTGAGAGGTGTCAGGTGGGGGTGCGGAGGATGGTCTGAGACCCACTCCTGTGTCTACTGCAGCCTCATGGCACACAGTTCCTTTCAAGGTGCACAAATTCATTCACTGGGCCCCTAGTAGTCAATAATATTGTAATAAATATGTATGGTGTCAAATGGGTATTAGACTTATCAAAATGATCACTTCATATGTTACACAAATGTCTAATCACTCTGTTGTACACTTGAAACTAATATATATTGTATGTCAACTATAATTAATTTAAAAAAATTATGACAAGTATTCCCCAAAAAATGTGACTCATCAAATTGGATGGCTTGCTCAGTCGAAAGTTTCTTAACCATTTAGTTTTGAGGGGAAAAAAAGAAGAGAAAATAAGCTTATATTAGTCATTGAGGAGCCAAGAAATGAAATTTTCAGATTATGTTCTTGGATCTATAAACATTTATTCCAATCTTTCACAGTTGCTGTATTTGCAATTATAATTCTAAGAAATTAAAACTAATAATCATAACAGGAATGTATGAGAAAATCCCCAATGTTTAAGGAAAATGGATTTTATCTTTATAGAATTAAATTTACTGAATTAGAAGAACCTACTTATTCATATTAGAAAGAGTTCTACCTAATGTTAATAAATTAATAGACATTAATATTTTGCATATTTGTAAAAGCATGTAAAATATCATAATCTGTATCATGTCTCTGCACTCAAATTCAAGTCTCAGAAGGCCTCCTCACAGATAGTCCTGAGGTGAGTTCTAGGATGGTAATAGAGTTCTTCTCTTACAAAGGGGAGGTTTGAGTCTCTGAGCAGTGGGCTGAGGCAACATCACCAAGGCCCTCTCCTTCCAGAGTTGGAATGGTTATGCCTTTATTGACTTAATAAGCTGAAGTTCTTCCACTCAGAACTCTTAAAGACTAACCCCCATGGCTAAAGCATGAACCTTGCCACAAGCATCCTTCACCCTCAGAAGCAGTCAGCCCAAACCACCTTTGAGAAATTGGCATCATCCTTTGCCTTTCATACTAATCTGTGGACACAGAACAGCCCTGCTTTGGGACTATTCTGATGCTCTGTCCTTTGAAAAATGTACCAGGCCTCATCCAAGAACACTGAGAGGGAGAAAAGTGAATTCATAAAGAAGTCTGCCAACTGTAATACCCTGATGGATGAAGCAAGAGGGAAACATCTTTCATATCGCCCTGAAATCATGATTGGTTTACTCTCAGAATCATGAGGACTGAATGCTCCTTGTAATTTTATTCCTGTAAGGGTTCTGCTGTTGCCTTTGTACATTAACAAAAGTAAGTTCCTTTTGTTAAGCTTAAAATATGCACCTCCTGAAAGGATCTCCCAGCAATGCAATTTTACTATATGACAGCGTATAGTACATAACTACAGTGACTAAGGTTGTAGTTACAAATCACTCAATCTTCAGAAAGTATTTCTTGGTCACCTACTTCATGCCAGAATGTATGCAAGGAACTGAAACCAGAGCAGAGGCTGGGGCAGAAATAGCTCCTAACCTCATGGAGCTGAAGTCTAATAAAGATGAAGATAGCAGAGTAATTGCAACTATAATAATGATGATAAAAATGTACAAAGTGCAATAATAACAAAATCACAGGCTTTCCCTTTAAAGAATTCAGGTAAGAAATTTCCTATCAAAGTGACACTTAACCTGAGACCTGAAAAGGGAATAGAAACTGATCATGTATGTATGGGAGCAGGTGGAGGGGGGAGGGTGCTGGAGGGTGAGGAGGACAGGCGAGGGAGCTGTGCTTGGCCAGGGGGCGGGGGAGGAGTCCAGTAAGAGAGGTGAGCAACTTGTGCAATTCAAGAACCACTGAGAAGTCACTGTGCCTGGAGCACTAAGAGCAAAGTGTGGTGCAGAAAAGACTGGTGGACATGAGTCAGACCCTTTTTGACTTTGGAAGCTCTTTTACAATGTTGAACATTACTTCAAGGGTATTAGGGAACTTTGAAGGTTTTAAGCAGGAGAATTAATTGACCAGCTATTAATATTTTAAGAGATTGTTCAGTGCTCAGTCTGAGGTTTGTCCTCAATGATTACAGAGAACAAACAAGTCTCCTCTCTGTACAAAATGCACTGTAAATGCCAACCTACAAGGATGGATTGGGCTGATGTGGGAGCTTATCACAGAAAAACCCATCCTCAGTGTTAGAAAAACAACTGCTAAACATATGTTCCTTGACCACATACAGTCAGCCTGGAACTAGCCCAGTTTCTCACAGCAACAGAAATAGTACTTGCCCTTCATTGACATTGCCCAGCAATGTGAATAAATAAAATTCCCCTTGGAGGTTTTAACAGTCTGTTCTGAAACTCAGACCATAGCCCATCTTGCAAATAACTTTCTGTCAAAAATCGGGTACCAATGTATCATTAAAGAGACTATATTCCTCTGCTTCAATATTTGTGCCAAGAAATGCAACTTATCTTTGGTTTACATCCCAGTCTGGGAGTGCTGATTTCTGGGTCTAGCACTAATTAGAAAATGTGTTGGAGCATATCATTTTGGACTCTGCAATATATTGTCTGAAGAAGGAGGTGATATTCCTTTTAGTCCATTAACCCCAATGTCCTCTCTCATCCCTACTTCTGGATTTAGTAGGTTACCAGACGGTGCTGACCATGTCAGCTTTGGGAATTATGCCCATGCTTAGTCTGCAGTCTCAAATGTGTGGCTCTCAATCTACATTTCCCAGATTAGAGTTTGGGTTTGATTGCAAAGGGCAACAGAGAAAGAGAGCTGTAGACACAGGTTGGCAGAGAGAGGCAGACAAAGACCTGGAAGTGGTTAAACTTACAAGCAAGTGTCTATATTATGATTAATTTCCCAAAATTTGAATGTTCTTTTGTGTCACCAGACACTATGCCGGTTCATAGTGATGTTATTGGTGGCACAATGCAGGTACCATTAATTTGGTTTTAGAGATCCTTCACGTGAGGCCTGGAATCCTGGCCCCAAATATGGGATTTGGAAAACACAGCACCTTATTCAACTCCCTTGAAAAGTGTAGTCTCTGACTCCCTGGGAGACTCAGGCGCCAAGTTTTTTATTTCTTTCTCTTGAATATGACAAAGGCCTTTGCTCTCTGTGGAGGCAATTTCCTTTATGTCTCATTCTCCTAGAAAACACATTGCTTCAATTATACCCACACTTTAAAAGTCTCTTGTAAAAGTCAAAAGGGTGTTTTTCTAGCTAGCTCAGATATACAGTTTCCCCTCACTGCAGCTCTGACAACATGGGAGGACTTTATTCCATATGCTGGGTCACCAAACTCTCACTCTCTGGTAAACTCAATCTAATCCAGCCCACTGAGACCCCTCAGCTGGCCACTGGGTTGTCATCACTAATTAAAGGGAACATTTAAAAGTAATTTTCATGAATGATTCACAGACATATGTCAGTGTCCTTTGTATTTATGATGGCATTGGATCACATAAGTGGATGTACTTGAAAAATGTCCCACAGCTCACCAGTAGTTACTTCAATCAATATTTCCTCCTTTTGCTTGTCCTTGGGCCTGTCAGGTCACCTTATCCTTGAATTTTAGAATATTTTTCTCCCATTTCACACAATTTATTTCCAAGTAAATTATTTCTTCACCATCTTCCCCTAAATCCAAGATTTCTCCTTTATTATTTCTATATTCCTAAATTTTATGGCACATTCTTATAAACCACTTACCTAAGATTATCATATCATCGTTGGCTACTATTAAATCCTTTACATAATGATTTTTTAAAATATTTAAAAGACTTATCCAAACATTTTAAAACTTTAAGGTCAATGAACCAAGCCCATGCGAAGTTATTAGGCAACTCAACCAACATTCCTAAAAATCATCAGCAATTGGGGTCCTACAAATTTTTCATACCATAATCCAGAAAGCAAAACAATATTTTGGCATCAAGGTTGATGCTATTATGACTGTATTTTCTCCCAGGGATTATCTTAACTTTTCTACCTGCTTATTTTAAATGCTGGAAGATGGCAGCAGTTAGGAAGAACTTTGTTTCACTTGCTTAGAATTCATGCCACCCAACAGGCAGTTCTACAATGTAAGGAAGAGTGATGGTTCGTCTTGACTCACGCCTGCCTGCTTGAAAGAGGGATCAGTGCTCTGAAACACCCCTTCCATTTACTTGGAAGAACAGCCCAAGGCTTTTGGTATGCCCCAACTGTACCACAAATAAAGGACACTATTTGCTTCAAAAATTGAGTCATTCTTGCTTTCCTCTTGATGTTTGAGTAGATACCAGGATCAGATACAGAACAGACCATGCAGAGAAAGCTCAAATATTTTGCTAAGTAACTGTGCCTCATCAGCATTATGTGTGTTGTGGTTACAAAATGTGTCTCTTGACAGTTTTCAAAGACATGGCGGGCCAACCAAGAAAGGAATGAACAAATGAAAGGAACTTTACCTTTAAGAAGATGTTTTATTAATATGTATTATATACATAAACTACCTTGAATTGTAAACAGCGTAACTGACAGCCCTTGTTTAGGTTATACTATATCAAATCTACAAAGTCAGTAAAATAGAACAAAATAATAATGCATGGATTTTTCCATGAGTTAGCAGGGATTTACTAATACTGTCCCAGAGTTGTGTGTAGGGGGTGGTAGGGGGGGGCAATATATTTTTTATTTTATTTTAATTTTTTCTATTTTTTTTATTAATGTATTACATCTGTACATATCTTCCCATTGCCAGCCCCAAACCCACTCACATGCCCTCACCCCCAGTGTCTTGAGCCCATTGGTTATTCTTATATGCATGCATATAAGTCCTTCATTTCATATTTTATCTACCCTACCTCTCCCTAAACTTCCCACTATAATTTGTCAGTCTGTTTCATGCTTTACTGCCTCTGTATCTATATTTTTGTTCATCAGTTTATAATGTTCTTTATTATCAATAAATGAGTGAGATCATGTGGTATTTTTCTATCATTGACTGGCTTATTTCACTTAGCATAATGCTCTCAAAGCTCCATCCAGGTTGCTGCAAATTTCTTCATTTTTATGGCAGCATAGTATTCCATTGTATAGATGTACCACAGTTTTCTGATCCACTCATCTGCTGACAGGCACCTAGGCTGTTTCCAAATCTTAGCTATTGTAAATTATGCTCCTATGAACATTGGGGTGCATATATCTTTTCTGGTTGGTGTTTCTAGTTTCTTAGGATATATTCCTAGGAGTGGGATTACTGGGTCAAATGGGAGTTCCATTTTTAGTTTTTTGAGGAAACTCCATACTGTTCTCCACAGTGTCTGTACCAGTCTACATTCCCACCAGCAGTCCACGAGGGTTCCTTTTTCTCCACATCCTTGCCAACAATTGTCTTTTGTTGATTTGTTGATGATTGCCATTCTGACAGGTGTAAGATGGTATCGCATTGTCATTTTAATTTGCATCTCTTGGATAATTAGTGACTTTGAGCATGTTTTCATGTGTCTCTTGGCCTTCCTTCTGTCTTCTTTCAAAAAGATTCTATTTAGGTCCATTGTTCATTTTTTTAATTGGGTCATTTATCTTCCTTTTATTAAGTTGTATAAATTGCCTGTAGTTGTTGGAGATTTAACCTTTATCAGTGATAACATTTGCAAATATGTTCTCCCATACAGTGGGTTTTCTTGTTGTTTTGGTAATGGTTTCTTTTGCTGTGCAAAAGCTTTTTGTTTTGACATAGTCCATTTGTTTATTTTCTCTTTAGATTCCATTGTCCCAGAAGCAGTATAATCGAAGAAGTTCCTTTGGTATATGTCTGAGATTTTGCTGCCTGTGGATTTCTCTAGTATTTTTATGGTTTCCCATCTTATGTTTAAGTACTGTATCCATATTGAGTTTATTTTTGTGTATGGTTTAAGTTGATGATCTAGTTTCATTTTTTTTGCATGTATCTGTCCAATTTTTCCAACATCATTTATTGACGAGATTGTCTTGACTCCATTGTATGTTCATGCCTCCTTTGTCAAATATTAATTGAGCATAATAGTTTGGGTTGATATCTGGGTTCTCTGTTCCATTCCATTGGTCCATATGTCTGTTCTTGTGCTAGTACCAGCCTGTTTTGAAAACAGTGGCTTTGTAATATAGCTTGAAATCTTGTATTGAGATCCCATCTACTTTATTCTTCTTTCTCAGGATTGCTGTGGTTATTTGGTGTCTTTTTTTAATTCCAGATTAATTTTTTGAGAGTTCTTTCTAAGTCTGTGAAATAGCTGTTGGTTTTTTAATGGGGAGTACATTGAATCTATGGATTGCTTTGAATAGTATGGACATTTTAATGATGTTGGTTCTTCCAATCCATGAACATGGTATGTTCTTCCATTTGTTAACATCTTCCTCTCTCTTTTTTCAGTGTCCAGTAGTTTTCCACATATAGGTCTTTTACCTCCTTAGTTAAGTTTATTCCTATGTACCTTTATTTTTTTGGTATGATGGTAAAAGGGATTGCTTTTTTAGTCGCTCTTTCTGTAAGTCCACTATTGATGCATAGAAATGCCATAGATTTCTTGGCATTAATTTTGTATTCTGTTATATTGCCGAATTCATTTATTAAGTCCATTAGTTTTTTGGTGGAGTCTTCCTGTGTTTTTTTTTTATGTACAATATCATGTCATCTGCAAATAAGGATAGCTTTGCTTCTTCTTTTCCAATTTGGATGCCTTTTATTTCTTCTTCTTGTCTAATTGCAATGGCTAATACTTTCAGTACTATGTCAAACAGGAGTGAGTATCCTGTCTTGTTTCTATTCTTAAAAGAAATGGTTTTAGTTTTTGCCCCTTGAGTATGGTGTTAGCTGTGGGTTTATTATATATAGCTTTTATTATGTTGAGGTATGATCCTTCTATTCCCACCTTGCTGAGAGTTTTTATCAAGAAAGGGTATTGGATTTTGTCAAATGCTTTTTTCTGTACCAATTGATATGACTAGGTGATTTTTATCTTTCAATTTGTTTATGTGATGTATTATATTTGGTGATTTGTGGATATTGTACTATCCTCAAATTCCTGAGATAAATCCTACTTGGGCATGATGTATGATCTTTCTGATGTACTGCTGGATCCAATTTGCTAGAATTTTGTTGAGGATTTTGGCATCTATGTTCATGAGGGATATTCACCTGTAATTCTTTTTCATTGTGTTTTCTTTATCTGGTTTTGGTATTAGGGTGATTCTGTCTTCATAGAAGGTGTTTGGAAGTGTTCCATCTTCTTGAATTTTCTTTTGGAATAGTCTGAGGAGGATAGGTTTTAATTCTTCCTTAAATGTTTGGTAAAACTGTCTGTGAAGCCATCTGACCCTGGGCTTTTGTTTGTTGGAAGCTTTTTGATGTCTGCTTCAATTTCTTCCATAGTTATTGGCCTATTGAGATGTTTAGAGTCTTCCTGATTGAGTTTTGGAAGGTTATATTTTTCTAGGAATATGTCCATTTCCTCCAGGTTGACCAGGTTGTTGAAATAGAGTTGTTCATAGTATTTTTAAACAATTCTTTGCATTTCAACGGAGTCTGTTGTTATTTCACTGCTTTGATTTCTGATTTTGTTTATTTGGGTCCTCTCTCTTTGTTTCTTGGTGATCCTGGTTAGAAGTTCATCAATCTTGTTTATTCTGTCAAAGAACTAGCTCTTGGACTTGTTGATCCTTTCTATTGTTTCTTTGGTCTCTATGTTGTTTATCTCTGCTCTGATCTTTATTATTTCCTTCCTTCTGCTTACACTGGGCTTTTCTTGTTGCTCTCTTTCTAATTCTTTGAGTTGTAGGTTTAGGTAATTTATTACCATTGTTTCTTGTTTTTTTTGCAGTAGGCTTGTAGAGTTATGAACTTCCCTCTTAAGACTGCTTTTGCTGTGTCCCAAAAATTTTGGATTGTTGTGTTTTCATTGTCATTTGTTGCCATGATGTTTTTTATTTCTTCCTTGATCTCTCTGGTTACCCAGTCATTGTTTAATAGCATGCTGTTTAGTCTCTGTGTTTTTTATTTCTTTGTATTGTTTTTATTGTAGTTGATTTCCAGTTTTATGCCACTGTAATCTGAGAAGATGCTTGATATGATTTCTATCTCCTTGAATTTGAAGAGACTTTGCCAATGACCCAACATATGGTCTATCTTTGAAGATGATCCATGTGCACATGAGAAAAATGTGTATTTTGTGGCTTTGTGGTGAAATGTTCTGAAGCTGTCAATTAATTCCATCTGGTCTAGTGAGTCATTTAGGACTGATGTTTCTTGCTGAATTTTTGTTTAGAGGATTTGTCCCATGGTGATAGTGGGGTATTAAAATCTCCTACTATGATTGTATTGTTGTCAATCTCTCCCTTGATATCCTCCAAAAGTTTTTTATGTATTTGGGTGCTCTTGTATTGGGTGCATATATGTTTCCCAGAGTTATTTCTTCTCGTTGGATTGTTCCCTTTAGTATTATAAAGTGGCCTTCCTTATCTCTTGTTATGTCCTTCACTTTGAGATCTAATTTGTCAGATATAAGTATTGTTACCTCAGCTTTTTTTTTCATTTCCATTCACCTGAAAAACAGTTTTCCATCCCTTCACCTTCAGTCTGTGTGCATCTTTTTTTCTGAGGTGGGTTTTTTGTAGTCAGCAGATATATGGGTCGTGTTTTCTTATCCCCATTACCCTGTTTCTTTTGATTGGGGCATTTTATCCATTTACATTTAAAGTTATTATTGATAGGTACTTATTTGTCACATTTTTTTTACAGCAGACCCTTTAGTATATCTTTCATTGCTGTTTTGGTGGTAATAAATTCCTGTAGTCCTTTTTGTCTGTGAAGCTCCTGATTTCACCTTCAATTTTGATTGATAGCTTTGCTGGGTACAGTATTCTTAGATTCAGAGTCTTCCTTTGCATGGCTTTGTATATTTCATTCCATTCCCTTCTGGCCTGATGACTTTCTGTTGAGAAATCAGTCACTGTCTGATGGGGTTCCTTTGTAGGTAACTTTCTGTCTCTCTAGCCACTTTTAAGATAAGAATCTTGTCATTGGTGTTTGCAAATTTAATTATAATGTGCCTTGGCATCGGTCTTCTGGGGTTCATTTTGCTTGAGACTCTGTGAGCTTCCTGGATTTGTGTTTTTTTTTCTCTTCCCTATATCAGGGAAGTTTTCTGTCATTATTTCTTCAAACAGGTTTTCTATTTCTTGCTCATTTTCCTCTCCTTCTGGGATCTATATTATGTAGATGTTGGTTTTTTTGTGTTGTCCCAAAGTTCCCTTTAGGCTCTCCTCCTGCTTTTTAATTTTTTTTTCTAGAAGCTGCTCTACTTGGGTATTTTTTCCTACCTTGTCTTCTAAGTCACTGATGCATTCTTTTGCTTCTTCTAGCCTACACTTGATACTTTATATTGAGTTCTTTACAGTAGTGATGTCATTTTTCATTTCTTCGTGGTTCTTCTTCATTTCCTCTTGGTTCTTACTTATATTGTCGAATTTGTCTTCTATTCTTTTCAGCCACCTTATGACCATTTCTCTGAATTCTTTCTCATGCAGGTTGCTTGCCTCCATTTCATTTACTTCCTTTTCTGGTGATGCCTGCTTTTTTTGCATATGTTGGCTATTTCTTTGTCTCCCCATGGTTTATCTTCTCTGTGATATGTAGTTCTCTCTTCTCATCCCAGATGAAATATTGTCCCAGAATTAAATCTATAGAATTCATAAGCTTTGGTCTATGGCTTTATCAATAATAACAATAAGAGTTCCATGTTCTAAAGAAGGAGGAGGTATAAAATAATCCTACATGACAGAATAATAGTTTGTGAAAATATGCAGCAGATAAAAGGATGGGTAAGAGGAGAACAGCTGAGAGAAAGAGAGAGAGAGAGAGAGAGAAAGAGAGAGAGAGAGAGAGAGAGAGAGAGAGAGAGAGAGAGAGAATGGAGATGGAGATGAGCAAGTGAGGATGGGAAATTTCTTCTACCATCATGAGCCAAGAAGATACTTCAAGTTCACATTTAATTAAAAAAATCAATGGCTCCTTATCTTTTGGGTTTTAGCTAACCTTTCAATGAGGCCTTACCATTCTGGCCAATGTCCTTCTCCTGCACTCTAGCTACTTCATATGGAGCTGCAATCTGGAAACTTCTTTATCCTGGTGGCACTGCTGGTCTATGGATTACTGTGCACATATGTCCAGTTGAAGAATAAATCTTAAAAGTGAAGGTCAAACATATACTTTTATACTCATTCCAAATGCATTCTATTGCTGAGAAACTGGGACTTAAGTGGGTTTAGTAATTCATCCAAGATCCTACAGCTGCTGGGTGGTAGGGTGAGACCAGCATCATATCATATGTAAAGGATGGTCAGCCAATATTCTTTGATGATTGGGTGATAGAGTGAATAAAGTAAAAAAAAAAATTTTTCATCAAAAATGCTAGCAGTTACAGAACATTTCTACAACACCCAATTTTGTTTCCTAGTTTCCTTAGAAAGGACATGGGAAGGAGTCCAGGACTGAATTAAGAGAAGCAAGCTTTTCTGTCTAATTCACCCAAAACTTAAAAATTTCCTTTGGCAAGTCATTCAGCTATACATTCTTTTGTTTCTCTGAGAAAATAAACACAAATGCTAAACATTAGGTTATGTTTCCAAATTAGTTTAGAACCTTAATGACCTGCACTGTGCCAAGCATTAGAATATTGACTGGAATCTTAGGACATGTATCGTGAAATTCTTCATTATATATTTCCAAAATTGATGAATAAATAGGAAAAAACAATCACAGGGTATGACTTTCTATTTGACTGTCTTCCTTGTTGGTCACTGAAGGGTCTCAGCACAAAGATCCAGAGAGGGAGCTCTTGGAGCCTACCTGCAGCCTGACACCTCCCTTAGTTTGCTTAAGAGATGGAATTAGGAGATTAATTTTTTTACCTTTAATTCAATTACATTGAAGGAATATTCACTGAGTGACTACCACGTACCAGGCACTGTGCTCTGTGTTGTGCATTCAATAATAAAAAAATGGAATTCTGATCCCAGAACCTTATAGGAAACCCAAATGAATCTCAAGCTGACACAATGGTGTCATCATAGAAGAGAGTCAGAACAGAAACAAAGCAGAAATCGATTCTACTGGAGGAGAAGAAGAAGTTCTGTGACTTAAAAGGTGAGTAGCAAATAGGGAAAAATGTATAGCAATAGTGGGGAAAGCATCAAGCACAAAGTAGAGCTGAGTAAGAACAAATAGTCCAGTGAATATAAAAAGGCTGAGTAATATTGGGGAAGTGGGCAGCAAGGATTATGCTCACGAGGTAGAGAACAGAGTAGTGTCTGGAAAGGAGGCAGAAACTATATCATGACAGACTTCATATGCCATATAAGAAATGTATGCTTTAAGTTGAAGGTTAAAGGTATTAAAGACATTTCAGCAGGAAAGTGCATTTTAAAACATTTAGTGTGGCAGAGGTGTAGAAACCAAGAAACTGTACCAATATAGTCTGTGAGAGTTTGAAAGTTCTAGACTGAGACTTTAACAGAAGATGGTGAAAAATGTGGACTAGATATAAAGGTGGTAAAACCCAAATAATTTAAAATCAATAGAATATTGGACAATAAAGGAGAAGTAAATTGAATAGGTAAGAATTCATTTCAGGTATCTGACTTGAATAACAGAATTATAGGTGGTATATGTCATTCACCAAGGTTGGCAAGATATGTGTGCTGGAATGAGATAAGATGAATATTAGACACATTGAGGTTGTGGTCCTCAGGGAATAGAAATCCAAGTGAAGATATCCAAAGACTAGAATACACAGAGATCTGGTCCAGGAACCAGGGTGATTATGAGTCTATGATTAAAATTTTGAGATCAGATGGTATAATTTAAAAGAAATTTAGAGTAATAGAATCAAATTTCTGAGAACTCTAAGACATAGAAAAGTGATGAGCAGAGGGAATGAAGCATCAAGGAGGAAGGATGATAACCAGATGACAGTGGTGTCATGGAAGTCAAGGGAGGAAGGGGTCATCAGCAGCATCAAATCTCACAAGACTGATGAGAAAGTAGCATTTGATTTGTCAAATAGAAGATTTAAAACATCTACTTCTAGGGGCAGGGTGAATAGGTTCTGAAAAAGTGAAGACAGAAAATATAGAATCCCTTGTCAATGTTCTTAGTTGCAAAGAAGTGCCTTGATATAGGGCTTTAAATGAAGGAATACATGGGACTGGTGGCAGGATTAATTTTAAAGTGAGAACAGTGTGAGCATGTATATAGGGTGCTGAGAAGCCAGTGAAGCAGATACGTTTAAAAATACAGAGGAGGGGTAAATATAGAAGAGATGGGAGAGGATAAATGAGCTCAATATCAGCTATAAATAGAGGCTTCCTTTCCTAGGCTAGAGGGCAAAAGAAGAGGTGAGTGAGCATGAGGTTTATTCCACTTCAACTTCAATTATCTTTGGGAGGCAGACGGCAGCTCCACCAGCTAAAAGAGGAAAGGGCAGATGTGGAATAAAGAGCTTGAACAGAATACTTAAAATCTGGTAATCACTGGGTGAGTGGGAAAGAAAATTGACCAGAGGCAGATGAAAGTCTTGACTGAATGATTTAGGACCACAAACTTGGGCAAGCAAGGCTACTGGTTTTTCCTATTTGCTTCCTACCAAACTTTTCACTTTTAGCAGACCTGGCTATAGATTCTCCCCTCCTTCCCCAAATTGATTCTTTCTTCTTTCAAAATAAAGCTTTTGGGATTTTGTGGCCAACTCTAAAATGGTAAAATCACATTTCTTGCCAACTGTGCTGGAGTGGGAGAGAGAATGAGAGTAGTCCAAGCAAAAAACCCATAGACTTCTGCTATTCTTACCCAAAACACTCTTTAAAAAAAGAAAGACAAAAAGAATACATGCCTGTTGAGTGGTGGTCTACACAACTTGGGCTCTGTGGTTCAGAGCTCTGAAATAGATTTTTATTTTTAAGATGTCAAGTTTGTCTGAGAGAATCCATCCCCTTCTTCATACTATCATGCCTGGAAGTCCCTATAGGCCAACTTCTTGGACAATTGCTTCAGGCTGATGGTACCAGTCTGGCTCCCACATTTGGTCCCTAGAATGCTACCCTCTGATCTGCTGTTGGAGAAAAGGCAGCTGTTTTCCAGACAAAGCCAACTTCCATGCTCCAAGCTGCTTCAGCTTTCTCAAGGATGAATTAACCTCACACATCTGTGTCTGTACTTGCAGAGATTCCCTATCAGGCTCTCAGTGCAATCTCCTTGAGGTTCCTTTCATTACACTTTGGGTTAGGAAGCAATTGCCCCTTGCATGCAGACACTCTTAGATAGAGACGACTCAACAAGGTACATTTCTCCAATGAAATCCTCTCCAAATTTTTGTTATGCCCAATAACTGAATACTTTTTAGACCTCCAAGGTGGTTTAAGATAGAATTCAACCATTATGTCTTGATTTACAACTCATTGTAGAAGGAGGAATTCTATTTTCATTGGCTTCCATTGAAATTGAGATAAGAAACAGTCTTTTTTAACATGTGTTACAACGTAATCTGATGAAAAATTTGCAAAATTACAGGTGAGGTTATATGGCTACAAAAATGCTATAACATGGCTTATGTATGAAGGTGTTATTCAATCTGAAAGGAAAGTGATTCTTCTAAATTCCATACCATCAAATTAGTCCGTTCTTAGATATTCATTAACATTCTCCCTTCCTTGTGGAAGGAAGCAATTGTTTTCTGTCTTCATGTGCTGTTCCCGAGGACAACTAATTAAATGAAACAAAAGTGACCACAAACACAGAAAGCTTCATTAAGAGGCCCCTGTGGATGCTTCAAGTAATTATGTCTGTCAACAGAAGATGTTGTAAGAGGGGCATTATGTTTGAAGAATACACAGTGTTATTAACGTTATATTTTGGCAGCCTGAAACATGATAGCATCCTTAATGTGTCACTGCCCTTAAGAGGACCAAAAGAGAAGAAACCTCTCTGCCTGCATTTTTCAGAAGTTAAAACACATTTAAGAATAGAAGAGCTTGGTTGTAATGAACTAAGTAAACAACAGATTACAAGAACCTAATAATTTGTCTTTACTTTTGCTCTATTCACATGATAATAAATTAATTAAGCAAAGACAAGAGCTATATCTTTCAAAAGGCAGTGCTTCAATACTGCAAATGTTGGTCAAGAAAGATTTGTTAAATGAAATGCACTTTCAGCTTCCCTAGGTTTACTTTCAATCAGAAAAAAAAGACTTCAAATAAACAGTCATCTATATATGTAGGAAGGAGAGGATGTTAGGGAGATGGCATACATATTCATAACAAGAATATTTATTTTATACACAGAGACATTCAGCTATCTGCTTGGATTATTTTGGCACCCAATACAAACATGAAGCAGACTGTAAGACAAATCAATTTTCAGGGTCTCAGTTTCTCCATCTGTATAATGAGAAGATTGAACTAAAATCACATATGGGAAATGATATTTACCCACTAACACTGAAGGGTAGTAGGTATATGAAGAAAACAATGTTGAGGCTATAAAAGGTCTCATTGGCTAAGCAATGTTTTCCATGGTCAAAGGATAGGAGATTGGAAACTAAGTTGTAATTTTGCTATCCTTGGAACTATATCCAAGGAGTCTTTTACTTTAACATCTTAAAATTCTATAACTCTATTACAATCTATATTATTTCTTCTAGAACAAAGCAATCTAGTTAATAAACAGAAATAAAGCCCCTCCATAGAAAATTGAGGTTAAAAGTGGTTTCATTTGTAGGTAGATCAGTCTCTCATTTATCTGAAGAGATTTAGGGAAGGAGAGTAGATAGCAGTTCTCTTGCATCATTAATTCTAGACATATTTTCTATAGCTCAATATTTTTTTCTACAATTTATATGCAATCGCCCTCAGAAATGAACTCACCATATCAAAATGTAATTGAATAATACCAATAAACCCATAGATTCTTATTGAAAATTTCACTCTATAAAATACTTTCACATTGATTCTTCTCTTGTATTGGTATTATGTCATGGCAACCCTGTAAGGCAAATATCCGGATTTTTCTTTCAGAAGAGGAGTGGAGGTTAAGTGATTGGGTTACCAGGACTCCCTGGATAAAGATGGAAAGTGTTAGAGATGCCACCTAAACTCGGCATTATTTAACACCATGTCCACGGCTACTTTTTTTAAAGCTAGTTTTCCCTAGAAAGATGAGAAATGGCAGATGAGCAGTAGGTACTAGAGAGGCAGGAAGGGATGCTGTTGGTGATAGTATAGTCAGATGTTCAGGGGATAAAAAGGGAAATCAAAGTCTCTGAGCCACAAACTACTGACTCCCACATTTGTATCTCAACAGCCTTTACTTTGATTTTTAGATTCATGTAACCAACCACTGCTCTCCAAATCTTATCTCCAGCAGAGCCAGAATTAAGGCCACTGCCATAGATTTTGTTCATATTAAAGTACAGTCCAATCCAGCATTTGGCCCTATCCAATATGGTAGCCACTAGCCACATTTGACTATTTAAATTTAAATTAATTAAAGTTAAGTAAAATTTAGAGTTCTGTTGTTCAGTCACATGAACTACATATCAAGCATTTAATAGTCACATGTGGCTAATGGACTATGAATTGAGTAGTGCAGATATAGAACATTTTGTCATTGCCAAAAAGTTCAATGGGACAATAAAAGAGATAACAAAACACTTTTACAACACTGTTTGTTAGCTTCTCAAACAGCTCTAGGAAAATGCAGGCACCATTATCACCCTTCTGGAAAATTTCCACCTTCTCCATTCTCCCTCTGAGTCTCATTTATTCCATTTTTTACAACTTTACATTTGCCATTCTCTACCTTAATGGCCAGACTATGCCGTTGTCCTCTTTAATGCTTTTCCAGTTTTCTGGGCTGATGCTCTCATTTTCTACAATTTGTTTGGGAAAGTTACTCTAGAGAGCACTTATTGAATTATTTGACTGATTCTATTTTTCTAAAAATAGCATTTTTTACTTGCCACCCACAAGGTTATCCTAGGAGCTGACATATTCTTACAGCATGTCACCGCCACCCCCACAAACTCTGTTCTCAGAGGACCTGAGAACCTGGCACAGCTGGGCAATCGGTCTCTTTCCTGGGAATTGGAAAGCAATTCCTTAGCTGGAGGGAACAAGAGTTCTGTTTCCTACTGAGTCACCAGTCTGCAATAAGTAACTGTTCCTTGGGATAAAGAGGTGCCAGCCATTTTCTATCAGGCCATGCAGCTAATGAGAAAGAAGAGAGAGGAGGGGGAGGGAGAGAGAGATGGAGAGAGAGAAGGACAGGGAGAGGGAGAGGAAGAGGGAGACGAAGACAGAGACAGAGACGGAGACAGAGAGAGAGAGAAATGAAACAGATGTACAGAGAGAGAGGCAGAGATGAGAGATGATGAGAAGGCTCTCCAGGATCCCTGGACACTGTAATCCTGACTTTCCTAGGGTTCAGCTGTTTCATTGTCCTCAAACTCCATGGCTTAGTCCAGTGGTCGTCAAACTCATTAGTCAACAGAGCCAAATATCAACAGTACAACGACTGAAATTTCTTTTGAGAGCCAAATTTTTTAAACTTAAACTTCTTCTAACACCAATTGTTCAAAATAGACTCGCCCAGGCCAAGGTATTTTGTGGAAGAGCCACACTCAAGGGGCCAAAGAGCTGCATGCGGCTGGTGAGCTGAGGTTTGCCGACAACTGGCATAGCCCATTATCCCTCCAATAAATTTTCTTCCTGGTTTAGAGGAGTTTGAATTGATTTTCTGTTATTTGCAAGCAAAAGTGTTCTAATCAATGTTAACTATAATCAGGGGAATTTAGAACTTGCCTATTTAAAACCCATTTTCCTTCTTAGAACATCACACACATGATTATCAAGCCCTCTAAGCCCTCCCTGTCCGCTTACTGGTATAAGATGTATTATGGTTAATGGCTAATCTCTTGAAAAGAATGAAGAAATATAGGACATAAATTGCAAAGTGAGATATACTTGATTTTAGATAACATAGTTCAATTAATAATGCTTATTTCACAAGTTCTACCAGTAAAAAATGGAAGAAAGAAGGAGGGGTAGGAAGTATATTATGTAAATCATTAAAATTTCATAATAATTTTCTGAAAATAAAAATTCTTATCTTTGTATTTATTTATTAATTAGTTACTTAATAAACATTTATTGAGCATCTTGTATGTGCTAGATACTATAAAAGAAACTTGGATTCCTAAAGTATAATTTTCAAACAGCTAAAATTTTGACTTTTGTTTGCAGGCGTACTTTTGTATACCGTTCACTTTACTGTCCTCCACAGATATTGAATGTTTTATAAATTGAAGGCAAATCCTTCCACCAGCAAAAAGGTTATTATGACATTTTATTGAGATCCTTGTTTTTTGTGGGGTCTGACACCTAACACACAATATCTTTGAGGAATACCTGGGTTTACAAAATGAATTGATGACAAAGATGTTATTTAACTCATTAATGAGGGAATCAATGTTGACAAGCAATCCTTCCTATATAGCTTCTTATTGCTACACAATGTGAGTCTCCTAAGCATTGAAATTGACATGCCATAAGGATAAGGAGAAAAGTGTTTCCCTTTTCCCCCAGAACCATTTGTTTTTGCCAATTTAAGTGTATTGCGCATGAGTTGCTTGCCTCTTTTATGGTAGAGGCATGGTTCCTATTCAAAGATTAATAAAATGGTTCTTATTGTTGCCTGTGGACGTGGGGTTCTGGCAATGTTGCGAGGGAAAGCATTTTCATGGACCCACAAGAGAGCATGAGGTCTGGTAGCAAGGTTTATTCGGGAAGTAAAATTCAAGGAGTTCCCCCATGTCCCATCCCTATCCACGTTGCTATGGAAAATCAGGGCCAGAAATAGAGTCAA
The DNA here is from genome assembly GCA_011751065.1 of Lasiurus cinereus. Lineage (NCBI taxonomy): Eukaryota > Metazoa > Chordata > Mammalia > Chiroptera > Vespertilionidae > Lasiurus > Lasiurus cinereus. Next base: position 20,066,974 of record JAAGEH010000018.1, on the reverse strand, counting down.
TGTCCAGTGATCCTGCGCCATATCAAAGCCTAGTCCAAGTCCAGCATCCACCTAGCTCAGCTTGTGTTCACGGCTGTAATCGTTGCTTTGCTGCTGTACCCATGCTCCCACCTGGAGCCTAATGTGGAGTCCATGTGGCCCTGTGACTTCTAGGGCCACAGAGCTACGGAGAGGGAATGGGTGAGTGAGGGGTCCAGAGCAGGAGAGAGAGAGCTTCTTTGCTTATCTGGAATTATGTTTTCTCATGCTTGGGAGGAACCAGAAGCTTTTTCAAAATAACCAATCAGCTTACCATACTTTCAGGCTTGTATTGCCCGCCCCCCACCGCCGCCCCCTCAAACGCCCCCTAGCCTATTGTCTCTTCCCCGGGTTAGACTGGAAGCCTCTATAGTCCAGCACCTCCCCCTGTGCCATTTTGACTTTACTGCACAAGTCCTTATCTGCTTCTGTTCCCCTGCCACCCACACAATCCAGCACCTGAGGTGGGAAGGAGGGGTGTTTAACTAGTATTCCCCTGGAGGGGCACTGTTGAGATTTCTTGGGGTGTGAAGCTTTCCTGTTGAAGCAGGCAGGCCTCTCTTTTCAACTAGAATATGCTCAACAATGTCTTCCCCCTCTCCCTTTGCGTCCTTTCTATTCATAACTAACAGTAACATTTTCTCCAGCATAGCCAAGTGTACTTTCCAGGGGGGAGATCGTTTCCTCCTCCATTCGTTTACATCCCGAGTAAAAATAACCTCTCTTTCTCTACAGGGGAGGAGCCCTGGATGTTCCAGCTCCTACACAAGCTCTGAGATTCATGCTTTTGGGGTTTTTCTCCTGTGCTACAATCTCCTGCGTGCACGGGTGTAACCATCTGATTCTCAATGCATCACCCACAAGGCATTGGGCACGAGGAAGCATACACCATTAACACTGTGAAGAACATAAGCGTGACTTCCTGTTCACAGTCTGGTGTTTCTGCAAGTAAAAGGACAGCTCAGATCTTCCCAGTTTCTGACATAATAGGCAGCAGTAAAATGTTAAAACTGATTTGATGATGAATTTGAGAAATGAATATAGATATATATTATTTATATGTAGTATAGTTTATATTTATATATTATATACTTCCCCTCCTCCAAATCCATAAGTATATATTACATACTTATATGTTATATAAACATTTATATTATATTTTGTATTATATGTAAATGTGATACATATTATATATATATGTAATAAAAAATGTTGAAAGTAACTGACTAATGGATGCAAGTCTGGCTAATACCAGTTTCGGCGGAAATTTTTTTTAATATGGAAAATTACATGAGCTGTAAAACAATGCATAAACATAAGGTATTATCATTTTCTATATTAGGGCGGGAAAGGAATCATAAATTAAAAGGGCAATGCAATTAGGAAAGCAACAAAGCCAGACGTGCTACAGGAACAGGGCAGGCAGCGCCAGTGTGGGGAACCAGCTTCTGCTCTTGGTAGATCTCCCTCCCTCAGAGGGAGTGGGTTTGTAAAAGGCAATCTTCCTCTATCAGAAGCAACTGAAAGAGATCATTTAAGGAAGAAAGCAGAAGGAAACACAATCCTGGTTTAATTACTTCAAAACAAAAGCCTGAGAGGAGAAAGCGCCAAATGAATGACTAAGCATGCAATTCACATCCAAGTGTTAAGGGCATGTACAGATTCCTTGAATGGGTGTATTCACAGTAGCCTGTGGCCTGATGTTATTTTGAAGTACCATCCTACTCAGCCTTCTCCTGGGGAAAGTGCATTTCATCACAAAAGCAAACTCCCGTCCTTACCTTGAATTTCTGCATAGTAGTCTCATTTAAGTGCCAGAAGTTATCTTATTTTTAAGACACAGTATCATTAGGTGAAATAAAACTTATATCAGCCCTCCACATGTGCACAGCAGCACACAAATACTTCCAATGTATTAAACAGAAATCCACAGGCCCAAAATCCTATCACTTGTGCAAAAAGCCTATAATCCCAAACCTAAATTTAATACCTGATCTAATTGCCTTTTCAACCTCTTCTAGAAATATAATCTTAGTTAATCAAAATGGAATCTTCTAGTCAAGTAAAGCAATCTGTCACTTGGGTCCTCTTCTGCACCCCTCCTCCTTTCCTCATAGAAGAGAGAATCTGCATAATAAAAACCCTTCCCATTCTCTTTTTCTCCCCAAAGGAAATATTATCATTTCTTTTCTTTTGTTAAAGCTCTCTACCCTCCTCTTTCTCCTGTATAAATAAACCTGTCGCTCTGTAGCCCTTCTGAAGGCCCTCTAGTTGCTAGATGGGATGCTCCCCATCATAAATTGCTTAATAAAGCCAGTTAGTTCTTCTAATTCAGTTGGTTGAATTATGTTTTTTAACAAATCTAGTTTGTCAGGTAACCAAATAAGTTAAAAATATATAACAATTGTGCACAAAATACTTTCCAAGCACTAGCCACTCATCAAAGAAAGATGTGCTGTACCCTCTCCTACCTGCCAAAGACTGAGTGGCACCAGCCAGACCTTCAAAGGAGCTCAGCTTTGGGCGGAGTGACCAAGTAGATGACTAGCAAGGGTGTTCCAATCAGGAGGATCTGCGGGTGAGAATTATTAGAATTACTGTTACCAAACTGCTTTGAAAGAAGGGAGTCTAGGGCCCAACCAACAGTAGAATAAGTAATTGAAAACACCACAGCATGTAGCTCAGCTTTCTGGAGCTTCACTTGCCTCTAAAACGATGTTCATCTTTTTAAAACCTCAGGCGAGCCATACTTCCGGCTTGCTCTTGATAAGGACTTATTATACTTTTATAGTGATGAAGCTGGTGTAATTTTCTCTATTTTTTCATTTGTTATTGACGGTGTAATGAAACATGGAATTTCCTCTGTTGTGAGCTCTCTTTTGCCCACAGAATTTGCCCATATATTCTCTTAATTTGTTTCTTAAGAGATGCCATATTTTAAAGCAATGACAGTTTCAGTTTTACCTTTTGCTTTCTGATCTAAGTATATTTCATTTCATGTTTCTTTCTTATTAGAAGGACCAGGACCTACCCTTTGATAGTAGATAATAGTAGGAATAACAGACATCATACTTTATTGCTGAATTTAGTGAGAATACATTCTAACACGACCATTCAAAATCATGTTTACTTTTGATATTTTAGAGCCTTTACCGAGTTAAGAAAATCTCATTCTTCTCTTGGCTTACAAAGTTGTTGTTTTTCCCAAAAAATTTTTATTGCTAGCATGTTTATCATCAGTTGATGTTGACTTTTGTCAAATGCTTTTTTCTTTATTAATCTCCAAGTAGTGTGAGCATTATATTGACAGAAATTCTAATGTTAAACTATCATTTTATTCTTCAATTGACCAATTTGTTTATGATGATTAATATGTTGTTAAATTCAATTTTCTGGCCTGTAATTTTATTTTCTTGTACTATGTTTTCTCATTTTTTTTTTAAATTTAGGTAATAAAAATGAATCAGATAGCCTTAACTCTATATTTTTAGGTACATTTTTAAAAAGCCATAGTTTAGCTACTCTGAAAATTTGTCAAAAAATTGTCTAGAAAATAGACCTGGTATATATTTTGGGTGGGTGAGTAGGTAGTAATTTGTATTACAATTTGACTTCTCTAATGGGTATTAGTCTATGCAGGTTTTCTGTTTGTTTCTTTCACATTAATTATGCTAATTTATAACTTTCATTTAAAAATCCTCATTTTATCTCTTTCCCATTTTTTCATAAACAATGTTTTGCATGATTATAATAAATCTGATCCTTTTCTCAATGTTTGTTCTCATGTTCTCAGCAGATATTAAACTCTGACAACTAGCCAGTTCTGTTTTCTCTTAGTCTAGACTCATAGTAACCAGCCTGTGTTTACCGTCCACTGTGGGTGGTCTGGCTCCTTCCAAGTTTATGGGTAAAAGTTGCATATCCCAACTGTGGTCCTGGGATTTGTGATTGTAAAACCAGAGATCTTCTTTAAGGAGACTTTTAGTCTCCAATTACCAACAGAAGCAATGTAGCTTCAACCCAGAGGTTACTGATTTTCATGAGGCAAGTCATAGGTAAAGCCACACATTTTACCAATAATATGCAGATATGAAGCTAAACTATGCTTTGCATGCTCTATACTGAATTTTAGTTTGAATTTAATGAAGAGCAGGAAGCTCTTAATTACTTTTGGGGAGTTCTTTGGGGGTTTAAGAAGAGCACTCCTTGGAATGACACAGTTAAAATTAATTGTGATCCTAAATGAAATGTAATCAACCAGAAGACAGTGCAAAAGTTCTTAACTGTGCCCAGAGAGATGCATTTCATTTAGAATATTTATTCCAGGGAAGGATTCAACTAAGAACAAACAGTAAATACATGCCAAGATGTCCTCAGGCAAGAGTTCCTGTTTTCTTCTTGGAAACAAAGAAAACAAACACACAAAAAATTTCATTTGCTTTTTTAAACTGAATATCAGCCTAAAACAGGTAGAATAAAATGTTCTAAAAACTGCCCCATCAAATTAAGCTCTGCCAGAACTGTGGCAGTTATCAATAGGTAGCTGTAAAACAATGGTCCAAGAACTAACGTGACTTCTTTTAAGTTTGTTTTTTCAGATCTAAAGCCAAGTCACTAACCACAGAGACAAACTCAATACCTCCTTGGGAAAATCCCTTCCTGCATCCCACAATAAATCTTGCACAATCCCAGAATGCTTGCTTTGCTGACATGTGTTTCTAAAAAGGAAAAAGCCAGCCAACCTACACCCTGATTGGTGAATCCCAGGAACTTCTGTGTTCCCCAACAATGAAAACCCCTAAACTCAATATTAGGCTCGCAGAATCTGGGACCCTATCTCAGTGTTCTCACCCTGTGCAGAGCCTCAATAAAGCTGCCTTTGTATCAGGAAACAAGGACCCAAATTTGTCAGTAACAAGCCTACTTCCAAACCCTAATCACTCCTAATTGGCTTCAAATATGGTCTCTTACTCACTACATCCCTCTCCCCCATGACTTTGCAAACTGCTGGGCTATCTAACTTTTCCCCACAATTTACTGTGATTTCAAAATCCACTTTCAAAACTTTTTAGCTCCAATAATTCTTCACTCAATCATGTAACTCGTGACCATACCTTATCAACTGTTTTTAAATTATCGTTGTTTGATTTTCTCTTTCTGATTCTCAGCTTCTATATTCTGGTATACTCTAACTCCATTTCAATAATGCTGAGACCTCCAATAATGCTACATTTTTACTAAGTAATATGACATAATGCCCTAACTTCTCCCTGTAGTTACTTAGGATTCAATACAGAGGAAACACTGTTAAATTATTTGTGCCTCTTCCTCCTCTGAACTCACTCAGCAATACCAATTCTGGGAATGTCTAAGCAACCACTGATCCATATCAGCTGATTGAGCCTGGAGAAAAACCACACAGCATTACTGATAGATTCATTTTAATTTTTTAAATTTTTTTTATCACAAATCTCAATTGGACAATTGAGTTGGGAAAATAGTACTACTACATACCCTTAGTGAAGTTTATCTCAGACACTTCAGAAGGACTCTTTTATATCTTCTCTTCTCCCCCAACACAGATTCTCTTCTGATGAAACTTTAGTCAGACCCTCTGGGCCTTTTCTCAACTGGGCTTCAGCCTTGGGTCCTCAGACTAACATAGTTCAGGTTTAGTAAGGATCCTGCTAAGTCAATTTAGGGAAACTGTCTCATCTTTTCTTTCTTCTTCTTCTTCTTCTTTTTTTTTTAATTGATTTCAGAGAGAAGAAGGGAAAGAGAGAGAGAAATATCCATGATGAGAGAGAATCATTATTTGGCTGCCTCTTTCTCTGCCTTCTGTCTACTGGGGATAGAGCCTGAAACCTGAGCATGTGCACTGACCAGGAATTGAAGCATGACTTCCTGGTTCGTCGATGCTCAACCACTGAGCCATAGTGGCCAGCCAGCTCTCTCATTCTCGATACCTGATCACCCTCGACATCTGATTAAATACCTCATTCTCCATCTTCCCACAGTGATATATGATCACACTAACCTGCTCTGAGCAAGAATCCTGGTAGGTCCATTTAACAAAAGCTACCTCTACTATTGATGTCTCTCCTTAGTAATTTTTATCCACTGATCCTTACTGCAACCCAAATGTTTTCCTATACATCCCACTTGTTCTTTCATTTTGGAGTGGAGCTCACTTCTATATTGAGGCCTCTTTTCCGCTATTGCTAGAGTTCCTGATTAAAATCTGTTGTTACCACTTTAAGCACTTTGTGGCTCTGTGTTTTATTTCAACGCCTCAAAATTTAACATCTCGGCCCCACGCTTTCCATGCTCTCAGCTGATGACAGCCCCATTCATGCCTGATAGAAAAACAGTTGCAGTCAATATAAAACAGAAAGCTGCAAATTATAACCTGCAGGTCAAATCTGGTCCCCAGTGTTTTTTTCTGCATAGCTTATGAATTGAAAATGGGTTTTACATTTTATAAAGTTTTGGGGAAAAATCAAAAGAAATGTTATTTCATGGCATGAAAATTCAATTGTCAAGGTCCATAATGTAGACAGCCACACATTTATGACTGCTCTCCTGATGCAATGGCAGAGTTGAGTAGTTACAACAGAGGCAGCATAGCCTGCAAAGCTTGAAGTACTTGCTATCTAGCCCCAAACAGAAAAAGGTGCTGACTTCTGGTTTAGAGCAATTCATTTTCCTGCAAACCACTTTGTGCTTGACTCATTCTATGCTGGCTCTCTTGTTACACAGAGAGCACTCCCCTCCTCTAGCTAACTGGACTCCACTTATTGCATACTCTCACTTTCTCCAGGATACTATTTGTACCATTACTTACTTTTTACTGTTTTATTAATATATCTTCCCTACTGGAGTATTCCAATTGACATATAAATTCATTTAATATCACCCAATTAGGGAGAAAATAAAAGAAAACCTCTGTGACTTTATGTTTTTCTCTAGACATTATTTATTTCTCTGTTCTTCACAGCAAAATTTCTCAAAAGTGTGTCTAGCCTCACTGTTTCCACTGCCCCCTCCTTTTTTCTCTTCCATCCACTTCAGTAAAAGCTTTTAGCTTTACCACTCCCTTAGAGCAGTGACCTACATCCTTCCAAGCCAAGGCAATGTGGATATCAGTTCCCATTTTGGGTTTTGCATTTTATTCTTTTCTGTGGTCAGTTCATCTACATTTATATTTGAATCTTGAAATATAAATTAGGGAGTGTATTTAATGTGCTTTTTAAAAATGGCATGTAGAATGATATAAAATTTCTTGAATGTGGTAATACAATGGTCGGCAAATTGTGGGTCATGAGCCACATGCGGCTCTTGAGTGTGGTTCTTCCATAAAATACCTGGGTCAGTCTATTTTGAAGAAGTGGCATTAGAAGAAGTTTAAGTTTAAAAATTTGGCTCTCAAAAGAAATTTCAATCGTTGTACTGTTGATATTTGGCTCTGTTGGCTAATGAGTTTGCCGAACACTGTGATAATAGTTCAGAAGTTATGTCAGATAATTTTTTCCCTCTCAGGAGATACATGCTAAAGTACCTAGAAATTACTTTGAAATCATTCATGAAAATATACTATGTGTATTTGCAGGAAAGATTAAAAAAAAAACTCTTTTTCTCTATGTGTATTAGATTCTTTGACTAGGTACCTGTAAATTAGACCAACAAAAGACAGTAAATGAGAAAACAAATGCAATTTTATTCACAAGTGCCTCATATGTACACATGGGAGCACTCTAATGAGTAACTCAAAAGGGTGGTTGGAATTTGGGCTTGTAAAGCATCTGAACAAAAGAACAATACATTTATAGAGAAGTTGCAAGACAAAGAAGGAAAAGGACTTTGAGCTTCTAGCAGGGTAAATTGTGGGAAGGCCAATATATGGGGAAACTAATAGTAGATAAGGGGTAGTTTAAGCAAGACTTATGGAGATTTCTCTGGTACTGTCTTTGGGCTCACAGAAGTGTAAGGTTTTCTCCAGTGATTAATTTCTGATAGAGAGGGTAGAGGAGACACCTTTACAAATTTATGTCTTGCTTTAGGGCAAGAGGGGGAAGGACAGTGAGTTTTTGTTATTATTCTCAATAACCTTCATCTCAAAATAATCCAAAGTAGTATCTTTTGTGATTCCATATTTTGCTGCCTATCATTTGTGTGTGTTTGTGTATGTGCATAAAGGAAAAGAGAAAGAAAGATAGACATACCAAATATGTCAAGTGTTATCAAACATGGATAAAAGATGTATGGCTGCTCACTGAGCTATTATTTTTCATTTTTCTACAAATTTGAAATTTTTCAAAATAAAAAGTTGGGGGAAAATTATATCATGGTCGTTTGGATTTACCCTAGAAATAAAAATACCGTCCAACTTTAGAAGGACTATCAATGTGATTCTCAAAATCCAGATATGAATGCAGAAAAAAATAATAATTTAACACATGCATAAAAAGCATGTCATCAATTCAAACCATTTCTGATTTTTAAAAGAATCTTAAGAAATTAATGTTAGAAGAGAATTTTCTTCTTTTGATTAAATAAATCTACCAAAAATGTATAGCTATCATCCTTCTAAATGATAAAATTACCATTAAGTTTAAGATTGAAGGTCCTGGCAAATTAAGCCATGAGAAAATAAAATATTTTTTTGGAAGAAAGAAATAAAATTGTCATCTGACACAGAAAATATGATTATCTATGCAAATCTAATAGACACATCAGTTTCTGGCAATTCAGTATATGCTATCAATAACTGGAAACACACTCTTCTTTAAAAAACACTAGACATTCTGGGAAATATAAGTAAAAAACTGTCAAGAAAGATATATCCTCAAGGAACAAAACAAAAAGGAGACATAAACAGCAGGCAGAATTTGGTGCTGTGGCTACATGGAGTAGAGGTACATTTCCCACTTACCAAGGGACTTGGTCTCTAGTCACACAGGGAAAACATTAGAGGCCTTGAGCTCATATGAGTCAAGAGGGTTAGAAAAAAAATGACCTTCTCATGAAGTTAGGGCTCTTGATGGGATAAATCGCCCACTAAAGGGTGGATTAGAAAGACATCATCCATCTGTCCAGAGAGATGACAAGATCTCTTATCTGTCTAGGTCTAGCATCTGGGTAGAAAAATAATAATTCTCCTCAAAGAATTTAGGCCTCCTGGGTTACCACATTTCAAACTTGAGTGTATACTACCTATGTCATCTGAGACTCCGAGGGTGAGAAATCAACATAAAAATGTTCCCAACATGATAGTGTCCTTACATAAGGAAATGTACATATTCTTTGAAGAAATTACCTTCTTCAAAATACACAAGTTCCCACGAATTATGCCCTTCCAACTATGAGCTCACATATAAGGAAGGAATTCTTCACAAACAGAAGCCAGCAGGCACAGCCAAGGACAAACTCATGCCTTAAGAATTTGAGATAAGCCTTAACCAGAGGGCTAGGTTGATTGGAGCATAGTCCCATACACCATCAGGCTCTTCCAGAAGGCAACCTATAGATGTCGCATGCTCTCGCTCGCTCTCTCTCTCAAAAAAAAAATAAAAAAATAAAATAAATAAATGAAAATATATCCTCAGGTGAGGATTTAAAAAATATTCAGAAGACCTTAAATAATAGAATTATCAACTAGAGGTTTTAAAATTAAAATGATTAGATATTTACAGTAGAAATTTAAATTGACTTATAAAATTAAATTTTCAGTTGACAAGCTGAAAAGTCATATTTTTGATGACTCAAAAAGTAGTCATCACTAAAGAGATTATTAATAAAATGGACAATTGAGCTCATAAAATTAATCCCTTTTCATAAAAAATGGAAGAGTTAGAAAATATGAAAGAGAAATAAAACAGAAAAGAGAGAATGAGAAGATGCAACATACATCTCTTTCTTTTTTTATTTTATTTTTATTTTTTTAAAATTTTTATTGATTTTTTTATACATATCTCCCCATTGCCCCCCCACCCTCCCAGGCATACCCCAACCCCCCAGTGTCTATGTTCATTGGTTATGCTTATATGCATGCATACAAGTCCTTTGATTGATCTCTTATCTAGCTCACCTAACTTTAATCTTCCTGCTGTAATTTCACAGTCTGTTTGAAGCTTTACTGTCTCTATATCTATCCTTTTGTTCATCAGTTTATAATGTTCTTTATTATCCACAAATGAGGAAGATCATGTGATGCTTCTCCTTCATTGACTGGCTTATTTCACTAAGCATAAGGTTCTCCAGTTCCAACCAGGTTGCTGCAAATGATAAGAATTCCTTCTTTTTAATGGCAGCATAGAATTCCATTGTGTAGATGTACCACAGCAGACGAGTGGATCAGAAAACTGTGGTACATCTCTTTCCTTTAAATGTTGTTTTGGAAGAGAAGATTAGAAAGATTGTGAAGAATTGAGAATTTATAAAAGATTTGAGTCACTGGAATAACAAATGCTTTGGATTTGTTATTTCAAGATAAGATAAATAGAACTCCACAAGTAACAAAATGATATAGAATACCAAAATGATGTGGAATACTGAAAACCTCAAAAAGAAAATATGGTGGGTTAACATAGAATGAATTAAACTAACTATAGAAATATCAATGTCCACAATTGAAAGCAGAAAAAATTTGAATATCTTCAGCTCATTGAGATAAAACAACTGTGTACTTAAGATCATATACATATCACAAAGAATGAGGGTGAACAAAAAAAGTTCAGGTAGACATAATCTGGATAAATTTACTTTAATAATCTAAAGTGGGATGTGTGTGTAAAGAAGGCATATCCAGGAGCAAGTCTTGAGATACATTAAAAATTATTAGCAAAATCTCAGGCAAATATGGATTACACAAAGATTAACTCTGTAACCTAATAGTATACTGAATATACACAGTAATAGCACTTGGTTCTATGGTATATGAGGGGAGATTGAAGCAGGGGAAAAAAGAAAAAAAATGCTTAACTATATTGGCATTGTTGTTATTTTTTTAAAGAAACATAATCAAATGCTAACTATAGTTAATTCATCATGGCATGAATATGGGTATTAGTTATATTTTACAGTATATGTAAATGGTAGAGAAACCTCAATAAATTCTCATGAGAATCTCTCACAGTGAAAATGACAATGTCTCTTTGTGAAAATTGATGGAAATAAAATATTTTGAACTTTCATTTACTTAAACAGACTTTACAAATGTCTACTACCTGTCAGACATGCTGCCAGACCCTATATGAGGGGCAAGGTCATCAATGTCACAGACTTGCCTCAAGGAGTTGAAGAGATGGGTTTAAAAAAGTGGTAACAATGTACATCCATATAATGTTACTCTATAATAAAATGAGATAAACTTTGGTTGCACATAACATAATATCATGGAAGAATCAGAACTAACTTACGCTGAGTAAAAGAATCCAGGCATAAGGCTATATACCGTGTAATTCCATTTAAAGCCTTGATTCCCAACTATCTCATCAATTATGAGGACCTCACAGAAAGCCCCAAGAGTACAGAACACACTCAGATCTAAGAAAAACTTCTAATTCATCAGGAAAGAAGATCTCATAAAGTCAGTTTTGGCTGTGAGCAAGAAAGAGTTCACTGGCACCTAACTCTTGCTTATAATAATCAAACATACTCAGAGTATCTTTTTTGAACATTATAAATCAAAGGTGAGAGTTGTGGCATTTCAGGAAGAAAACCTCTGAATCACCTGTGGAAATAAGAGATGTTGACCACAATAAGCTCTGACCTTTACCAAGACCAAAAACCTCAGTGACTGAGTCCCAAGGAGCTTAAAGGACACCATTAGGTCAATACAATCATAACTACATTCAGAACAGAATTCCTCCTCTGTGCTTCTTCTTTAAAAAATATTTTTATTGATTTCAGAGAGGAAGAGAGATAGAAACATCAATGATCAGAATCATTGATGGGCTGCCTCCTACACATTCCCTACTGGGGATCAAACCCACAACCAGGGCATGTGCCCTGACCAGGAATTGAACTGTGACCACTTGGTTCATAGGTTGACGCTCAACCGCTGAGCCACATTGGCTGGGCCCCTATGCTTCTTCTCAAAGGATGTGAGGTATTTTTGTCACTAGAAAAAAGGAGAAATTATTCTGATTCCAATTGACAACTTAGTTGATTTAGTAGATGTAGGGCTGAACAGATGTTTTAAAGATCTGATGAAAGTTTAGGATTCTGAATGGAGGTGTTATTTGTTCCAATGGATTTCAATCACTGATTGGGAGTTATATGAGGTGCAGGACTTGAGTCAGAGCTCAGAATCATAGCGCAGTCACCTACTGGAGCATGGGGAAGCCACTTGATCTGTTCTGTTTTATTTTCCTCATCAACAGAGCAACTTCTACTGAATACTACCATTCAAGATCATGGTGAGGGTTCAATAAGACCATACATGCTTCTCACAATGGCTGGCACAAAAGAATAGCTAGAAAAAAAACTTGGTGATTGTTATGGGATGAATTGTGTTCTCCTACCCCAAATGTATATGTTGAAACCCTAACCTCAAATATCTCAAAATATGATTGTTTTGGGAGGTTGGGACTTCAAAGAGGCAATTAAGTTAAAATGAAGCTGTGGGCCCTATTCCAATATGAGTGGAGTCCTTGCAATAAGCAGAGAAAATTTGGACACACAGACACCAAGGACCCGTGAGCACAAAAGAAAGGCCATGTGAGGACACCAGGAGAAGGCAGCTGTCTGCAAAGACAGGGGCCTCCTAGGAACCAAATCTGCCAACATTTTGATCTTGGACTTCTAGCCTCTAGACTGTGAGAACTACATTTCTGTTTAAGCCATCAGTCTGTAGTTTTTTATTATGACAACCTTAGTAAACTAACACAGTGTTAGATTTGAATTGATCCAAAAAGATGAGCTACGCATTCAAGCAAAAGTGGGTATATATTTGTAAGAAATGTGGGACATCAGAAGAGCCACTTTTCTGTTGGCATTGTGAATTCTGTAACAATAACATTCTGTAACAAACATTCAATGATGTTCCTATGAATAATATACTGAAAGACACACAAAATGCCATATTCCTTAGAGTGTTGTAAGTGATACAGTAAAGTATGCCTTCTGGGGAGTAATCTAAATCACATAAGATACGAATGGACAAGGAAATCCAGATATTTTTTCATAATATGCTCTAGAAGGGGTCAGGGTGTGAGCATGTCTCCCGAGTCAATCTGCTGTGTCTAAGGTGCCCCCATTGCTGGGACTAGGTTTGTCGGTGGCTCACAGGTGTTAGGAACTGGATGGTGTTGGGATCTTGAGTGTCCTTCCCATCTTAATGGATGGAACAGTAAACACAGACAGTTCTGTCTGAAGAATCACAGAAAAAAAAAATGGTGATATCAGAAGAACTCAAACCAACAAATTTCCTGCTTCTATATAAACAAAGAAACAAAATGGATTTCAGGATTCTAAAGCAGGTAGATTAAATGTTGATCTCTTGCAACATTCTAGAACAGAATTATTTCTGCTTTGAATGCCAGGCTTTTCCAAGGGAACAGGAAGAGTAAATGGGACAATTAGGCAGAGAAAGACCCCGCTGAGAGCAGTGAAGAGAATAGCTGGCAGCCTCCTTGCTCCAAGGTTGAAACTCTGTCTGGTTCTCTCTCAGGGGAGGGTGGGGAGTGAGAAGGACAGCATGAGTTGTCCCAGTGTGGTGGCAGTCTTGGGTCGCTGAAGACAGCTCCTTTGGGGGAGAAACGAACCGTCTGCTTCTGGTGCTCCTGCTCTGAGTGTGCCCCTGGTTCTGCTTCTTATGCTCCTGCTCTGAGTGTGCTCCTGGCTCCATAATCACGTGCATCAGAGGCATCAGTAGGACAGAGAAGGCATCTGGTGTTTCAAACCGAGTGGGGCCAGTGAAAAAGCCAGCTATCCATCATCTGTCCAGCCTGCGAGATAACTAATTTCTGTGAACCTGAGGGATGTTGCTTCAGAGGAATGCAGGTGACAGAAGAATACAAATGACCTGTTTACAGATGTCAGTGCCGAGCAGAGCAACTGGCTTAGGTGGAGAGCATGAAAATGTTGACAAATTCTAATATCTTGCTGTCTAGCCATAGGAATTTGTACACAGACACAGATTCACCCCGACCTTGGAGGGGCATCATCTTTGTTCCTCACCCTTCAAAGGAAATAGGCCTTAGAGAGGTAGAATAGTATTTATCTACCATGTATTTTTTTTATTCTTCTCTTCAACAAATTTGTGGAAAGCTAAGTGTGTGCCCTACACTGGGCTCGGTGCAACAATTCAAGCATCCATCATCTCAGCTACTCTGTCCCAGGTGCCTAAGAAAGCCAACAAATCTGATGACCATGGGGTCTTACGGACAACGTAGGGGCATCTTCTCTTATCTGCGAGGAGAGTAGAGCAGGTTTAATGGAATGGAGGCATCTAATTTTTAAATTGCCAGTAAGGGAGAAAGCTTACCATCTTCAAGAGCCAATCATCTGAGAGGAGTAATACATCTCCTTTCATTCTCTCATCAGTGGGGCAATCCTCAAGTTCAAAGACATTCTGGCACTTGTACCTTGTACCAGGCATTCTGTTTCCCTCATTGGTAAGCCAATTCCTCTCTCTTATCATCTCATCTACTAGAATGGCTTCTGGGCAAGGCTGATATAGGAGAGACTCATCTTTTCTAGCCCCGCAAGACAGCATAGGGACAGAGTGCAACATATGCTGCCCCTGCTCCAGAGTTTGTCCCAAAGATTGAAGATGGTACCATTAAGCTGAGGGAAGTGATGTGAGCCACAGGATTTTGTTTTATTTGGGTCACATTTGAATTTTGGAGCATATCTGTTTGAAACTTCCCTCACTACTTCATGCGCAGGTTGTACAATTTCTCTCTCCCCAGTTTTATTGAGGTGTAATTGACAAAAAGAATTGTACATATTTAAAGTATACAAGTTGCTAACTTAATATATGTGTATTTTATGAAATGATTAACACTCAAATTAATTAAACAAGCACACAAACACATCCATCATTCGCATAGTTACCACTAAGGAACTAGGAAAAAAAGCTCTCTCAGCACATTTAAGGTATACAATACTGTAATATGTAGTCGCCATGCTATATGTTAGATCCTCAGGACTTATTCAACTTGCTGCCCTCCAGTGGCCCAGGATAATATTTTAGTTGGGCATCAATGGGGCTGCCATAAGCCTGTTTTGGTAGGGGCCAGGAAACCAAACTGAGGATGCAACAGAAATTCAGAGGGTCTACAGTCCCAGCAGGAGGAGCTGGAGGATGCCAATTAAACAAGCCAAGGATGATGTAGACATGAATCATATCAGCCTCCAAATTCAAGCTACCAATTACAGCCAAGATTGTGGGCAAAAACGGTGCTATAGAGACCAGAGGAGCCAGCAAAGGAGGCCCTCCCACTCTGCTGATAGGGAATCACAGGAAACCTTTTCATGTGCCCAAATGCATCCTGGGAAAGAGAAGGGAGAGAAAGGGATCTGAACAACCAAGCATGATGCTTTGAAGGACAGCTTAATTATTGAATCAGCAAAAGGATGGTCACTAACATGTTCAGGGGTGGCAGATTTCAAGTGATTTTTACTGTCTTTTATGTATTGTTCGGCTGGTCTACAATGAGCTTGAATTATTTATCTAATAAGAAAAATATGCTATGTTTTTTATACTGAGATTATTGGATTGGTCTAATCTATTTTCCCTCATGGCACATACATACATTCTCATTCTCATTCTCTCTCTCTCTCTCTCTCTCTCTCTCTCTCTCTCTCTCTCTCTCTCCCTCCCTCCCTCCCTTCCTCCAGTGGATGGAGGCTCTAAAAGACATCAATAATACAAAGAGAATAAAAATTACATTTTCCGTAAGTCTCTGCTTAGAGTGAATAAACTTGCAGCCACCTTCTTAAACCCAGGGCCCATAGCCACACTGAAACTCCAGATCCCATGTTGTTTCCCTGGTGACTTACTGCATCCATTGTGTCTCAGAGACAGACTATTCTGTAATTTTTAATTTCCCATCAGCTTGACATGCTCTGATATCTGGTCCTATTTACCTTTCTCACCCTTTAATGATCTTCTTTATTAAGATAAAAGTTCTAATGTCTTTAACAAAAAGAGAGGGACCCAGATTCAACAATTGACTTCTTTGTTTCTTTTGTAATTTTTCCATGAGTTCATTCAAAGACATAGTTCTTATTCAACATGCCCAGTAACTTTTAACTAAATTGCCCCTGCCATTCAATAAGCCAAAGGCAGGACTCCAAAGGGGTGGAGCAAATTAAACAAAGGGTGTCCAATTTAACAGTATCTACGTAGACTCAAGATAACCATAAGTCAGTCCTTAACATGATTAAAATGATTAGGAGAAAGGTACAGAGTTTAAATAGATCAAAGTGAGTTCTCAAAGTACAAATAAGAAGCAGAAATGGACGAAAAAGAACACATTTCCCTCTGGTTAGGAATTAGTGTGTGTGTGTGTGTGTGTGTGTGTGTGTGTGTGTGTGATTTTCTTGTTCATTTGTGTGTTTGTTTATTAATTAGAGGAAATAACCAGCATTTGCAATTTTAATTTCCCTGCCTTAAGAGTCACCACATGTAAAGGTTAGTTTATGTCAACTTGGCAAGGCTATCACATCCAGTTATCTAATCAAGCACTAGCCTTAGTGATGCTAGAAGACATTTTGTAGATGTGCTTAACATCTGCAGTCAGTTGATTTACCCTCCATAATGTGCATTGACTTCATCCAACCTGTTGAAGGTCTTAAAAGCAAAAACTGAGGTGTCTTTCCCAAAGAAAAGAAATTCTGCCTCACAACAGCAGAATCAACTGCTGTTAACATATTTTAAAAATATTTTATAAGTATCTTTAGAACTTTCTTAAGATAATAGTTATATAAAATATGAAATACAAAGGCAAGAGAAAAAATCATGAACAGGTATAGCAATCCAATTTCCAAATAAATTTCTTTAATGTTTATATAGAAACAGCTAGAGAGAAACACAGGCAGTTCAGAAGGACCATCATTTGTTCAGAGTGGCTGCCTATAATCACAGAGAAGCAGATGGCAGCTTGGTCTGTTTTGATATGATGCCTTAAGGAAATATCATTTTCTTGGCATTTTCTAAAGAAGTCCAAGAAGCTTGCACCAGTTTTTCTACATATACAATGTATTCATTAGTGAGTATGAAAATGTAAAAGAGCAAAGCATTGACTAGATTAGGCAATTAAGCCAGTCACTGCTGTTAGCAAGGAAGCAGGGATAGAAAACTTTTGATGGTCAACAAAGAAAAGTGAACATTACTGAATAATAGCAAAAATGACTTTAATATTTCAATCAAGTTGGTTTCTGTCTACCTGCTAAGAAATAGAAATTAATATGTAAAAGTTCTATCACTATATAACAGGGGGGAAAACATCTTTTTACTCATCAAGACTTCCCTGTTCCCAGCTTTAACAGGCATGCTCGCAGGTATAGAAGAAAGTCACACATCTGTTTATTCCAGTGTTATATGGAGCTGGGAAGTGGCCAATTAAACAAGAAATACCTATCAAAGCATATGGCTATATGTTTGTAAAAAAATGTTGAAGTCGGAAAATCGAGCAATTACTAAGAAATTTTGTGTAATGTTGATAATGTTTTTATCAACTTCTTTCTATATAGAAGGTACAGTTCTAAGTGATTTTCATGTATTATCATGGTGCTTCTCCAATCTCTTTTGCTTCAGACTCTCCCCAGCATAAAAGATCTCCATAGAGTAAGCTTATCAGACTATACCAGGTCCCACTTGAGTGGTCCTGTTTATTTCTGCTTCATCTCCAGAGACATCATAATAAAACTGTCATTCTCCCACTGTGACTCACTTTATCTTAAACTTCCCCTTACTCTGTCCACTTGAATTCACTCACACAGACATCCAAATTTAACTCTCTTTCACCTATCAGCTTCAGTCTTTCCCAGCCTTTATTAATAGCCTTTCCAGGCTAATTCCTTAACATCAATGTCTGCCTTAGCTTTTGGCTACAACAATCACTCTTAATAATTATGCTTGAGCTAATTATTACAGCAATCATCATGATTTGGGTTGTGGTGGTTCACACCTATTCCTTTATTGGTGAACTTGACAAGGATACCTTGATTGCCTGTTACATGCCCAGAATATTATTATTTCGCTGTATTTGTGGAAGGCCTATCTCTGTTAATGAGCAGGCCAGGAGGAAAGAGATATGAAACAATCAAAGAAAGTCATAAAACAATGAAATGTGCTGAGTTTAAGACATCTTTTTCCTTTGAAAATTTCTCACTGCCCCCTCCTAAATTCACCCCAGCTCCTAAATTCCTCAGACTATTTTTCTCTTCTTTGTCCATTCTGATAAATACGATTTCCCTGCAGGCAATTCCTTCACCTTATATTTATTCTGTTTAGCTAGGCAAGATATGAGATATTGTCAAAGAAACAGACCCCCAGTAAATATCCTGGAATGATCAGATGTATAAATAATGATGGATTTATGTCCTTAGTTCTTATTTCTTCTTTGGTTATTTCCAGGAGGGGTAGAGCTAGAGCTAGAGCTAGAGCTAGAGCTAGAGAGAGATGGGGATAGAGATAGAGATAGAGGGAAACTGATATGAGATATTGTCAAAGTAACAGACCCCCAGTAAATATCCTGGAATAATCAGATGTATAAATAATGATGGATTTATGTCCTTAGTTCTTATTTCTTCTTTGGTTATTTCCAGGAGGGGTAGAGCTAGAGCTAGAGCTAGGGGTAGAGCTAGAGCTAGAGAGAGAGAGATGGGGATAGAGATAGAGATAGAGGGAAACTATCATTCATGGTCTTGGCTTTGTACAGAGTGTGAGCCCATTTGGCTGGTGGCTGAGTATTTTACAAGAACAGTATGTGTGTCAGGGTTTTTAAAATTCTTACATCATTATTTCCTTCTCCTTTACTCCATGATGGTATTTGAAAGAACAGCACTTAGAGAGCAGTGAAAATACATGACTTGAAGATTCAGTTAATATTCTTAAATACTCCAAGATAGTTTAGTTTTGTAGTACCTGGAACTCTAATTAAAATCTAACAAATAAAATATCAATATAAATAACTATAGTCCCTGCCCTTTCCTGCTTCTCCCATCTTACACCCTGAGGAACTATGCCACTTTGCTTAAGGTAATGACATTAGACTTTTACTTAATTTTGTGATGGGGAGAGAGATAGAGGTAGAGGGAAACTAACAGACTTGCTCTTGGAGTTAATAAGAGAGAAGTATGATGACTACACTGGAGATGCCAATATGCCTACTCCGCTCCCAGATCCCTGCTGAAGAGACCTGAGATGGACCCCATGGCCTAAGGGCAGCCTGGGCCTAGGCTCAACAGGTCTAGGACAGTGTTTGAGAGTGAAAGAAGCTGCCAGACAGACTACACAAACTGTCTTTGCATGGAGTTTAAATAGAAAAATAATTGATAATGACCAATAAATGGGTAGTGAAAGGAATAAAAAATACAAAGACAAGCAGAGATTTAAAAGGAAGTAGCATAGTCACAGGGGTGAAATAAATTAGGTCAGCTGGATCATTGCTCTTCATGCACAGATGTCCTGTGTTCCTTGGCCAGTCCATTCCCATCAGGTGGTTGTTAGCTCTCGACCACCAACGGGCTTAAATCAATGTGCCCCTTCCTATTCACTCATTGTTGTGCATGACTCTTAAATCTGATGATGACTTAGAAGTCGGGCGCAGTGCTATGGAGATTGTTAGCCACTACTTGACATTTATTCCTACCTACAGCCTTCTTTATTTACAGAAACCTGAGATGGGGAGAGAAATCCTCCAAGAAGCTCCTGAGAAGTTTATTGTTCCAAAGAAAAAGCCACAGAGAATGACATGTCTGAGAATGAACTTGACATCGAGGAAAGTGAAAAGAGGGAGCAGCCTGGGTCTTCAGTTACACTCTTGAGCCATTAAATCAAATTCACACCAACTCCACTCCTGGACTTGCCATTATTCAGGATAAAAAATGTCTTTTATTTTTAAATCTGTTTGAGTTAGATTCCTGTTACCATGTAGAACCTTAGTAGAAGCTAGATATTTTCCTTCCTTCTCAGTTCAACATTTCTTTTTTTTTTTAATATATTTTATTGATTTTCTACAGAGAGGAAGGGTGAGGGATAGAGAGTGAGAGACATCGATCAGCTGCCTCCTGCATGCCCCCTATTGGGGATGTGCCTGCAACCAAGGTACATGCCCTTGACCGGAATAAAACCGGGACCTTTCAGTCCGAAGCAGACGCTCTATCCACTGAGCCAAACCGGTTTTGGCCCAACATTTCTGATGATGATGATGATGATGATGATGATGATGATGATGATGATGATAATGATGATGGGGGAGTTTGGGGCGGCACTGGAGTTTTCCTATAATAGCAGAAGATTTCAAACAGGGACCCTGGCATCCTACCTCTTCGATGTGTCTGGAAATAGGTCAGTTTCCTGGACCATATCATGTCCATTGGAATAAGGCTCCAGGGAGAACACCAGAATGGGTGGCTGATGTGCAGGGACCTTCTGGAGAAGCACACTGTCCATCCACATCCCTCCTGGTGCCTGGCCACACACTTAGAGCCTCAATCCTGGGATTCATGATAAGGATCATATTGAATGCAAGTGACATGACAAGGCAGAGAAAGGGAACATTTCAAGGTCTCTTTTCTCATTTACACTGAAGTAAACTTTGAATTTGCAATGTTTACTTTGAATTTTCATATGGAAGAGAGAAAACTAGGAGGAAGAAAGCAAAGAAAGCTCTGGCTGCTATAACAAAACACCACAGACCAGATGGCATAAACATCAGAAGTTTATTTTCTCAGACTGCTGGAGGCTAGAAGTTCAAGAGCGACATGTCAGCAGTCTCGGCTCCCTCTGAGACCTCTCTCTTTGCAGATGGCTGCCTTCTCCTGTCCTCTTGGTCTTTCTTCTGTGCACACACCCTTGGAGTCTCTTTATCTGTAAAATGTCCTCTTACTATAAGGACACCAATCACATTGGAGCAGGGGCCTCCTAATGGGCTCATTTTAATTTACTCACTTCCTCAAAGGTCCAATCTCAAATATGGTCATATTCTGAGGACCAGCGGGTTAGTGTTGACATACAAATTTTGGGGGACACAATTAAGCTCATAATGGGGAAGGGATTTGTGGCACCAGTGGGAAAAATAATTCTTTCTGGCCACAGATGACAGGGACCCTGAAACATTTGGGAAATATGTGCACATCTGGTAGGTGAGAGCCCAGGAGAGCGGCTGAGGAACCCCTGGGTGCCCTGTCCAGCTCAGCTCCAAGGCTCTGCTCCTCCCATGGTCCTCATTGTCCCCTGGTGCCTGTCTTTCTGGTCCTTCCCAAATGCAGTTGGCTAGTTGGCTCGAACCACACTGGTTATTTTAAACTCATGATTTTCTTTTCTGTTTTAAAAAATATACCTTTATTGATTTCAGAGAGGAAGGGAGAAGGAGAGTTAGAAACATCATAGATTGGCTGCCTTCTGCATGTGCCTCACTGGGGATTGAGCCCACAACCTGGGCATGTGCTCTGACCAGAATCAAACCTCAATCTCCTGGTTCATGGGTTGATGCTCAAACAGAGTCACCATGGCTGGGCTGAACTCCTGATTTTTAACAATAGCCACTGTCAGGCTTGCAGGGTTTCCTGTTGTGTTAATAAACCATGGGTTTATTCTCTGACTAGCCAGGATGCTGAACTCTGCTAAAAATGTCAGGACTCTGCAGACCTACAAGGTCAGAGTCAAAAAGGTTTTATCTCCACACTCTGGGCAGTGCTGTTTCCCTGCATATTTGTCAATGCAGATGAGCACCGTCAACCATGTCTCCACATCTGAAAATCTGTCTTGTGTCAGCTAAGCAAGAATTTCACCCAAGGATTTCTCTAAGCAGAGCAGGCTGACTTGACCTCCATGAGATTTAGGAAAGCAATGGGGTGCTTCTTGTTGGCAAGGACAGTAAACATTTCAAAAACTGTCGCCATCTATCACGACAAGACCCCTGGTACTATTTCCTGTCATCTGAACCTGAGATTTCTCACACATGAAAACTGTGGAGGAAAGCTGTGTTTCTATCCATGTAACTTCCAGCTTCTGAACACTTGATGTTGTTTCTCCATGCAGGCTGTATTTTTCCCCTTGTGTTTCCAGTAAAATGTTCAGGTCCTGGCAAGATTGGGCTTTGACACACCCAGAAAATCCCTGGTTCTGTGGGCCTCAAGTGTAGAGAGGAGCTGTGGGGGCAGGACTCAGGGACAGGCAGCCATATGGGAGTTTCCTTAGGTCTGTCCTCCTCTTCTGCACCCTGCTTCTCCCAGTCCTTTTGTGGGTCCCTCTGACATTGTGCTTGTGAACCACATACATGTCCCCCAGTCTTATTACCTCCCATCCCCACCCCATCCCTTTTACCATCATGAGATGTTGGAGAGCCTGGTGACAATTTGGCTATGATGCGGTACTTTCCAAATGACGGACAATTTCATTTGAAAGGAACCAGTTTTCAGAAAGTTTCTTTCCGGCTGGCTCCACATTAATATCTCCAGAGGTTTCTGTAAATATTCCCAAATGTGTATGCTGGCAGGAAAGATAACGCCCGAACCTCCTGATTCACCTCTAGGGAAGCATTGTCTGCGCAGCCCCTCCATCCTTCCGAGAGTGGGCCCTGTGATAAGCACTCTCCAGGTGATGGCCCTCCCAGAGGGGAAAGAACATCTATCCCCATAGTGTGAATTCTGGTTTCCAGTTAAGTAAATTTAGCGAAGAGTGGAGATGAGAATGTAACAAAATGAGAAGATTCCCTGGGTATTTTCTGTCAACTGAAACTGAATCATAACACACTATGGCAACGAACCTGAACTCTTCATATCCATTTCTGTCACCGCTAGCCTTGGGCCTCTGTTTCCAAGGGAATGTGTTCACTCCAGTTAAGTGAAATGGGGTGGGGGGAGGAGTTAGGCGAGAAGAAGAAAAGTGACATTCACCCCAGGTATTGCTCCATTGTTTTCATTGTGGGGTTTTTTCACATTTGTTTTTTGTTTTTTGTTTTTTTTTGAAAATGTATAGGGGCTAAAATTACTCTTAGAAGAAAAGAGGTCAGAACCACTCTTTGCTTGCCAAGTAGAAGCACCTGAACCGAGACACTGCTTGCCCCTCTGTCCTCCCTTTAGGCATTAAAACCTGGTCAGCACCAAAAGAAGGCACCAACAATGAAACTTAACTCTCAGGATGGAGAGATGGATTGCATCCTGGTTGTTAACTCAGTGCAAAACTGCCTGACCTACACCCTCTCAATTGTTTTCAGTTCTATTTTTCTAAAGTTAAAAAAATGATAGAACCATTTAAAATGTATGCCATAGCTGAAACTGGTTTGGCTCAGTGAATAGGGTGTTGGCCTGTGGACTGAAAGGTCAAGAGCATGTATCTTGATTGTGGGCACATCTCCAGTAGGAGGTGTGCAGGAGGCAGCTGATGGATGTATCTCTCACATCAATGTTTCTAACTCTCTATTCTTCTACCTTCCTCTCTGTGGAAAATCAATAAAAAATATATATATTTAAAATGTATGCCATATGTATACTAGGTGTACCGATTAATAACGGCAGATTTTGAAATAAGAAAATAACACCATAATTTCAAGAGAAACATCAAAAGTGCTTTATTCAATGTAATGTCCATCACTCGCTACACATTTCCCCCATCTTTCAGTTAACTTGTGGATACCGTCCCAATAGAACTTTTCTTTTTTAAATATATTTTATTGATTTTTTACCGAGAGGAAGGGAGAGGGATAGAGAGTTAGAAACATCAATCAGCTGCCTCCTGTATGCCCCCTACTGGGGATGTTCCTGCAACCAAGGTACGTGCCCTTGACAGGAATTGAACCTGGGACCTTTCAGTCCGCAGGCCAATGCTCTATCTACTGACCCAAACCGGTTTTGGCAGAACTTTTCTTGTTTTGAGGCAGACCATTCAGAGACCCAATTTTTCACTTCTTCGTATGTTTTGAAGTGCTGCCAAAAGTGTGTGTGCCATCCATCAGAACAAGTGGTAATCTGAAGGAGCAAGGTCTGGTGAATACAGCAAATGGATTAATACTTCCCAGGCAAGATCTTTTAACGTGTCTTTAACTGGTTTTAAAGTGTGTGAGGGTGCATTATCATGAAGCAAAATTACTTTGCCATGTCTTCTGGAACATTCTGGTCATTTTATGACCAAAGCGTGGTTCCAATTGATCATTTGTTGTTGGTAGCAATCAGTATTTATGGTTTCACCTGGTTTTAGAAGCTCATAACACATCACACCTTCCTGATCCCACCAAATGCAGAGCATTGTCTTCTTCCTGAAGCAATTTGGCTTTGCATTTGATATTGATGGTTGACCTGGATCAACCCAAGATTTTGTGCATTTGGGATTCTCAAAATAGATCTAGTTTTCATCGCCAGTCACAATACAATACAAATATGACTGTCTTTTGTGGTGTTGAAGCAACATTTTCCTGATGACTTTTCAGTTTTCCATTTGTCTTTTGTTCAGTTGATGTGGCACCCATTTTCCTTCCTTTAAAATTTTCCCATTGCTTGCACATGATAGGAAATTGTTTCTGAGCAATGTTTAATCTTTCTGCAAGTTGTTTTTGAGTTTGACATGCATCTTAATGCAATAATGCTTGTAATTGTTGGTCTTCAAACTTTTCTGGTTGACCTGGACATTCTTTGTCTTTCACATCGAAATCAACGAGTGTCCACAAGTATTTTGAGATGGAGCATGTTCACCATAAGCTTCCTGGAGTATATGATAGCTTTTTCTTCAAAATAAAGTAATGAATTAAAACTTCCCCCAAATGCTCTGATTTTGGCATAAAATTTGACATTTTTAAGCATAAAAATATCTAATATTAACACCTTCAGCAAATTTGACATATGAAGTTTTGAAGTTTACTGTCAATACAATATAATGGCATACATAGCAAATCACTTATACTGTATATCAACATATGTGTAAGTCTATCTCTTGAAAAAAATATGCATTATTAACTAGTACACCTAGTAGAGAAAGCTGAGCTAAGCCTCAAAAAATTGCAACTAGCAAAGAAATGAAATGAGGGTAAAAACATGTAAGAGAAACGCATCATCTCAGACTCACACCTATGGCCAGCCTGCACCTCAAGTATCTGAAAATACTGCATGATTTTACACTTGCCATAGCCCTGGGACAGAGTGAAGGATTCATCAGCTCGGCACCTAGAAGCCAGTTGGAGCACTGAGAGTCTATTTGACTTTACCAACTGGTCTCTCCTCCCTAGCTCTAGAACTGTCTTCTGCAACTCAAGCTTCCCATGCAGCCATTTGTGTATCTCTGTGACTTTCTTAGTTTCCTTTTCTACAGACTGACATGGTCCTTGTTACTCACCCCACCTCTTCTGGACTCAAGGTTCCTGGGAAAACCAGCCAGGTGGAAGCATGAAGCTAAAGTGAAAGGAAGGCTGAAGGTGCAATGGCGGCACTTTGGCAGATCATTCAGATGTTTAAGAAATTTTAAGCAACTTGGATTTCTCTTATTTTACTCATGTGGTTTGAATGTCTACCACGGTCCTTGTAGGTCAATTTGACTCAAATACTCAGTATTGAGGTCTGTAAGAACCGAGAGTCCTCACATGATTCCTCCCAATTCTTGATTGCTCTCACAGGATGCCTTCTGTCTATACTTTGTGCAGACAGGCCTCAATCACTGCCAAGGTTAAAACTTTACTTTTCACCTGAGTTCATAATATATAGTATGTTCTCACACCATACATGTATCTATCACCTTTACTGAAACCACAGGGACTCTTAAGGAAGAGTCTTATCACAACAAATGGCCTTTAGCAAATCTCTCTCATTGACCCCAGTGGCATTTTTCTATTGTCTCCTCCCTCCCCACCCCTTTTCCAGAATAATAGACATATTTCTCTTTTTGTCTTCTACAAAACAGTTGTATTCCTTCCGGGAGACCATGAGATGTAACTGGTTATTCTCGAGCTCTACTGGGGTGTTTTTCCAAACACAAACAGTTTTCTCCTAAAGGGAATTCTGGTACCAAACATTTATCCAGTCACTTTGACAGAAATGATGTTTGTGTTCACTATGCTAATAAAGAAATTGAACAATAAGGCATCAAAGGCAGGGGGAGGGGGAAGAAGTTAGTTAATCCATTATTTGCTACCCAGCCAGACTTTTCTCAGTTCTAGGTTTTCTTGTTCTCAGTGTGAAAGAGCAACAAATGGCTTGTCTAAAATGTTGTGTTATTCTGTTGGGGCATATCCTAGGAAGAGCTACTGTAGGGTCACTGGTTCTTAGGGGTGACCCTCTCTTCTGGATGTTTTATCACTCTGCTGTCCCTTCAAGCAGTGCTGTCAGCCCTGATTCTGTGACTCCCTTCCAAAAATGCCATCTAGTATAATTATGTTACATTAAATGCAAATTGAGAATGTGTTATCATTCCAAGGTGTCAAAAACATCCAAGGATTGGAAATTATACCTTTAAAGGTACATCTAAATCACACATTACCAAGGGCACAGTGCTTCTGTTCAGGCTGCCATAGCAAAAATACCACAGACAGGGTGGCTTCATCACCCTGGAGGCTGGAAGTCCAAGATCAAGGTGCTGTCAGGGTTAGTTTCTGGGAGACCCCTCTTCCTGGCTGTAACTAACTCAGCCCTCCATATCTGTCTAGCAAAGGAAAGAAGTGGTTCCATGCCTGGGATGACTCTAATGTGAGGGAGTTGGAGACAGCCCTGGAACACCTGACCTGTCTTATTGAAGCCATCATCTTGTATAGTAAGGATGAAGGTAAACTTGGAGATTTACAAAAAATGATTGACATCCCCAAACCTTACTTCATGCTGTTCTTGCTTCAAGGAAGTGTTAACTTAATTGATATTGAATTATCTGTGGGACCCTGGCTCTTATGAAAGGTTGTTTTCTAAGGTTAGGCATACTTTAGACTGAAGCAACCAACCTCTTATCCAAGAATCTGAGGATGACACGCCTTTTGTGAGTTAAAAACTTCCCACTCTCTGTCTCCTGAATCATTGTAAGCTTGTCTATTTCACATGTAATATGAGATCTGAAGAAGGCTGCGTGTTCTGACTCAACTTTTTGTGAGTCATCAGAGACTATTAGCTTACTCAGTTTCTCTCTTGAACCAGTAGCAAAAATCTGCTGGTCTTATTAAGGGACTAACCATAGCAGCTACTAGTAAATGAGTGGAGGCTCTATTGACTTGGTGTTTAGAATCTCCTTTAAACTTGACAGTCCCTGATGGTGCACATTTTTCATTGCTCACTGAGAATAAACACCTCATTGCAAGTAAGATCCTAGGAAATCCTCTTTTCTCTCCACCCCTTTATTTATTTCTATTCACCAGATGTTTCTACTCTTCTTCCACTGTCTTTAAGAAGGGGGCACCTATAACTGTCTGATTGCAAACAATCTAGCATATTTTGGACAGATTTGCTAGAAAGCAACTTTAGAACATCAAAAGCGTTTTGTTTGTTGATGGGATATATCTTACGATGAAACAGGAAAATACCAGGCGGTCAGAATAACTTTCAAAGTAATTCGGACCTCTCAAGGGGAACAGCTAGTACTCTAGGGGAAGATTGTTGTGATTGCCTTCCTCCAGACCTCACTGGTAGCTAAAATATTGTCAACGAGATCCAAATATGAAGAAATAAATTATGAATTTATAGACTTTTGCTAATAACCCCCTATTCAGATGGGTAATGAGAACTCTTCTTGGTTTGGTTTCTGGCTGAGAAGCAGACTGCAAACTCTGATTATAAACCTTCTGTTACTAATTGTCTGAGTTGCAGTGGTCAGCTCTGTGATCTCCAGAGTTTTACATACTTATTGTAGCTGCTGTCCCATGTAGAGATTCAACCAATGACTGTCCAACAAAAAGAAGAGGAAAACCAGACAAAGTAGTTAAAACAGTCACTAGGGAACATGATACAAGACTGTGATACCTTGAGTTGTGGTGAAATTATGGCTTGATCGTGCTCCCAGACCCTCTACCCTTTCAGCTCAGGCTGAAGAGATTGAGAACCAAGAGCATCTACACTCACTCACCTTTGTCCACATTGTTATGACTTTACAAGTCCATTGTCCTCACTAACAAAGCTTTGGTGTTCCTCTGTCTTCATCATCATGATTTTATTATAACTTCATTGTTCATTCCAGAAACTTCCTGAAAAAAATTAATTGATATGAATGTCAAACAGTTCAATTCTTCAACAGACACTACCGAACATCTTTATTCCTCATTTTCTTCAAAATCCTTGTCTCAAAATGCTCACCTTGTGATGCCTACCAATCTCTAAGCTATTACATCAGCCCCACCCTCACCTCCCTTGCCCAGTTCTGTAATCTTAATCAAGCTCTTTCCCCTCAGAGATGCTACAAAATCTCTGTCAAGCACTGGTTTCCCTGTATGCTTTTACAAATACTCTCAGCCCTGTCTCATCAACAGGTGCCTTTGGTGTTTGGGAAACCAGCAGGCATATTTAATGGAGATTCCTGAGCATGACCTGTAGAGTTTCATATTCAGTTCTTGGAAGGACCAAATGAAACTCCAGATGATTCTGAGGAAGGTGGTGTAAGGACAGTTTACTGCTTTAATATCCAGCTGTGTTTAATCTTACAAAAACCAGTTAATATCAGGTCAACTAAATAATTAGTTATTGAGACGAGGCCAGTCACAGTGACATATTCTCTGATCCCTGTTATTCATGGGTTTGGTCCTAAACTGTTACAACTCAGGAATTCTGCTTAAACACTTTCTCTCTCTCTGTAAAAATCTATGAGTATTGATATTTGATAACAAATCTCAAGAGGATCCAAGAACTGCTATATAGGATTCCTTTTAAAATTATCAATAACATGTGGGATATTAATTTAATCATCAGTGCATGTTTGCTCAATATACTTAAAGGAATAGATTTAGAAAATAATTTAAGTAGGCTGTGACAATCTAGAGTAGCAATTTCCAACCTTTTTTATCTTATGGCACACATAAACTACTTATTAAAATTCTATGGCTCACCAAAAAAAAAATATTGTTTTGCTGATCTGACAAAATATAGGTATAATTTTGATTGACTTACAAAGAAAATAATAATAGTAACTACCTACCCTTTTTGCTCTAAAGTGACTTTAAAAAACCAGGTGCCTGTACTTGTATATAAGGGTTTCTGGTATCAAGAATTAACCAATCAGATGCATTCTTATTTTGTGGGGTGACCAGTAAGATGCAACTCTATTATATGACCTATATTTATGGTTCAAGACAGGGCATTCACACTGGATGACTATTGTGTTGGCTGCTGCATATTTTAATTTTACAATCTAGGGGAAAAGAGGCTAGTGGCCCTGACTAAATAGTCAGGTAATGTATGTTTAAAAATTTTTGCCACACACCAGTTGAAAATCACTGTTCTAGAGCATTGTTTTGTTTTATAAAATATTTTTATAAACAGAACTGAGGAAAAAGTGTGACAGAGTTTTTACCTTCATGCAAACGAGTCAGACCTTAAAGGTGCTTTTTGGAGGAAAGAAAATAAATGGTATTTATAGCTCTGTTTCTTACATGCAGTCACATTCTGATTGCATAATGTTTTCATCAGTTGTTTTTTTTTTTTAAGTACTGACCTGAGGATACGTTTATTGATTTTAGAGATAGGAAAGGGGAGGGGGGGAACAGGAGAGAGAAACATCAATTGGTTGTTTCTCATATGCACCTCAATAGGGGATCAAATCTGCAGGTCTGTGCCCTGACTGGGAATTAAACCCAAAAACTTTTGGTGTATGTGATGATTCCCCAACCAACTCATCCACCTGGCACAGGGCTGTTTTTGTCAGTTTTAGCAGAAACCAAGAATCCCCATGATTAATTAAAGAAATAAACAAACAAAAAATAAAAAAAGTTTGGATACCCCAGCCATTCCTAGATCCTGTTGTTTTTTAATTCATGCCTGGTTTAGTAGTGCTTGCTAGACATGGCTCATTTAGGAAGACTTGGATTTTAGAAATAGAAATTATTTTTTCTTTAGAAATATATATGTTTTCTGAACCAAAGACAAAGGTAAGCTGAAGGCAAACTGCCTGGATTCTGACCCAGGTTTTCTCTTTAATGATAGGAATAGAGTGGTTGGCACACAAGATTGCTTTCCATATAAAAATCCTGAATTGAGACTGATAATTGTTTTACTATTCACTTGTTGTTTTTTGTTTTTCTTTTCTAGACTTCATGGGATTACCACCTAGATACATTTGCAAGATTAAAATCTATGACATTAATTCAACATCCAAAGTGCACACTGCAGGATGTTAATAAGCAAGAGGCAAAGGGTTCTGTGGTTAAATCCCTCACAAATGCAGAGTGATGCAGTTCTGCAGGTTGCTTTACTTCAGGATTTCTCAAAGCTTTTAATATATTCATGTGCGTTGTCAATCTCCAAGTGCATTAGAGCATGCAGTGTTTCTTCAAACTGTTTAACCAGGGAATTCTTTTATTGGGGAAGTAGTGCTACATCCAGTGCATTTTAAGTGATCACTGCATTATCTTCTTAGAACTCTTAACATCACCAGTAAACACACTGAAATGTTCCAATGAAGTTTTGAGGATATGGCTCTATAGGGGATGGTTAATTCCATAGATTGTTTTTTGTGTGTGAACTATATCCCTATATTTAGGTACATATCCTGTGTGGATATAGAGTGCAGTATATGTTCTTATATGAACTTATTAACCCTCTTTCCAGCTTCATTATTATTGCTTATCATTGGACTCATCCATTAGGTGAGCACTCCCCACCCCCCACATACACACACCAACACAGGTTTTCCCCCTAACTCTGTTTTCAGCAACAAACAGTGCCATGCATATCCCAGGCACTTGTATATTTTGTCGTTCAGGAAGTTATAGCCAATAAATTTCAAGACAAGGCAGGATTTTGATTCATAGTTTACGTCCTCTAGCACAAGACCCCATTTACCTTTTTAATTTTATTAATCCCTCAATGACATTTTGAAGATCGGGCTTCCAGCATGCATTTTGTTTTGTGCTAAGCGGCATCTTACAATATACATCTGCTTGGTGCAGGTGGACATGGGAATAGAACAGGGATCATGGTGGGGCAGGGGTGAGCTTTTGAAACTATCCTTGCAGACATCCTGAGCACATGTGGTTGTTCAGTTTCCCACGGCTCATGAGATTCAGAGTATAACGAAATGAGACTGCTCTAGATTTTTGACAGGTTCACTCAGGCCAGATTTACACTAGAAGGACTCAGTTCTGGCCAACAGTTTTATAATGTAATTTTATAAGAAAAAATAATTGATTTGAGTAAAAATCAATGTCTTAATACTTCTGAAAAATGGTCTAAAATGTAGTATCAGGAATTAATTGTAATTGAATACCCATGGCAGTCTGGGAATTCTTATTTAATTACAAATTCAACATTGGTACTTTCTGGACTGAAGACTGAGCTAGGCTGTGGGCAAATTATTAATTTTCTCTTGCTTTTTTGTATTTTCTTTCTTTTATAAAAACATGAAATGCTTCATGAATTTGCACACTAAAAATTCAAAACAGTTCCAAAAATAAGCTGTCTGTGAGAGAATATCTGAACTCAAGCATACACTGTAAGCTGTCTTTAAGCATATTCTAAAATATGAAAACTATGTCAGCAATTGGAATCTTCAAAACGAGAGATTAGTAGCAAGTGGGTAAGTTTATACAAAGTGAAAATAAATTGTATGTTTCTAAACAAATGCTTGGCAGGAACACAGTATCACATGTGCCTGCTCATTTGGTCAAAGTTAGGAACCTTCTATGCATTGTGTGTTCTTCTGGCTAAAAATTAACAATTCAGTTTGACAAATTTCATCTGAACCATCCATACCAAAAAAAGGGTAAAATGCTAATTAAACCAGACAATTTCTGGATGATCATCTGGACATCCTTCCTGACAAAGCTGGCCCTGGGTGAAGCTGCCCTCCTGCGGGCCCAGGCGTCAGTGTGTGGCTATGGCCTGGGAGATAGAGAAGCTGCCCACCCCGAGGTCCCTGGCACCAATGTCTGCCTGTGGTTGTAGCCCGGGAGAGGGAGAAGCTGCTTGCCCATGATCCCAGGCTCCTGTGGCCGGCCTGAGGGAGGGAAACTTAGGTCCTGGTGCCTGTGGCCGGCTGGAGGAGGGAATCCTGGGTCCCAGGTGTGGGCCAAGGCAGAGGCAGTTAGGGGCGATCAGGCAGGCAGGTAGAAGTGGTTAGGGCAA
This sequence comes from Lasiurus cinereus, assembly GCA_011751065.1. NCBI lineage: Eukaryota > Metazoa > Chordata > Mammalia > Chiroptera > Vespertilionidae > Lasiurus > Lasiurus cinereus. Next base: position 20,034,547 of record JAAGEH010000018.1, on the reverse strand, counting down.
TCAGGCAGGTGAGCAGTTAGGAGTCAGGGGTCCCGGATTGTGAGAGGCATGTCCAACTGCCATTTGTGGGATTGGTCCTAAACCAGTAGTCTGACATCTGGGGTCCTGGAGAGGGTGCAGGCTGGGCTGAGGGACTGAATTTCATGCACTGGGCCTCTAGTTTATTATAATATCCCCTTTATTCCACTTCTCATCTAGGATTTTTTTCTTGTATGTAATGTGTTTTTCTCTTCTTCTTCTTCTTCTTCTTCTTCTTCTTCTTCTTCTTCTTCTTCTTCTTCTCATTTTACTATCAGTCTTGAGGGCTTCTTCTTAAGATTTTGGGCAGACACATGCTAAGTTTCCTTACCTGTCTTTCTTTCTGAAATTGGATTTCTGAAGAATGAAGGGGCTGGTCTTCCTGACCTTTGCTTTAAAAGATTGTCCTGTTAAAAAGATTAGTTCCTTCCCATTCCATTGAGACAATGAACAAAATGCCTGAGGAAATGGATGCTTTAGTATTCTGACCAAAGTCCTCTCCTTTGCCTATCTCAGATTTATATGGTGAAATCTGAGGGCCCCTTTTTGAGGCTATACCATGTGTCCTATGTCTATAGTCTTTCTCACAAAAGAGGTGGAATCTATTCCGTATACCTAGCCTTCCAATTGCTTTGACCAACAGAATTCAGTAGAAGTGATGGCGTGCCAGTTCTCGTCACTGAACAGGGGTCAACCCCAGCCTGTGAACAAGTCCAACTGGGATCAGAAAGGTCCTGTCCACATCAGCTGAACCCCATATCCCATGGGCTGAGGAAATGCTTTTTATTGAAGTTTTATGGATGTCATGCAGCATTACTGTGGCAATACAAAACTATTAGTAGTGGCAGTGGACATAATGTGATTGTGATTGGCTCCTAGCCTCCACCACCAAGCTCACTCTTGTCACTTAATTGACCTCACAAAAACACAAGCTGGTAATGCATGTCAATGAAGTGGTTGGACTCTGCTTACAGGGCTGGGCAGTGTGGTGTCATACTGTATTTTCATTAAGTTCTCAATGAATTAAGAAGTATCTCTAAAAAACTTGGTCTACTGAGAGTAGTAGTGGCTGGGGAGATATCCAAGAGCAAACTACATTCTTTAAATTTAAAAAAGGTAATCTCAATGATATAAAAAAGTAACATAAAAACCAAATGTTTCCATTTGTTCTCATTTCCATTTTTAAACACTTACTCAAAAGGTTGCTGGAAACCAAAAATTATTTTCTTAGGAACACTTGATGTGAATATTACTATGGGTTAGACAGAGTATTTAAAATGAATGTTCATTAAAGAGTATCAATTTTCTTTATTTTAACAAATTACATGTTTGGGGATTTCTCTATTTCACAAGTAGCTTGTAACTTTAGAATCAAGTAACACATTTGTTGCTTGACACCACTTCCCACAGGATGGCTTCAGAAATGGATTAAACTTACTGCCAGAGTGGTTAAAATCCAGAGCACATATAAAAAGCACATTATTTAGAAGCATGAGGCTAAAAGTGGGTTTGAAAAGGTAATCACTCAAGTTATTAAAACAAAGAAAGCTCAATAAAGCTTAGGTACGTTTTCAATATCCAACATTATTTTTTCCACATTAATAAAGCCTTCCATCTGTAAAGGAAATTGAGAATACTATCTAATAAAGAGGAAATATGCTAATTGACCATCACACCATCACAAAGATGGCAGCACCCACAGCCAATAAAGAGGGAATATGCTAATTGATGCCATGCCCTCACAAGATGCGATGCCCAAAGCCACAAGATGGTGGTGCCCATTCTCCTCAGCCCTGCTTCACCCATCTGGAGTCTCTCAGTCCACTCAGTTCCGCCGACTGGTGGCAGGTACCATGCACTTCATCCAGCCAGAGTCCCTCAGTCCCTTCAGTCCCACAAGGGAAGGCAGTTGGGAGTGACTGGCTGGCAGGGGAGGGCAGTTGGGGACAATCATGCTGGCAGAGGAGCACTTAGGCATCAATCAGGCTGACAGGGGAGCAGTTAGGGGCTATCAGGCTGGGTGGCAGAGAGGTTAGGGGAAATCAGGCAGGTAGGCAGGCAGGTGAGTGGTTAGGAGCCAGCAGTCCTGAATTGTGAGAGGGATGTCTGGCTGCCAGTTTAGGCCCAATCCTACAGAGGTCCGGAGGACATTCCCCCAGGGGTCCCAGGTTGGAGAGGTTGCAGGCTGGGCTGAGGGACACTCCCCCCATGCACGAATTTTGTGCATTGGGCCTCTAGTTACATATATGAGAGAAGAGAGGAACAGAGAAAGAGAGAAAATGAGAGCAAGAGAGAATATAATAATGTGTATGAGAGAAACTGCAGGAAAATATGTGGATTTACCAGGAGATTTATCTTGTTTTATTTTATTTTCATAAATGTGCATTCAGACTTCAGATTCTCTCAGTGAACACTTAAGAAGAGTATCAAAGTCATCTTGTGTTAAAATTACTTTTATTTGGGATGAAAAATACATGTAACCACATTAGATGATAGTCTATGGTTAGTACTTTATCACATATTTCCAAAGAACTACATACTTATTTCCCCTTGTATTTTACTGCATTATATTTCTTTTCATATAATATTTCTTACAAGGTTACAATGTAGTGTTTTATGTAGTTTTTTCTTACTAGCAGATAGAAGATGTGTTGCACAATTACAGGCAGGAAAAAACTAATACATAACTTTTTCAAGGAACAAGGAAGACACCAAATCTACAACTTGTAGTTCAGAGTTCAGGGATTTTTTTTTTTTAATTATTTAAATAGGTACTTTTCTTGGATATAATGTGGCTGATAAAAGCTTTAAGTTTTGCAGACTGTAGCGGGGTAAAGCTGTTTTTGACAAGATGGATAAAGATGGGTTTGAGGTAGAAAGGTGGTCATGGCTTTCCTCTTGTATAAAACAATCTTCTTCTCAAAATATCTATGCTGCAAATAGACACCCTTACCCCCCAACCCACCCGGCCTATTCACAAAGAATAAAATTTCTAACTTTAAGCCTCCTTCTGGCCAGATCACAGGTCCAGAGAACCCAAAGTTAAACTGTCCTGCTGTTTTAAAAGCACATGTGCTTGAATCAAGACACCTTATTTTAACTTAAAAAAAAAATTCTCTACATTTGGTAATTATATACCATGTTTAAACTGAGTAAATTAAATGCTAAATCAGAAGCTAAACCAAATGCCTAACTGATATTAGGCAGGGTACTAGCATCCAAGCATTTAATATCAATCTTCTGCAAAAGTAGTGGCATAGGCTTTTGATAAACATTCTTCCCAAATGTATGAATTACATAAAGGGCAATAAAAATCTGTTTATTTACCCAAAAGGGAAAATGAGATGTGCACTAAATTTGTGTCTGCTTTAAAAATGAAGAGAGCTAGAAGTTTCAAGAATTATAGGGACTTAAATATACATAAACAACAATAAAATTTTCTTTAAAGGGAACGAAAGATAATAATGTGTCTGGCATTACAATTGGGTAAAGGTCTACCGTGTATTTACTGATGAAAATCAAGATATGGGAACGAGGAAAGGTTGTACTAAGTGTTGTTTGTGTGCCCAAAATAAAAATATGCCTAAATAGGCAACCTTTGGTAAAATGATCTGTGAAATTATTATAATCCTGCTTTAAGTCTCCTCTATCATATAAACTCAGGGGGATGAAATAAATAAAGAAATCAAGAGCTACTTATATAGAGCAGGGAAATAAAATGCAGGGAAAAACACCAATGAACATGCCAGTTAGAACCACTGGCATTTGTTTTTTTTGTGTGTGTGGTTTCCAACTGGTTGATAAGAAAAATAAAGTATATGATATCAAATAAAGTTAAAAAGTATGCACAGATCTGTAGCTTATCCATACACCTGTGTTATAATTGACTGAACTATATTAATCTATTAATTGGCCAAATCATGAAAACAAATATAGGAAATCTATTTGGTCGTGTGGCTGATGAGTTTATAAATAACCACAAAAGTAAAAGAGTTGAAGAAATACATGAAGTTATTGTACAAGGTTAATAGAAAGGAATGTAAAACTCTCTTCTAGTTCCTATGCAATTTTTGTCACGATTATTAAAAAGAAGCATCACAGTACAAAGCCCCCACCCACTTTCCCAATGCTGTGTACAGTATACAAACCAGTGACAAATGTAATACCATTTCCCAATACTGCTCTGTTCATTAATTTACAGTTGCACAGAAAGGGAAAAATAAAACAATAACATAGGATTATTATAAAACTAAATAAGCTTCTCTCTTTGGATAGTCAGTGTTTCACCCCTTCAGTAGAACACAAGGTCGGCGCTCAGCAGCCTGTCTCAAGGAGCCATGGAACTTCTGATTAAATGGGGCTTGGAAGTGGCAGTTGCTGGAAAGTGCAATACTGAAGGTCAGGAAATGTTTGTTGGCTAGGCGAATACTTCACATTGCCTGCGGGAAGGGAAAACCGTGTTGTCAGAACCACATTTACATAAACCATTACAGGTAGCAGAAGTCTGTCAGCTCTTCAAGGAAATGTAAGTGCTTCTTTCAGAACACATGTCCTGTTTTGCTATGTTCAGATCAGGGACCCTTTTCTCTCATGTGACTTCTGTTCCCTGAGTGAGGCCCTTTCCTCTCGTTCTGAAGTCACCCAGTCTGCCCTTTATCACTGCAGCCAAAATAGAGGAAGTCTGGAAGGCTGCTCTTGGCCAGGCTGGAAAGCAAATTAAAATTGAGAGAACTTGTATTTTTCTTGTGGGAGGTACCAAAGGTGGGTCAATTAGGCTGGTGCAAGCACCCCAAATCTCCCACATACCTCACACACTGCCTAACTCCTTCCTAGGGGCTCCTGTGTTTTTCAGAGAATTTTTTTTTCTCTCTCTTATTCCTAAAAACTCCCAGCTTTGAATGTTATGCCATCAGACTATACCAGCTACTATGCATCACCTTCTGACCCCAGGGTCAATGTTCCCTTACTTCTTGATGAAGAAATGGTACACTGCCACCACATTTAAAACTATTTTTAAATTTCAGTGATTTCACCACCTACATAGATGATTCTTCCAACACTCTGGCCTCTTCATTCTTTGAGGTCATTGCCTCCAACTAACTCGTACTACACTCATCTTAGCCACTCACTCAAAGTTCCAAATATGGATCATTACAAATGCCTGCAACTGCTCCAACATTCCCATTTCTGTAACCCCACCTTCTGACAACCACCTCTCTCCTTCCAGCTTATTTCTGCTAAGGCACAACTTCATTTATCCTTTGATACTACAATGCATGGATTCCCCCACTTTCTTCCTGTCTCACTTCTTTTCCTATCAAACATAGATGCCTGGTTCAATCATCATCATCATCACTCCTTTAACTCTTCCCTTGAATTGCTGTACGTACTTTCCGCACAGCCAAACCACAACTTCCACTTCGATTAATGGTAATCTTTGGCCTACTCTGACGCCTGTGCTTATGAACTTGAATGTGGCTGGAGAGCAATATGCAGCCCCACTCTGACCTCACATTATATTCACTAACAGGTACCTGACGTGGTGCCCTATAATGCTGCCTGGCAATCAGTCACACTCTGTTCCAGGGACTATGTAGTTCCTCCTCTAGTCTCACCTCATACCTATGCTACTCCCTCTCATCCTCATTGAGCTGAATGGACCTGGCTTCTGACTCACTAAGACACCAGAAGTAATCAGAGAGCAGTTTTGCTCCCTGGGGTGAGGTCCTTCTGTCTCACACACACATCCCCTTATCTGCTTTACGCTCCTTGGTTACTAAAGACAAACTACCTGTGCTTCTCATTAAGATCCCAGCCTCTCTTGTCAGTAAGACAATCAGAAGATGTTTCACTATTTCAAAAAAATCAATAAAAAAGTTCATGGAAGAAAATGTTCTCCAAAGATCTGTAGTCTTATGACACATTATTACTAAGAGTATCTATATGATAAGGAAAATATTGAAAGATATAAGCCTGCGGCTGCCAATAGTCCTCAGCAATTTTTTAAATGAAAAGTTGACTCCTCTCTGCCCCACCCTCCCTCAAAAAAGTAACAAAGCCACCTCTGTGTACTGCTCTGGTCACTGTTTTAATCATTGTTCTGTGATAGCCACAGTGGTCAGCCAAATCTATCCAGGCTAATTATACATAAGATATATGAGGCTGTTAAAAAGCTATTAGAACCCAAAGGATCAAGCACTGCATATTTTAGGCATCTGGGAGAACTGGCTTGGGAGGGGTCCCTCCCCTGTCCCTGGGGTCCTTCCCCCACCTCCCACTCCCAGACTGACAAACTTGTACTGAATCAGCTAATATTGAAATGTCGAGCAAGTCTACTTATTTACATGGGAAAAAAAGTAGCACTAAAATTGATAGTGGCTGCCAAAACTGGTTTGGCTCAGTGGATAGAGTGTCGGTCTACAGACCGAAAGGTCCCGGGTTGGATTCTGGTCAAGGGCATGTACCTTGGTTACGGGGACATCCCCAGTCAAGGGTGGGCAGGAGGCAGCTGATCGATGTTTCTAACTCTCTATCCCTCTCCCTTCCTCTCTGTAAAAAAAATTATATTTTAAAAAATTGATAGTGGCTAATCTATTTACTCTAGGCTGTAGTCAACACGTGAGCCAACCAATCTGAAGACTTATAGGAACTTCAATATAATTTGTGGCCCAACTTTTGTATTTTCACAGTTTGAACTCTGAGGCTGCTTACAGTGCTTGACTTTGCTCTGTGGACTTGGAATGAATGCTTCTCTGTGCTGTCTGATTTGGGTTGGTAAGTCACCTCAAAGCTTTTGTTCTATAAGCCTGAACCTGAACTGGAATGTTGACAAATGCCTAATCCTGTTACCCATTGTTCACATTCTCATTGCCCCACTTGCTGACCACTGAAATCAACTGACTGTTGAAAGCCCAGTTGCCCCCACCAATCAGAAAATGAATAATGTAAGTTTGTGTTCTTGTTTCCCCTAGCAACTCATTTCATTTCCTTGCAAATTTGCCTTTAATCACTTTGCCCATCTCTATGTCTTTGGTTCATACTGAGGGCTATGTCCCTGATTTGCACATCATATGTGAACAAAAGTCTCTTTTGATTTCTGTTGGAATTTTTGTTAACAAAACCATGGACTCTTACCTGTGGCCTGCTCCCGCTGGGGAGATTTGCTGAAAGAAAAAACGAAACAAATAAGTTGAAGGTGGTATTGTTGTTTGGCTGGTTCCCCTCTAAGGCATGCAAAAGTGTGCCCTTTTCAGCATGGTAAATGGATGCTAATAAAATAAGAGGCCGTTTTTTTATTTTGATTTTTTTGCTAGATGCTTTAACAAGTGCTAGTTTTCCTAGTGTTTCATATCCCGAGTGCTTTAAAATACACAAATTCCACCAAAATATGCAAGGCATATGCTGGCTGTGTAAAATGTGCATACTAAAGCAAGCATTCAGTGAGTTCTTAGTTTTGCAAAACAAAACAAAACAAAAAAACTCAAAATTGCCCATTGAAATCTTCCCATATATTGGGTTTGTGTCAGAACAGAGCAAAATCTGTATATTTTGCTGAACAGTACCAGTTCTGACCAAGAAGTCATTAGGGAAATGAAGGTGTATGAGTTTAATTTCTGCCACCCTCGACTCACCCTTGCCCCAAAGGCTAGTAAGATGGTAGCCATGTGCTTACATCAAGGAAAAGGCTGGTCTAATTCCTGACAGTCTTCTAGGAACTTAGGCTACTAGTTGTACCTTCCAGCTAAGAGCATTGGAGAAGTTAGAACTTGGCATCTAGTTCATCTTTACATCTGATTTTTGGCTTAATTCCTTCCTGGTTACAGTGGGCATCGGACAGTGTAGCTGCTCTGGTGGGCACTGTGAGGGCAGCCACTAACAATATTGTTTTTAAAGCCTCTGCTTTTTCATCTCTCCTTTTCACTGACAAACCTCATAATGATTCTCTCATACTCAACCCTATTGGGGAGAGAGAGCCCCGCCCCTCCAGTGAGGGCAACATCTGTGCTGTGTCAAATAAGAATTGTCCCTAGTCATCTAGCCTGCTTCACTCCTTCCCTCTTTCACTTTTCTGTCCTAGGGGAAAAAACAAAAAAGATAGCTCTGACCATACAGTGAGTGATAGTGTAGCTCTGTGAGAATAAAAGAGCAAACGAGAACAACCTTCTTATGATGTCTGCGCCCCATTAGTAGGAGGGGGAAGAATCAGGCTATGGATAGCCTAGTCCTAAGGGACATGTAAGTTAAAACAGAAAGAGAGTGAAATTCTCATGTGAGCTACACCTAAGGGAGAGCTTAGCTGCGTTAGTATTAAGTACCACATGGGACAGTAACACTTCTGAGTAACAGGGAATAAACAAACCCAAACAGAAATCAAATCCATTTTGCTCCAAACCAACATTTATTTTTATCAAATAAAAGGCTATGAATACCCCCCTGAACAAATCCTAACAAGTATATTTTTAAGAAATCAGGAAATCATTGCATTCTTGTAGGCTTTGTGTATTTTTTAAATGTCACTCAAGCTTAATAAACATAGGCAGTTCACAATGCAAATATACCTATAGGTATAAATAAATTTAAAAGCATTTGTTGCTTTTAAAGCAAAAAATACTCATTTGACTCTTAGTATCCCATATATTTATATGACATAAAAGAGAAAACTAACAAAACATTTTACAGTAAAAAAAACAAACAGTTATATCAGTCAGTGGAAATTTTAGTGTGTATGCTGGTTAATAAACAACACAATTAAGTTCCCTTCATTAACTCCTTGCCAGAAAGAAATGGTCATACCTGCCTCTTTCTCTGAAACTTAATGTAAATAATTAAAAGAAGACTTTAAAGGGCTTTAAGACAGAGGAATTCCAAGGTGTTACATGCAGCAATATATAGATACCGTGAAATTAAAAAAAGCCATGTTTAAGTAGGCAATTTATGCAATTAAGATTTATGAATACAGTTTCATTTTAATTCCAAGATTGCCAGGAATAGAAATTAACTTGTGACCATGCTAATTTTTAATCCACAAAGGATCAAAAGTCAAGATTAACAAGCAGATCAATTCACTGTATGCTAGTGACAAATAATTTTAAAGTTCTCATTAGTTATAGGTTCTCGTGAGATTGGCTTGGCATTGGGAAGGTGCCAAGCTGATTTGCTCAGAAAAATTCTCCAAAGCTGGTCGGTAAGCTTTGGGAATTTGAAGGCTTATTAAAATATTTTCTAGCTTAGCAATATAAAAGGGACAACAAAGCAAATGAATCCTATGGAACCTTCTGAGTTATATGGGGAAACTTTAACAACTTAATCTTCCCAGTGGGAAAATGAAATCATCCATCATGACATTTAAATAAATACTTGTAATTGGATTTGATTACATAATTTTTAAAAATTAGTTATTAATGTATTTAGATGAAACTGACCTAAAGAGTAATTTCATTTGTATATTTAATTTTGAAATTCTGGGTTAGGAAGACTATGTCTAGTCACTAAGTAACATACAACCTCAGAACCTAATTCTCTAGAAAATTCAATCTTGAAGTATAATTAATATAAAAAAATTTAATCTATTCACATTTTATGGCTGTTACAAAGCCTAGAAGAAAAGCAACGATCTGACAGCTCATGAACTTAATGCCTCTGTAAATATCTACAGTACACACAAGCTTTTTTAGGGGCTGAGTGTGGGGACTGTCAGAGTAAATGTGATTCAACAAACTTCAAGAAGTAGAACTACAAATAATAACCTGGAAAATGACATAGTCCAAACTATAAATATGTTTATGTGCTATAGAAACTGTAATATGTCCCTTAGGCAAATATTCTTAAAAATTCAGAAATGACTTTTTTAAAGCTGTTTGCACTTCTAATGATTAATTTTGTAAACTGTAGAGTGGCATAAATTGAAAGATACTTTGTAAATGAAGTCAGTATATCTTATTTATCTATACTCCTGATAATGTTCTTTTCCTCATTTAGGATAGGTATTTTCCAAAAAGAAGATGGAAAAGGGTAAGATGAGAGGCTGTTTATCTGTATACTACCCATATATAATATATAAGTGGTAATATGTGTATATATAGATATATATATATATATATATACACACACACACACTAGTCTTTAGAGGCTGCCTAGATTTAAAAATCACAAATAATTTATCAAAAATTATAAATAATATATTCATATTTCTTTAAACAATTTTTAAAAATGTAATTGTAGAATTAAATAGTACCGTATTTTCTGGTATATAAGACAACTGGGCGTATAAAATGATCCCCAACTTTTCCAGTTAAAATATAGAGTTTGGGATACACCCGCCCTCTTAAGACGTGATAATAAGTTGTGATATATTCATGCAAGGAACATTGCACCAAAAAAAAAAAAATGACCCCTGACTTTTGAGGAGATTTTCCTGGGTTTAAAAAGTCGTCTTATACTCTGGAAAATACGGTATGTATATGTATTTAAGTCAATTGTTTCTGTGTTAAACAGAAGTGTTTTTGGTGAGAGCTCAGCAGAAATTGCAAAGCGGAAAGATGCTAAAGACAAAATGTTTGAAGAAAATCAATAAATAAGAATTATTAACAAGTTCCTCTAGGAATTGAGCTGCTTCTATTTTGTTATTATGTGGTTCTTGGTTCTTCATATGGAAAATGCACAGGGTTATCATCTGTGATACCTTTAATGGCTCAGCCTTACACAGTGACTTCTTTATCCGAGAAGAAAAGAAACCAGAAGAAAACAAGAGGAAAACCTGAAAATAATCCCCTTGTGTATCAGAGATCAATGTCTGGAAAAGAAAGTGCATGAGAAAAGGCTATTTCTTGCCTTGTTTGGCATGCTACTGGAAGATCCATTTTCAAGTAATACACATTTTTCACTATAGCTTACAATGATAAGAATAATTTCTTCTTAAAACAACAACAACAACACAAACAGACTTATTTTATTTGCCTTCACGTTATCACTCACAAGGTTTAGAAAAATCTCCAAGAGCACTGTCGCTGTACCCCGGAGATGGGATGGGATCTATGCTGAGCTTCTTGTGCTTTGCTGACATACAGCATGTTTGCTTTATTTTCAACTAACATTCAATCCAGTTCTAATATAGATTTTTGTTCTGTTATCTAAGAAGACAGAGGGACCCACACCAGGAAAAACAATCGAAGGAGAAGGTGCAGTGAGGGTGTTAGTTCATTCATACTCACGGCAACAGGATGGAAATGAGCTGTTGATCTGCTCCATCACCTCAGTGAGGTCAGTGCTAGTGTCATCAGGGGGGACCAGCAGGTCCTCCGTGGCTGGGACTGTTCATAAAAAAAACCAGACATTCTGAAATTAATGTCTGGCCTTTCAACAAAACCCAACTTCAGCAGAAAATAATAGTCGTGGCCTCTAACTATCAATGGGAAAATAAGTCTGTAGAGCAAGTATGCCAAACTCAAAGTAACACTGGCCAAATAAATGAGGCATGCAGCCCGTGGGCTGCGAGTTTGACATGCTTGTTGTAGAGAATGAGTTTTAGGGAAAAATACCAAAATCACTTTTGTATTAATTTGTCAGTAATAAACCTGCATACATAAGTGAAGTGTACTAGATATTTCTGTGGGAAAAAAATGTGCTAGTGAAAAATTCATGAGTGAAAAATACAAAATGTAGTCACATTATTTTAATGTATTGTTAGGAATTTCATTGTTTTGTGTTGCAAATATTTTTTCATGAGAAAAATATCCTACCAATTTCTTTTTCACCACAAAACCAGAGATATCTCATGAGACTTTATACTTTCATGTATTTATTTGATAATCAATAGTAAAATAATTCTTATTTAAAAAAATTAAAACTATTAATATTTTAGGTTTTCTCTTGATTAATATAGCAAAAGGTATCTCATAAACAAATTAAATTCGTTAAAGCATGTGATCCTCAGCAGAATTTGGAAACTTGAATTTTATCAGTAATAAAATGTCATTCTGAATGCCTGGTTGACAGAGTCCTAGCACTGACAGGTTCTCTCTGATCAGTGGCAGACTGGAGGGGACCTCTGCTCAGATGCTGCTGATAGAGGTGGCAATGCCTGCGGTGACTGGGATGCAGAAAGCAGAATACTGAATTCCTGGACCTGGGCAGAGAAAACCATGTTTGGTATACTGTTCTTTAGTATTATATTTTGACTATGTACAAATATGACATTTTAGAGAAATAAAATTTATTAAAAAAGAAAACAGAATCATTCCCCACCCCTCAAAAACCAAAAACTTCAATTTGTTGCTCATCCTGAAAGGTAAGAGCAGTTTTTTTCATTTTTCACCAAAATTCAATCCACTACTACACCCTATATATGTACATTATTATAGCTATTATTGTAAGATGTATGCTTTTTTTTAATATTGTTAAAATGGCTTTGTGTACTCATCCAAGACCAAAGAGAAAAGAAAGCTCCTTTGTGCCCTGAGGCATCCATGTGTAAGAATGCTATTTCAAATGAAAAACAAGCTAATGGCAAAGATAGTGTAGGGGAGGAGCCAAGTCTTGGGGATGGATACTGACCTGCTTGGTGGAACTGTGGGCCGGCATCAGGGCTGAGTGAGTGGCTCAGTGCCGATCGCTGAGGCGAAGCCCAGGGTGAGACTCCATTGATTCGGGAATCAGTTTCAGGCTGGAAGCACATCAAATGTTAGGCCAGAGGAAGAATTAAAATACTATTGAGGAAATCGTTTCCATTTCTAACGTCTCCCTCCCCACCATGGATAATTACACCATGAAGAATTGTTTACCTTCAGATATTTTCAAATACATGAGCATCAGTAGCTGCTAAAACTCAGCTGAGCAGCTCTTTCTGTCTGGGCAACTTGAAGAACTCACTCGGTTATATTGCAAGATTTATGTCTCAGCCTCAGCCCTCAATTGTTCTCCCTCTTATTTTTATGTCCACCACGTGAATTTAGAAACATGTTCAATTCCTTTTGAAAAAATTAGCACTGCTTATCATATTATAAATGGATCTAATTTCAAAACTAGCTCATTTTTAAGTTTAAGTCAATGTTTAAAGACAAATATTGGTGTTTAAGAGCATGACTCTTAAGTCAGATGCTTAGATTTGAACTCAGAAGCTGTGTAATTCTAAGCCAATTTTTAACCTTTTGTGCCTTAGATTCTTTCTTTATAAACTGGCTGATAGGAGCTGACAGGTGTGAGGCAAGCATGCAAAGCTCTGAAATGATGACGGACATATTAACAAGTATGAGGCCGAATGAGAAAGTGTGACCCGGTGTAGAGAAAAGGCAGAAGTTAAAATGTATTTGATGCTGATTTTTTCATTAAATCTAAACTAGTTGAAGCCTAGTCATTTGGCAAGTTTTTACTTTCATAGTAGATTTTTCTATCTCCCTCTGGCATTCCTGCTGTCAATAGGAAGAGATAAGAGCTCTACAGCCTTATGTACTGACACGTTCAGATATCAGCTATCTCTAAAGCATTACTGTGCGATTCTGGAAACATATGAGCCATTAGACAGCTCTGTCTAAAGGATGAAGAGAGTGAAGGGGGGCAAGGGTGGGCAAAGAGCCGTTAACTTTCCTAAAATCATCAACAGGCTATGGCAAATGAAGTTTTCAGAGTATGGCATCCTTAGTTCATCTACTCACTAGGTTGCTATTATTATTATTATTATTATTATTTTTAATATATTTTATTGATTTTTTACAGAGAGGAAGGGAGAGGGATAGGGAGTTAGAAACACTGATGAAAGAGAGACATCGATCAGCTGCCTCTTGCACCTCCCCTACTGGGGATGTGGCCGCAACCAAGGTACATGTCCTTGACCAGAATTGAACCTGGGAACCTTTCAGTCCACAGACTGACGCTTTATCCACTGAGCCAAACTTGTTTCGGCTTTGTTTTTTATTATTTTTTTATAGGTTGCTATTAGTAACACTTCATATTTTAAATATGAGCTCTCTAGAGAAAACTAATCCCTTACACAGGCACCACTCAGAAAATTCAGGTTCAAAATACCAACAACATAACTTTCCCCATGCATGTGACTGGCACAGAGGCAAAAAACAGACATTCCAAGAACGCCAGGCCTCGGGTTATTTTTGGGACTATTACTTTCCAATGATGATAAATTAGGAGGCTCCAAAGGAAGCTATCTGCAAACCAGTCTCATCCAAATTCTGAAACAAGAGCAGACATACAGAGAGGCACGTGGTAAAAATATAAGGGGTGCCCTGGTCAGTGTGGCTCCGTTGTTTGGGCACCATCCCATGCACCAAAAGGTTGTCAGTTCTATTCCAGTCAGGGCACATGCTGGGCTGTGGGTTCGATCTCTGGTATGGGGTGTGCAGGAGGCAGCTGACTGATGTCTCACTTTCACATTGATGTTTCTCTCCTCACTTCCTCTCTTTCTAAAAAATCAATTTTTTAAAAATAAAAATTATAAGGGGTGAACTTTGGCCTGCTGTGTTGGTAATACCAAAATTACACTGTTTTAATGACTCTGACATGTTAAAAGACACTGATAGCATGTGTGAAAGATGATTTTCTAGAATTTGAGATAGATCACTGGAGAGAATGTTGTTTCTGCTTTTGATTCAATTGATCATCTCCAGAGAAAGTGATTCCTAGTCGCTGCCAAGGGATCCGTCACCGCAAAGGCCAAAGAAAAATGCAAAAGGTGACATAAATGTTGATGTAAGGGTTCAAGGGAGAGAAGCTCCAGGCCCATTTGCTGGGACTCTCCACAATCTGCAGCTGCTGCAAAGGCATCTTCATTACCAGGCCTGTGATCTGACTCCTATTATTTAACTGCTACATGTAGCCAAACACTTAATTCTCTACAATATGTTGTGTCTTTACATAAGAAACCATCTTATTATAGATCATACCATTCAATAAGACTGTAGGCACCAAAAGGGCAGAAACTTTTATATCTCAAAGAACAGTGTTTTTCAAGACTGAAGGCTATTACTCATTGATGAGTCATAAAATTTATTTGTTAAATCAACTTTTTGATCAGCACTAAGAAAAAAGAAGGAAAATGGAATGGAGGGAGGGAAGAAGAGAGACAGAGAGGAAAAGAGAAAGGAGAGAAGGAAAGAAGACAGGAGGGAGTGATAAGGGAAGGGAGAAAGGAAGAAAAGAAAAAAGAGAATTTTTTATAACAGCAAATATTTTGTATTAATCATAATGTAAATTGTATTTCTTATTGTCAAGAAATTTTGCCCTGGTCAGTTTGGCTCAAAGGTTAGAGTGTTGGCCCACAGATCAGAGGGTCAAGGGTTCAATTTCTGATCAAGGGCATGTATCTGGGTTGCAGGTTTTGGCCTTAGCCCCAGGAGAGGGTGCCTGTGCAGGCTGGCCATCCGCCCCACCCCCCCGCGACCCAAGTGGAGGCCCTGTGTGAGGCAACCAATAGCGATATCTCTCTCACATCAATGCTTCTCTCTCTTTCTCCCTCCTTCTCCTGTCCTTCCACTATCTCTAAAAACCAGTAGAAAAAATATCCTTGATGAGGATTTTTAAAAATTTTAAAAATAAAAAAAGATTTTGCAAGCAAGTGCCATAGAATGTAGCCTAGTGTTAGGAAATAATAGCAAATTAATAAATATGTTACTTAATTTCTTAAAAATAGCTTATTGGAAGAAAGGCTTTAAAATAAAGAGTTCAGATCATTCCCTTTCCCTTAACCTACACAGATGTGACTCTTAAATTTACATAGAACCATGTTATAGGAATTTTTTCTTTAAATGATTCAGAGCTGGAATAGATTTCAGTATTAAAGAAAAATGGGAAATTCCATCTAAAATTGGGCAAGCAGCCAAAACCGGTATGGCTCAGAGAGTCGGACTACGGACTAAAAGGTCCCGGGTTCGATTCTGGTCAAGGGCATGTATCTTGGTTATGGGCACATCCCCAGTAGGGGGCGTGCAGGAGGCGGCTGATCAATGTCTCTCTCTCATCAATGTTTCTAACTCACCGTCCCTCTTCCTTCCTGCCTGTAAAAAATCAATAAAATATATTAAAAATAAATAAATAAATAAATAAAATTGGGCAAGCAAAGCACATTTTTTTTGTGTGTGCCAGTGAGGATGAATAGCTTACACTGGAAGAGGGATTTCTAAGCAAGTCTAAATTAACTATAGAACTGAGAAACTGAAACTGAACCTCTCTAGTAATACTGGGGCAAAGCCTCTGGAAGATAGGACTAGGATAAGTGGTGTGAAAGGGTGACACTGAGTTCTGCAGACTCTACCTGCTCCAGCAGCTGTCGAAGTCGGTGGAGCTGAGACTCTAACTGCTTATTGTGATCTTCTAAAATCTGCATCCGAGCCTCCAGCCGACCCTTATGCTGCCTGAGCAGTTTTGCTTCTGCTATAAGTTCTGAATCCTCAGATGTGTGATGAGGAGATACAATAGAGTCTGGAGGTGAGCCCACGGGGAGTCCCCTTCTCAGGTGCTGCTCCTTTAGCTGCTCGTATTCCACCTGCAAATTTCTAATATCAAAAAACAAAAACTGAAATTATTATTGTGAACATTGTCTTTTATCCAAAATCCTCCTATTTAATAAAAGAGTAATATGCAAATTAATCCTCACTCTGTTACTCCCACAAGCCATGCCCATCAGCCAACCAGAGCGAGTTTTCTTTCCTTCCTTTCTCCCTTCCCCCATCACTCCCTCCTGTCTTCCTTGCAGCCACAGAGAGAGCAGGAGGGAAGCTTGGGTTTCCACAGCAATGGAGAAAGCCAAGCTTTCAGCACACCCTGGCAGGCCCAGGCCTCCACTCAAGGCTACAAAATTTCAATGATAAAAGATAAATACATCCCGACAAAAATGGAGGCAGCCACAGAACTGGAGAGAGCAGGAGGCTAGGTTTGCCCCCGGCAATGGAGGAAGCCAAGTTTCTGTAGCTCTGGCCTGTCTTGGCCTCCACTTAAGGCTACAAAGTTTCAGTTATAAGATAAATAAATCCCAAGAGAAATGGCTGCTGCCATAGAGTGAGCAGGTGGCTTGGCTCTGCTGCAGGCTACAAAGTTTCAATTGTAGAAGATAAATAAATCTCAGCTACCAGGGTCTCCACTTGGGTTGTGGGGGGGGGGAGGGGAGGAGGGAAATGGCTGGCCTACAAACTACCACAGGCCCCTCGCCAAGGCTACCTCATGCCCCAAGGGAACTCCCAACCTGATCCGGGACACCCTTTAGGGCAGCTGGCTCCCACCCATGTACAAGGCCTCTATCCTATCTAATGAAGGAGTAATATGCAGATTGACCATCACTCTAACACACAATATGACTGCCCCCATGTGGTCAAAGATCCTGCCCCCATGTGGACACATGATGGCCACCATAAGATGGCTAGCAGGGGAGAGCAGTTGGGAGCAACCAGGCCTGCAAGAGAAGGCAGTTGTTGGTGATCAGGCCAGCAAGAGAGGGTAGTTGGGGGTGATCAAGCCTGCAGGGAAGAGCAGTTAAGGGTGACCAGGCTAGCAGAGGAGGGAAGTTGAAGGTGACCGGGTCTATAGAAAAGAGCTGTTAGGGGGGACCAGGTCTGCAGGGGAAGGCACTTGGGGTGAGTAGGTCTGCAGAGAAGGGCAGTTAGGGGTGCCAGGCCTGCAGGGGAGGACAGTTAGGGGCAAACAGACTGGCAGGAGAGCAGTTAGGCAGCAAGGCTAACAGGTGAGTGGTTAGGGGGTGATCAGGCTGGCAGGCAGAAGTGGTTAGAGGCAACTAAAAAGGCAGGCAGGCGAGCAGTTGGGAGCCAGCAGTCCTGGACTGTGAGAGGCAGGATCAGGCCTAAACAAGCAGTTGGACATCCCTTGAGGTGTCCCAGTTTGGAGAGAGTGCAGGTTGGGCTGAGGGACACCTTCCGCTCCCCTATGCACAAAATTTCATGCACCAGGCCTCTAGTTATCTATAAACTCCAAATTTAGTAAATGCTATTTATTTTCTCCAAGGAAATAATATTTCTTAACAGTAATATGAGCAAGCATGATTTAAATGGTAGCTTTAAGTAACTGTACTAATGAACATCATCCATGAACCCCAAATGCAAGTGTAATTTAAAGCTAGCAGGCAAGCTTGGTGATGTTCTCTAAAACGTTGACTCCACCATGATCTCTTAGACAACAGTTTGAAAAGGGAATGGGTAGAAGCCATGTTGAAGTTATTTTTAAAAATTTTCCATTACAAGTTTTCCCAGGGTCTGGCACATGTTTTCTCCCAGGTCTGGCACACCTTTGTTCTTCCTCTAACTCAGCGATGATCCGCTCCAGTTCTCCACGTTCTTCCCTTTCTACTGACTTTAGGATCTGAGCTGGACTCTGGGGCTGGCTCACCGGGGATTCCCCTCCGAGAGTCTGGCAGTACTGCTGGATGAGGGCATGCTCGTCCTCCCTAGGGAAAGAAATTGAACACAGGGGCTCATATCTGGATGTTGATGTCTCTGAAGGTAAAGGAAGTGGAAGCAATGATGATCAGGATGGCTGCTGGGGCAAGTTTGCCTTGAAGTTCAGTGAATGAAAAAGGGGCACTGCAATGAATCTATCCAAAATGAACCTCAGAGGATGATTTGATCATAACTGGGTGGGTCATGGTGGAGTACATACTTCAGGTCAATAACTTCTTTAATTAAAGAAGCCTGTCCATTTTTCTTGTGCATCTAGGTTAACACATCCTCTTTTCATTACCACCCTGAAGGATCACATAACCTAGATGACTATCCTGTACCTTGCTTTGTTCCACCTTCATGCAATCTTCCTCAGTCCCCTCCTTAATGCCAAGGGCTCACCAGAAACTGCAAAACTGTCATTCTCTGGAGAATTTTAGATCTTGCTCCCCAGCATGTTGTCAGTTTGGTTCAAAAATTCTCTACAGGTTTGGACACTCTGACACCCAATGACATGTTTCTTATGACATCCCATGACCTCACTTTACAAGTCTAGGAAGATATTTATCCAATAGTGCATGTGTTCTACAAATACCAACATTTCATGCTTTGCCTTAATTTACTAGTAACATGTATTTATCACAAACCTTAAAAGAGATATTATATTCAGTAGATGCTATAACACAAAGTAAAATGCACAAACAGTTAATATAAAAGATGTAGGCAAAATCAGTAATTAAATGCCAAAATAGATTAAAAGACTATGAATTAAAAGTAAACAGCTATGGACTGAAAGTTTGTATCTCCCCAAAATTTCTAAGTTAACACCTAATCACCAATGATAGCAATATCAGCTTTCCCTATCTGTGGGTTTTGGATCAAAACTAGCTGGTTCAAACACAGTTAAAAACAAAAACCTTCCAGGAAGTTCTAAAAAGCACTTGAATTAGCAGTATACTAACTTCACTAGAATAAAGTGATGTGTAGGAATATCCTGCTATAGGAAATGTAGGTTATATACATATAAGAACCTGAACATCCATGGATTATGGGACCAATCCCTTGAGGATACTGGGGGACTGTATTTGAACTTTAGGCCTTTGGAAGTGATGAGGTTGTGAAAGTAAAACCCTCATGAAAGATTAGTGCCTTTATGGACTTAAAGGACTGAACAGACCAGAGTTCCCCCCTTCTACCTTATGGGGACACAGCAAAAAGGTGGCCATCTATGAGCCAGGAAGTGCAATCCTATTGCAGGTACTTTGATCTTAGACTTCCTAGCCTCTGGAACTGTTGTAAATAAATATGTGTTGTTTATAAGCCACCTGGTCTATGGCATTTTGTTACAGTAGCCCACATGGACTAAGACATAATAAGCTCATCTCAGTGTCTTCAGCATTTGGTTGAAAGTCATTTTGTAATGCTCTGTAACCCATAGAGAGGAAAACACAATCCTCATATTCTTTTATTTAAATGACTCACCACAAATTATAGATATTTACAAATACCTACAGATATTTTACTTAATATTATCAGCATGTCATTTTTCACTTGGATTCTCCTATTTTCCTAATTACAATGAACTAGACATATCAATAATATGATTAAATCTAATGACAGACAGAAACAGAAATGGGACAAAGTAGACAAAGCTGATATGTTTACGAGAAGAAGATGCTTACCAGAAGGCCTGGAATCCCTTCCCTTCCTCTATGGGGAGATCCAGTCAGATCCCCTCCCAAATGTGCAAATGACAGATTTGGCTAATGCTACCAGGGGAGTCCTGCCATGGAATACCTTGAGTAGTTTGTACCTGGCCTGTTATGGCTTTTGGAAAACAAATCCTGGAATCGAGAGCTTTATAGGACAGGATTTCATAAACACATCAGTGAAACACATACACAGGAAGATGAGTTAAAATTAGACTGGAGATGCATTTTGCTGTCAACATTTACATACATTCATTTATTTTGGGAAGCGATGGGATTTAACATATTATTATAATTATCATCACCACCACCATCATTACATTCTTTATTAAGGTATCCTAGAAGGGAATGAAGGCAGTTTCTATTTAAGAAATCATTTATATCAAACCTATAATCTTAGTCTTAGGTGTTTTTCACAGATTATTAGGCTGAAAAGTTAAATGTAAAAATAGATACAGTAAAGTTCTTAGTTATATGCAATGATAAATAAGATAAAAATTAGATAAAGGTAGTACATGAGGTACCAGACTAGGGTCATTAAGTGCCCAAAGTGTACCTAGTGCTAAAATAGAAAATGTAAAAATATAGGTCTGCAACAAAATACCATTAGATGTAATATAATTATACTCTGTTTAAGTCACATTTAGAAAATACTATCTACACTACAAAATGAGTACATATCAGATGACAAAAGAACTGTGACTCATCCAATGAGCTTTTAAAAATAAGCAAGACATAAATAAAAAATAATAATCTTCTTATAAAGGATTATTCTGTTCCAGGATCCAAACTGGCAAATAGTGATGCCAGTGCAAAGTATGCCAGCCTCCCAATTTGATCCTTCCACATAAAACTGGGTTGCTCTTGGGCAGATGCCAGATGAAGTGAGACATCCTGATGGCAAGGGCCTTGAGTTCCTGCTACTGAGATTTCTCAGAACAGCCCTGGATCCTGTGTGTCTTTGACACATGGTTTCTTTAATTCCTCTGTCAAAGAAAATTAGTATCCTTAACATTAATATCCTTTAAATTGTTTAGAGTCAGACTTTCAGAGGAATAGGGAGAACTTGGATTTGTTCTATGTGTGATAAAGAGTTGTGAGACTGATTCCGGTCTAGGCTGGGAAGGTAGCAGCCCATGATGCAGAGAGAAGCAACAACTAACCAGCTTCACAGAAGATGATCACTGTGGGGCTCAGGCAATTGGTTCTACAGACCGATCTTAGGGACAGAGAAAAACTCAAATACAAATGACTCCAGAGCCTTGGGTAACTTAGAATTATAGGTTCACACCTCAAAATTCATACCTCAAAGCCTAGGGCTTTCTTTTATTGACTATGGCTGAGATAACCCAAACCAAATATAGGAGATTAGTCTGGAGATGTTGAGTTACAAAAGCTTTTATCTGTATTTCCCACTACTATCTATATTATCTACCTGTCTATACTTCCTGCTATTACAAAAAGGTCCTATAAGATACAGACAAGCTTTGTCTGTGAAGCTGGGTCAAGAATGAGCAATGGGATTGTAACAAGAACAAGGATAACTGCCAGAAAAGACTGGACAGATCTTCAGATGCTCTGACCCCTTCCCATCCCCATCTGGGAAGCTATCTCCTCCCAAAGCAGCTAAGACAGTGTGGTGGTTAGGGGTAGTCAAGGCAGTGGTGCCTATGCCTGGAGCCAGACTGCCTGGGTCTGAATCCCAGCTCCACCACTCACTGACTGTGAGGTCCTGGGCAAGCTCCTTAACATTTCAGGGCCTCAATTTATTCATCTGTAAAATGGTGTTAACAAGAACAAGAGTATCATCTCAAAGGGTTCTGTGAGGATTAAATAACCAGAGATGCTTAGAACAGTGCTTGCCTCTTAGTATGTTCTATTAAAGAGGAAGTGGTGGTTGTTTTGCATCATCACCATTATTACTTAAGAGAAACCTAATAGTATTTTTTATGACTCAGCTTGCAATAACAAAAATCTCAACTCAAGAAAGCTTTGGGGAAAGATGAAGGATTTGAGAAAGAGAACAATTCTAAAAAGCATTATATGTATTTATTAACTGATACAATTTTTTACTTAAGGCACTTTGAGGTAGTTTTTCATCTTTCCCAAGAAAAACAATAAAGATTGCTAATAGTTTGACACTGTTTGCCTCAAAACAGACTCGAGCATGAAGCAGAAGAGCTAATGCTTTCCTGAAAAGCACTGCCCCCTTCCTTGTTCAGAAGCTGGGGATACTGTTAGGTGGTACTAAAAACTGCCATCTATTGTCTCTGGGGATTATATCATGACCCTATGAATGCTGAAGCTTTAGGAAATTTCCAGGGGAAGGCCAGAGTGTTAGAGTATGTTTTTTTTTACGCCCTGCTATTACAAAAATGTCCTGGGAGACACATAAACTTTCATTCAAGCTAAAAGCAAAGAAACAATAGCACATCTTGTCAAGAGCAGCTAACACTTCTTCCTACATCCTATGATCCAAGATGCTAAATTATTGATGGGAAACAGGCTGGAGAGCCAGAGAAATAGTGATGCTTAATTACTAAACCTTCCTCCAAAAATCCTGAGACACAACATCAGTCCAAAAAAAAAGTAAGAACTATCCTCATTATAACTCTCTATTCTTTGGGAGAAAAGGTATTTATTGTAGTAATACCTGTCTTGTCAAGTCAGCAATACTAATTAAAATGGAAATACTTAAATAAGTAAAGACACATTTGAAGAAGAAAGAATGACCACTGGTAAACCACTGGGTTTTAGGTGCAGAGTAGGGCTTACTGATCCAGAGTCCTTGTTAGTATTCTCACCTGAATGGCCAAACCCTCATATATCCACAGGAAGAGAACCCTAGTTTACTTAGTAATTCAAATTGTGGAAGAGCAAAGACCTTCTAAAATCAGCTTTATCAAAATAAGACGTATTGACATATGCATTAAGAATGTACCAGTGACTGAGAAAGAATTTTAGTGGTTTATATCTTTTTGCACTATTAATTTAACTTAATCTTACATATCAGAGAGAATTTGTTTCCTCGCTTTTCCAGTGCCCAGAGGAAGCCAGCAGAGTTAAAATCTGCAAATCTCTCTATAGCTCTGTTCTGCTTCCATGATTACATCTCCTTCTCTAACTCTGACCCTTCTTCCTCTTATAAGGACCCTTGTGATGATACTGGATCCACCCAAATAATCTAGGATAATCTCCCCATTTTAAGATCCTTAACTTAATCATATGTGCGAAGTTCCTTTTGCCATATAAAGTGACATATTCAGTGAATTTGAGGATGAGGATGTGGGCTTCTTTTGGGGGTCATTATTTTCTCTATCACAAATGCCCTCACCATGCTCTTCCCCTGTAGGAACACTTATCTGTCTTCTGTCTAGCATGTAATATTCATGAAGACACGCTATCTATGTCTGCAGACCTTTATAGCCCTGGGTACATAGCAGTGGTGTGCTGATAACTGTCTAACGGCAGGTTCTCTAAAAGAAAAAAAAAGACCTGGATTTTCAATTTTTATGATTTAAGTAGTTTCATCACAGCCAATTTAAGCTAATGACTTCCTTGAATGGGAAGTTGGGAAAAGATATAGAGGTATATACCATCTGACAAATACAAAAAAACTACCTCCAACAACATGCATTTGTAATAAAGTAAAATAAGTAGGGCATGATGAGTTTTGAGTATTAGCTTTGTTTCTATTTTAATCCTATATATTTAGTTGTAAGAGTACCTATGATAATAAAAGGGTAATATGCTAATTAGACTGGACATCCTTCCAGACATCATTCTGGATGAAGCTGGAGGCTAGAGGGAAGCCAGCCTGGGTTCCGGGTACCAGAGGAAAGCCAATGCTGGCAGCTAAGGGAAGGAAGGCCTACACTTGAATGGACTTACTGCATCAGGCCTCTAGTATAAATAATTTTAAATAATGGCTCTTTTGACAACAAGTTTAAAACTTCTTAAAAATTAAAAATTTGCTCTCACAGCTGGTTCCAGCACATCAGTGCACAGTAGGTACATAGTAAGTATTTGTTGGATGGATGAATGAGTTAATACATCTATTGATAGGATACTGAATTATATTCAGCTGTAATTACCTGATTATTTTTCTTTCCTTAGATAGTGCTAAATTTAAAAATAAATAATGTTGATTTTAACTTGAAGATAGGATATACCAAATTTGAGCATTATCCTTAGTATGTTCACAGGATGTGACAAACACATTTTAAAGAATTTAAATTTGGTTTGAATTCTTTAAGTATTTTCAACTTTGGTAGAAATTGTTGATTTAGGAGACATTCAATATAGTTAACTATTTTATATAAAATACATATACTAAGTTAAATATGAAACAAGCATTATGAATATGGTATTATATTGTTTGGGAATTGTTGCAAACTCATAGTATCTGAATAATAATGTATACATCACTGCTATATTACTATAACATATTAACTAACCTTTGGAATGTAAAATTGAAAAATCTCCTGTGAACCTTTATTTATAAACTTAATGATACTAAAACTAGTTTTAAAATATTGACAGGGAAACTTTCTATATTAGAGTACCTAAGGTGGTTCAACTTGGCTCTCTCCATGATTCTTTTTAGTATAAAACATCTAAGTACCATGTTTTACAATGTTCTTTACAGCCTCCCATTAGATCCAAATAGCAATGAACCTGAATAAGTCAGGTAAACTTGACACTACTGAAATCCTTTGGACATCATTCAGAATTAAAAAGGTCAATTGCACGGGGTGGGGAAGGAAAAAGTTCCAAAAGCACAATGAACCATAACAATGTCAAAAAAATATCTGCCTAGAAAGGTTTATAAGAAGTATTCTAAAGTCAATCAGGTTTTTCTTAGTTTGCTAATCAAATATTGGACCCACTTTTCGATGAATGGTGGGGAATATATGTGCAAGGAATTGTGGGTCATAGTTGTTAAATGGCAGGGATTATGGAGGAAATGTGAACAGAAGGATGA
The DNA here is from genome assembly GCA_011751065.1 of Lasiurus cinereus. Taxonomy (NCBI): domain Eukaryota; kingdom Metazoa; phylum Chordata; class Mammalia; order Chiroptera; family Vespertilionidae; genus Lasiurus; species Lasiurus cinereus. The sequence continues at coordinate 20,009,447 of JAAGEH010000018.1, read as the reverse complement.
TGACTGTACAGAGGGGCACAGATTCTGTACAATTACATTTGTTAAACTAACAAGAAATATCATACAAGTAGAATGACTATCTGCACCTGAATTAATTAATAAAACAATCTGTTTTTCCTGCAGAAGATTAGCTGCCAAATGCATGATGTTTTTCAATAGGAATTCATTAATTTATATGAAAGTAAAAAAATAAATATATCCAATTTATACCACCATGGCTTGAAAGTATAAAATCTATGTAGACATATTTGTAACTACATATCAATTTTGATCGGGATCAAAATCCAGAGCCTCGATCAGTTAAAATGATTTCCGACAGCCATAGTACAAGAACTAGCCTACCAGGGCAGCACTGATTTCAGGATTTACTTACACACTTCCTGTGGTAGAACTGCTATCAGTGAGGAAAGACCCATTACTCCTTTCCATTTGGGCCAGTCTGAAAAATGAAAGGAAGAAGGTTAGGCAAGGTGACCACAGGGGGCATAATCAACTGGAGGTTTAACCCCAATCGTTTTTAAAGTGTGATAAAGTAAAAATACAGAATGGCCCAAATATCCTAACAATATTATGACATTAAAACATCTAACAATGAGTTACATTTCTATCACTACTGACTTAAGTCCTATAGGCCTTTATCTTATACCGTGTTCTATAGTCTTCTAATTGATTTAGCCTTTCCTCCCAGACCCTCAAGTCCATCTTCACTTTAACACAAATCTGTGTTCCGTTCAAGATTCTCCATGACTCCTCTTTACCTTAGGACATCATCCAACTCCCTTAGCAAGTGGGCCCTTCATTATTGGACCCCAGCTTCTGTCCACCCACTCTCCATTCTTGACCCTTTCTCTACCTGCAATTCTTCAAACAAGCCATGTTCTTTCCCAGCTCAATGCTTTTGAGAATGTTTTTCCATTAGTCAAATCCTGGCTTTTCCCAGAAATTCTATTAGGTCAGTGATCGGCAAACTGTGGCTCGTGAGCCACATGTAGCTCACGAGCTGTGGTTTGCTACTCTGTTGACTAATGAGTTTGCTGACCACTGGGATAGGGGCTTAATCACAAGGAATAACAACAGCCTGTAATTAATGGAATGGAGAGTAATTAGGCAAAGACCCAGTTCAAATTTCACTATTTTTATGATGCTTGAATTAACCTTTTTAGGCATAGCTAGTTACTAGCACTGTAGACACCTAGTATACCTGTTTTTTGAGAGTTTCTGCATACCATCAAGACTAGTCTATTCTTTATATTTTGGGAGGGAATTTAAAATAAACCCCTGGAATAGAACATTAGCATATGTTAATTACATATTGTAACTTGGTGCACCATCCCATGAGAATACTTTTAATCCTCATGTTCATTCAATGACACTGGGTTACATTGTTAAATCCTGCTTGTGCAGTGTTTGGATTCTCATGAGCTCAATAATCATATGCTACTGAGTTACTTTTTATAGCATGTGTAAAATGTAAATTACAACATGGAAGATGAGAGCCTCGATTCCAAATATAACGGAATCATGGCTCCTACAAAACAACATTCCTTAAGTCAAGGCACATTAAAGGTATCAGATTAATAAAGATATAGATCCATTCTGGGAGGCAATGCAGCAGTGGGCTGTTATCAAAAGGGCTGTTAAGTTTCTTACCGTGTGGCATACTGTTCTATTCTTGAATGGGTATCATCATGAAACAGCTGAGGAGACTGTGAAGGGCTATAAAGGAAGATGCAAATAAACGGTTTTATACCCACATATTGATAGATGTTCCTGTTAGAAATGTTAGCTTAGTTAAATAATGAATTTGCCATGCAAAGAAACCACTAGGATTGTTACCCAGGAGGAAGAACTATTATTTTAGAATGAGTGTTTAGTAATCACCCCCATGCTAACAAAACTGATCAGAACATCCTCCTCCACAGATGGAGCCATAAATACTCACTCATAATTCTCTGGCCACATACTGATGAGTGTGACAGGACTGCAGAGAGGGGAGAGGGAAACAAAAGTCACAGAACAAACACTTTAAAGCAAGCTAAGACAAAAGCCATGGGAGGTGGGAGTGGGGATCATTTTCAATTGTCTTCTTCTGCTCTTTTAGGGTTTACTATCAGGAGATCAAGTCACAAAATTCACTGTTTATTCTAGAGATGATGCTAATATTTAAGAGCCGGTGGGGCCTTTTCACAGACATTTACAGGTATTTGTTACAGGACAGCAAATACATCTTTAAATATTCTTATTGAGAAAAAAAAAGAGAATGCTCCAAAATAGCTCAAAATTTTAAACACATTTTAAAGATAATAATCCCATAATATACTGAGGAAAGGTGCAATAACATTTTTGTCACCCTTCTGACCAAGTTGATCAGAAAGGGAAAGTTAAATACCAAAGACGATATTATATGTATTGATGGCAGAGTTGCAATAAAATAAAATAAAATTCTGTGTCCAATTTTAAATGTAAACATTCAAATCCAAGCATACACCAAGTCTCTGAACTTCACAGATACATTTGAAAAAGATGTAAAGCAGATATCTCTGTAACGCAGATATCTCCCTCATAACCCACCAAAAATTTCACATTGTCAATAAAACTGAAAATAACTTTTTTAGATCATTATATACTTTATTCATATAAAATTTTATCCAGAAGTTCAATCTATAAAACCCATACACAAACTTGTTCTGCTTGAAGCAGGGCTTGAGTCTGGAGTGAGATCATTCAGTATTACTCCTGGCCTTGGGGTTCCCTCCATCTTCACAGGGCTGCCTAGAAATCTCCTAGTCTCCATGAACTACGTTTTGAAAACAACTGATGCTAATTAAAACCTAGCTCAAACCCTAACATTTATTCTATAAATGTGGATACTTAAAAGTCTAAAATAAAGAAAATCACTTCGATATTTAATTAAAGTCTCCTAGAAAAGCCAGTGTTTACTGAAACAAAGAAGGGACGTTGAAATTATTTCAGTTCTGCTTGATTCTCCTTTACCTATCATACATACACGCTTAAGAAAAAGTTAACGATCTTATCTCCTACTGGGGGGCACAAGTTGATGTCTAAATAGCAAAGACTAAAAAGAGATGGAAGGTCATCTCATTGGGATAAAAAGCTAAGACTCTTTGGACCTACTTTCAAAAAACAGGCATTTATCCAGGCTGTGTTTGTCAGATGATCTGTATTGTAAGTAGACTTAATTATCCATGCATAAAACAGGTAACAAGAACAATGAAATAATACTGTACTATTCAATAACTTTTTTACATCACTACGTTTCATTAACTCGGAACTAGGGATGTTAAATGTCAAGTGAATGGATTGCTCTACGTGTTCCAAAAAGCTGTAACTGCTTGAGAGATCATTTCTAGAATTCAAGGGCATCACAACATTTACCATGAGCTTAAACACAGAATAATACATATTTTTTAAAAGTCTTAATTGAACTTGGAAAGGCTTTGTAAAACTGCTTGGCTGTTTCTTGTGAAGTTAATTCAGTGTGCACAAAAGTGGTTCATTGAACTAAGATAAGAATGCAGAGGCAGAGAGCAGAACTGAAGAGTTTCTCAAAAGAAAGTGTTTTTTTTTAATATCTTGAGAGATTTTCTAAAAAAAGAAATAAAGATTAAAAAAATGAAACTTATTGCTTCATTGACTTCAAAGTATTTTGATTGGTAGAAACAACACACATACCCTTAAGTGATAAGCTCTCTCATTTAACTCTGGAAGGGGGGAAAAATGGCAATATTCTCAGTGCTTAGTTAGAATCTATGATTAAAGGGAGTTAAAAGTAAGATTGATCAGTGTGTTAGCCTAGATTTAATAAAGCTCTCCTGCTTCCACAGCAGTAGCTGAACAGGTTGGTCTGATTGATCACACACTAATATGCAAGAAATCCGACTCTACTAAATACACTTACCAATATATGAAATAGAACCCAGATTTTCTTTGAAGACATTTGAGGCTCTTTTAGTGCATTTAATTCTGAACAGATTACTTCTGCTTCCAATCTTTTGCTTTGTTAATTCCATTGCAGGTAAGTGGGGTCCCCTCCTTCTCTAACATATAAACCTGCAATGGCTCCTGACTGCTCACAGCATAAATTCCAAAAACCCTGGCATGGCTTATAAGGCCCTTCATTTTCTGGTTCCTGCTTCTTTCTCCTCTTTCATTTCTTGCCACTATTCCCAGCTTCCCATCCCATTTTCAAAAACAATCTTGACTGTGGGCCTTTGAAAATGTTTCCCTTGCTTGGAAACTCTCCTTTCTGCCTCCCACACCAAATATTGAATGTTTGGCCCTTTAATCACTCAGGTTTCAGTTTAGCTGTCACTTTCTCCAAGGCCAGTGCTCCCACAACCATAATTACACTTACTATGACTTAGTTCTTGCTACAGTAAGAATTTAATAACCCATGCAATTTGTCTATTCCACCTTAGCCAGAATCAGGGACAGGTATCTACATTAATTCTTTAAAATGTAGGGAAACCAACCTAACTTTTCACCCAATAATAATCTCAGAATTCTCAAGTTATTTTTGGCACTATTTTAACTTGTTTCTAAGGTTTTTACTGAATGGTAACTTTTTAATCAAGCTCTACTCATTTATTTTGATCGATGTTTTGAGAAATCTTGCAAAGTTATAAATTAATTAAATGCCTAAGCATGGGTTAATTTACCTTCTTTTAGTAATAACTCATTTTTTTCCATAAATCGCCTTCACACATGCAAGTATAATTACTGGATAGAGAATAAGATTACATTTTGCAGTGATAAAATAGAATGAAGAAGAACATTCTAATCAGCTTCATAAATAACTTCCACACATTTACCACTTCGCTGATTTTTCTCCAGTGTTCTCCTCCCACAAATAGGAGAATAAACGAAATCAAACTTTTTTACTACCCACTCACATAAATTGTTACACCAGAAGATTAAGTGGCCTTGAACTAGAGAGGGTTCAGCAGAAAAAGGAACTACAGCAAGTGTAAGAACACGTTTCAGGATTTAAGAAAAAAAAGAAAAGAAAATCTACCCACTCTAAACAGTAGCTCATAAATCTTTTTCAAAATGCATCTTGTGACATCTGATTTAATCTTATACGCCTTTTCTTTCTCTTGTTTTCCGCTCACTGAAAATGCTGGTAAATATATGTTAGGTGAAATGAAACTTTTCAGAGTTACAGCCAAAAATCCTAGCACAAAATTATTGGCAAGCTTTTCTGTTCTTTTTTACTTTAATTGAGTCACTCAGAATACAATGATGGATGCCAATGATTATTTTGACACTGAAAAGCAAAACTGCTTAAAAGGACTATAAAAGATCTATTTGTCTTCACAACTAATAGGAATTTTATAGATATTTGAGGCACAAAATGTCAATAACGTATCAAAAGAGTGAAAAGCACATTACCAGTTCAAACCTCCCAATTATCCCATAAAAAAAGCACTGTCTTAATTTTATGCTTCAAGCAACCACTCCAAAGGTTAGTTGAATTTGATACCAAGAGTAGTAAAATTTTGTCTTTATCCTGAAGTGTTCAGCCCTTTTGCACTATATGTTAGATACTGAAATAAATAAGAATGTATTATCAAAAAAATCTATAAGGAAAAGGACAAAAATATAGCCACAAAACAAAGAGAGGACCCAAAATCTACCTCTCTCATGGATTTAAGTATTTGAGCTCTCCTTGAACCATAATTGCTTTTATTAAAATTTGTCCTAAAGTGCAGTGCAGAAAAAAAATGACTTGGAGGCATATATATTAATTGTACATAGTTTGATATCAAGCAAAGGTATAAAAAAGTTTGATTTTTTTTCATATGCTTTAAATGTGCACATGACATTTTTGACCTATTTATATATTCAGCTACATTTTATTTCTTTCTATATGTACGCCCATAATATTACCTACAGCAGCATAAAGACATTCACTATGCTTTGGCTGTGGTCTTTTTTTCTACTCCTTAGCAGTTTCACAAATTAAAAAAAAATACATTTGCACATAAATGTATGTATAGAGTTTTATATGGAAAAAAATTCAGACCAACAGTCTATTTTCTATTTTGACATCTTTGAGACATGCAGTGTCATAATACACTGGACCATTACTGTTTGCAGATTATGTCTCTATGAGTGTTGAAGGTTAAAGAAAGTTTGACTTCACAAAAAATTGTACTTGGAACACTTTTAATACCTTTCTACTGTAAATATAAAGAACTGTACCCTTCGACTAGGGTTATATTATGTACTCTACAAAGCTATTTCATTTTGCTGTCATGTTCAAGACAAAAGAAATTAGAAACGTAATGTTATATTTTGATGAGATTTTAGTATAGGTAGGTATTTGAAGAAAGATAAATATTAATAAATTTATATTAAAAGTATATAAAGTAAGTGTGAAGCATACTATAAGAAAGAATGACATTTCTCAAAAGGGAAAAGGGAAAATAAATAAAATAATTAAAGAATATACAATATTACAATTTGCTTTAAATATTTTGAAGAAGAAAAGAGATAACCAATGCAAATATTAACACATATTTGTAAAGTATAGGAAGAAGTGCACAATGAAATCCAACATTTTAGCTGTGACAGTCAAAAGCAAACAGTAAAAATTCAAGTTGTAAAGACTGATTTTAAGTATAATTTACTTCTTAAAACGGAACAGTTTACCAAAACACAAAGTTTCAAACAATTTCTTTTGTGTCACTAACACAATAAATGACATTATCAGATATAAGTACATATATTAAAATCAAACTTACGTCTCCAAGTTGTCACCTTCCAGAACTGTCTGAACAGGCAGGTAGCCAAGCCGAGGATGTTTGGCAAAGTATTTCTTTGATCTGAACTTATTCTTCAGCACCTTTGTGAAGTCGCGTACATCTTCCCCAGATGTTGTCTATAAGGTTGAGAAAATTACACTTCTCTCATTAAAATGGAAAAAGATAACTTTCTACAACAAATAGATCAGCTGTAAATTAATGCAATTAAATAATAATAGTTTCAGTAGTTTTATGTATTTTTAGAATAACACACAATGTCATGAAAACACATGGTAATCACGATTCATCATTAAATATGCCCAGCCATTAGTTAAATTTTTTGTTTCTTATTGAAAATAAACCATAGCTAGCTTATTTGCCCAATGTTTTACAAATTGGGCCAAAAAATAAAATTAGTTTTGGAATTTTTTAAAAAAATATATTTTATTTATTTTTTTACAGAGAGGAAGGGAGAGAGATAGAAAGTCAGAAACATCGATGAGAGAGAGACATCGATCAGCCGCCTCCTGCACGCCCCACAGTGGAAATGTGTCCGCAAGCAAGGTACATGCCCCTGACCGGAATCGAACCCGGGATCTTTCAGCCCGCAAGCCGACGCTCTATCCACTGAGCCAAACTGGTCTCGGCTGTTTTGGAAATTTTATTCCCTAATTACCATCTGTAAAAACGTTTTCAGTTTACTATGAAACATTTCGGGATGGTGAAGTATGATGGATATTATATGGTTTTAACTAAGGTGCAGAAATGAGGTTGAGCTATGTAGCCTATACCTACTGCACACATGCTAGTACATACTGTAGTTGGAAAAAGAGAAAGCAGTAACAAGAGACCAAAAGCAGCATCACACTTCTCCTCTGTATTGTAAAAAGTACTATCAGTTTCTTTGTCCTTCCCCAACCATACGAACGTAAATAAATTTTGACATGGATTAAATTTTTATTCAGTTTTTGACTCTCTATCACCAATTCTAATCTTTATTTGTAGTATGTCATACAGACATCAACTTCATTCAGTCCTTCTGAAGATATATTTAAAATATTTGCATTATATACACAGAACTAAATTACAGCCTTGGCTGTCTGACTCCTGATTGGCTGTCCAACCTATAACTAGATAGACCTCACTCTAATCTCTTTACAAAACAGAACCAGAAAACTTTTCTATAATAACAAACTGAGTGCTAAATACATTGCCCTACCTGCTGGCTCCCTCCCTTTTCTTACACCTTTTCCAATCTATTTTTCCTTCATGACAAGCATTTCCAGGATTCATACTGTGATACTATCAAAACTATTTGGCAAGCAGAAGCTTAAAAATATGTAATTATTTTTTAAAACCACTACATTCTGTGTCAATACTAATGCAATTGTATTGCTTCCTATCTGCTCCTATTCTACCTAAATAGGCCTGCTTCTAGTAAACAGTTAAGGGGACTTTTGATTCTCTAGGTTTACAGAATATGAAGAAAACATGAATAAGCCCAAGTTATTCCTAACCTAAAATTCATCAATTTTCCCTTTACCGAAAAGAAAAGAAGTATAGTGAGGACAGTCTGCAATATCACTAGGCTTTACCATCAGATCCACAACGTCAAATCTTTTCCTGAGTAATTCTGAGAATAAACTATATAATAACCTGTCATTCTCTGGATATACATTCCAAATGTGAATAAGTATAGAAAAGAAGCCATTAATGAAAAGAAATACAAAGTCCTATGTAAAGAAAAAAGGGTTGCTATAAGAGATGATGGTATTAAGATTTAACCAGGCAGGAAAGGAGAAATAAGCAGAATATAGTTGGGAATAATGAGTTTTCAGAGGAGAAAGCCTAGCAGGATATTTCACCTACCCTCAAGGGCTTTCAGGTCCTTTACAATGGTTAAGACAACTGCAGATCATTAAATTTATGGATATATTTACCCTGAATGTTTTGGTTGTTTTTTTTTTTAAAAAAAGGAAAAGGAAAAAAAGCTTTTCATGATAGAAATGCAAAAATAAAGCCCAGTGATGCAAGGATAAGCATTTATGACCCAATTTATGTCTATGTCTGATCTTAATATATTGTTAACATATAGGGAAATAATAAAGTAATGGGCTCCAGCTTTTACTTGGCCACCTCTATCTGGCAGCATAAAGGTTTTCATCTCTTAGGCCAGTGTTTTTTCAAGCCTTAACCAGGTTTTCATTTAATCCATGAGTGGAGGAAGTGGGGAAGAAAAGACCATATGCATACTGTAACAGGCTGCTTTCCTAGTCTGGCTCAGCCAGGGCAGTGTACAATACAGTGTTTTTTAGTATCTATATAATAAAAGTCTAAGCAACAGTTATGGAGGAATTACTAGAACAACCGGTCACTATGATGTGCACTGACCACCAGGGGGCAGATTCTCAACACAGGAGCTGTCCCCTGGTGGTTAGTGTGCTCCCACAGGGGGAGCCAAAAGCCAGGCTCACAGCTGGTGAGAGCAGTGACGGTGGCAGGGGCCTCTCCCGCCTCTATGGCAGCACTAAGGATCAGTGAGCCCAGAGGTCAGGAGCAGTGAGCAGGCAGGCAGGAAGGAGCCAAGGGTCTTGGACGGTGAGCAGGATGTCCACTTGCTAGCTGAGGGACCCCCCGCCCCTGCCAGTGGACGAATGTCATGCACCAGGCCTCTAGTATGCATATAACTGTCTGAATCGCCACTATGGAATTCCAGAACATTCTCATCACCCTGAAAGAAAACCTGCACCCTTTAGCAGTCATTTCCTCTCACATACTATCTCCTTCTCTCAGTCCACTGGCAACCACTAATCTACTTTTCTTTCTATGTATTTACATATTCTGGATATTTCTTATAAACAGAATCATACAAAATGTGTTTTTTTATGACTGGCTTCTTTAATTGGCATAATGTTCTTCTAGTTTAACTATATTTGGGATTCAACATGAACTCCTCCTGCTTGGGGAGAACATAATTCAAAAGTGCAAGTCCAATTCCACATGAGATACTTTTTAGCTAAATATATTTAGGACCTGGAAGAACAAAGCAAAATCACCAATCAACAAATAAACAACACCTACGTGCCTCCCCAAAAGTTACAGCAGGGGCTGAATTAAACTTGAGTTTCTGATATAAGGCCCAAATTTAATATTTGATCCAAAGTTAGTTTATTCTTATACAGAAATGGCACATTTTTATTTCATCAAATTTTCATATCAAGGGAAAAAAAAAACTACCACCAACATTTGTAACCTAAAGGCACTAAATGCACTGCCATAAACTTTAATGCAGTATTAAAAGAAAAAGAAAAAAGTAAATCATCCTATAGCAACTAGATATTATATTCAGTTCATGTAATTCTTTAGTTGGAATAAAGCCAAGAAAATGAATTAAGTCTATTTTCTTACCAAAAAACTTAAAAGATATTTATACATATTTGATTACATTTGCTATGTAATGACAGTTCCTAATACTTCTTTGTTTTAAGTGCTAGAGCAATGATTTGGTAAAAAATAAAAAAGAGGACCATCCACTTATAACGAACATAATAATCAAACTTAATTCTATCTTCATGCTAGGTATAATACTTTGTTCTTCTTCTTTTTTAAGCAGCTAGCTATTTATATTATGATATGAAGATGAAACTGAAAGGATCCATCATTACTACCCAAATTATCAATTCTTTAAATTATCTATGCATTTCTTGAAAGACTAAGTTTTCATTTGTTGCGGTAAGGAAAAGAAGAACAAAGACTTTGCAGATTTCATGAGATGAAATGAGGGTAGCATATTGGCACAGAACTCTGTACCTTATAAATAGCCTTCCTTCAATCTTTTTTCCATCAAGGGCAGTGAGATCTTCATCACTTTTGTGACCCGTAAGGAAACAGACACTAAGGCTTCCGGGTATTCAGACTTACAAGGTCAGTGGGGAGAAAGCTGCTCTTGCAAACCGAGGTCTTTTCACCATATGCCACTTCTATAAAACTGAGATAGTTTTAAGTCTTGTAAGAGGAAAAACCATATAGCCATTGACTAGAATATCTATGATTACATTCTCAATTTCCCCTTCATTTCAAATAAGTATTGCTAAGAAATTTAATTAGAATTAGGTTTCATTGGCAAGGACTTAGAGCTTATTTGAAAATAGTAGGTTATCGTCTGGACCTGTTCAGTGAGCACCTCTTTCTGTCATGCTGTTTTTGTAGTTGGGTTATTTTGTTCTCTTCTTTTTATAATTGCTTTATGTTAGATTTGATTATGAACCTTTTGGTTGCTCAATCTTTTTTTTGAAATGAATTTTCCTAAACTTTTAGAATGTGGCATTCAGGAAAGCCTTCCCGACTCCACAGAGTTGCTCTCTTTCTGTGTAACTACTTTACAAGTGGGACAAAAACTGCAAAGGTGAAAGAAACTGAAAAACACCAAAGCCACTGCCATCTCCATCTTTCCTAAATCCTCCCGCAGTGATTTTTAGCACATAAGGAAGAGCATACCCAACAAAGAGTGTGCCTCAAATGGTCATTTTTGGAAACTAATGAAGGTCACTGTGAAAAGGTTTTAGAATTAAACCTACACACATACATGGGCATGTGAATACTGGGAATTAGATTTCCCTCCACTATGCTGCCATTATGTAACAGTGAGATGGTAATGAAATTTACTTAAGATAATGATAAGTAATTAGTTCTCGACTTATTTCCCACAAACTAATAAAAATGAATGAATAAAATATTTTAGAAGTGTGACTGAATTAGAAAATCTACCCTGTGGTAAGTCTATCCATGTAACTCTCTACCAAAACCCTAAAACTCATTTGTGTAAGCTGGCATCTGGTGATTTTTTCTTGAATTCTATTTTGCCAACCAAAGTTGGAAGTATTTTAAATTTTCCTCCATTTTATTCCTTAAGAACAAATATAGCCATTATATAGAGCAAACTTTAGTCTATCTTTTTGCTTGTGTTTGTATATCTACATATAAATGCATGTGTCTTAGTCTATATTCCTGTTCATATTTCAAACTGTGTATCTTACCTAATAGACAAACATGTAAATTGACTTTACTTTTGCTACACCACAGCCAATCAGGAGTGATATGCAAATTAACCACAAAGATGGAAGTTAATTTGCATACACAGGCTCTGAGTGAGGGAGGCAGGATGCTTGTGTCCTCACTATGGCGACAACACAAGCATTCTGCCCCACTGCCATCTCTCAGGGCCTCTGGGCATTGTGGGAAGGCAGGGCCAAAGCACCTCCTGAAGTGGAAAGAGGTGGCTCTGGGGCCTGGGTGGAAAGGAGCTGAGCCAGAGTGGAAAGGCAAGTGCCTGCAGCCAGGAAAAGGAAAGCCCTTTCTAGCACAAACCTTTGTGCATCTGGCTTCTAGTTCTTATCATAAATGCTGACACATAGATACTATTGAACTTCAAAAGTATTAACATATAACTTTTCTTTCTCATTAATGCAAATCACAAGGCTAAGGTTAGAAAAGTCTACACTTAAAAAATGCTAACCATCACAATCGGACAGTCAAGTAGGTTCTTAAATTGATTGTTTTACTATTTCAACTCAAAAGATTCCCTTCACCAAACATACACAAAACAAAATATGAAAGGGGGAGAGGAATTACAATGATGCCAATTAAACTAATGCCCAAAATTTCTCATTACTTAGTACTTTAAGTAAAACACCCAAAGAACTGCAAATAAAGAATCAAAACTGCATTCATTTTAAATCTCATCCCAATTTTTTTGTTCAACTTGTAACGAAGGATAGGCAGTACTATCTAATTCCTTAACAAATACTCATAACATTATATTTTAACTGTTAACTACAATATGACTAAATTATGTACAGAGGAAAACGAAGAAGTGCAAAGAGGAAAATCAAGGTTGTATAAAAGGACAGTCATTTAGCATATGAGTAGAATAATGAAACATTATAATTTGGATCATGCATAAGTGCAGAAATTATTGTTGAAGAGCACCCTCTTTAGCAGGACTTATTAAATATAGAAGTCAATAGTCCTAAGTGGTATATGTATACTATTAAGGAGTACATTTCATTATCATAGAACTTATTTTAAAGACATTCAGATCATTTTTTAAAAATTGCAAAACAACCTCTCAGTTTTGAATTAAGTTTCATTGATTTTTAACAAGTTCAAATTCAGGGAAAGTAAATTCCATGGACACTATGAAATCATTAGGATAAGCTCAGAGCCTTTATCAAGTTCTAATGGAAAAATATGAACCTAAAAATTAGCATTAATTAACAGAATCACCAATGTTGTAAAAAAAAAAGTCAAAGTAAAATGGATTTGGGCCAAACCTCTCCTTAAAAACTAATGACGTACTTTAAATGAACTGAACTTACTTGAAAAATAGTGTCAAGTGGGCATGAGCTGAAAACCATTTCTATATGCTGAGGCCAGAGAAATCACAATGATGCTGCATTTTTAGCATACTGGTAAACATCTCAAGTCTCATCTGAAGAAGCAAGATTGCCAAAAACAAACTATACTAACTCAGTGTAGAGCTTTCCAAAGGAGAATCAGCATTTTCTTAACATTTGATTTTTATAGTCTTATGAGATGATACACTCATGCTAGGAGGGGTGGATAGAAGTGGACAACATAACTATTTCTAATTTTTCTTTGTTTTTCATTTGTTTCTTCCCAGCAACATATAGATTTATGTTTTTTTAAAGATGTGACTTGACTTTACACTTTAAAGAAATCGTCTTTTAGGGTTTGTTTTTTTTTTTAGTAGAGAACTGTGACTTTTCAACAGGTTCTGTAAACTCTAAACATATTTGGTTTATTTCTCCACATATTAGTCAATACCAGCAAATATATGCTTAAAAACTACTGCTTTAAATTAGCATGCATTTGCTTTAAAAATGCAATACAAATTTTGTCTTATGTGTTGTTGACTTAATAAGCTGTTTCCCAACAAGGCATTTTTTTTCCTTGTCCTCCCCTCTTCCCACCAAAATCTTAACAAAACTGTTAGTACAAACTAGTTCTATCCAGAGCACGCATGTAAGCAGCGAATTTTGCAATGATTTCACAGCAACAATTTGAAGGCTGGGAGTAGCTGATATTGCTAACCTTTTTGGCAATAAAATTTTGCAAATATGCATCTCGTCCTGAGCTAAATAAGCTAATATGTCTCTCAGAACATCTTCCTATGCTGACCAGATTTTCAGTTGCTGATATATGTATTGACCAATGGGGAAGTACTTAATGCCTTTCTCTATTTCTCTTTTTCTGTACATGGATTGGGCCACTGTCTCTCACCAGAAGCACACAGTCTTTGTCTGTTTACCCTTCAGTCCCCACTAGCATGGAATCTGTTCTTCTACTTAAGAACACACTAGAGGCCTGGTACACAAATTAGTGCATGGGAGGGGTCCCTCTGGATGGCCTATAAGGATCGGGCAAAATCTGCAGGCCAATGCCACCCACAGCTCCTACCTGCCACTCCTGCTCATTCAGACCCACTAATGCCTGCTGTAGGTTCATGCCCAATTAGTCTGATCAGAAGAGGCTCGTGCTGCCACAGCAGCACTTGCCAGCCATGAGCCCTGTATGGGCTGAAACCAGCTCTCTGACATCCCCCGAGAGGTCCTGGATTGCGAGAGGGTGCAGGCCTGGCTGAGGGACCCCATTGGTGCACAGTTGTGCCAGGGAGGGTCCATGAGAGGGCTCCAGGGCATGTCCAGCCCCATCTCACCCAGTTCTGATTGGGGCCAATCAGGTTCAGCTGACTGGGGAGGGACGTGGGAAGATAGCGAGCCAGGGAGGGACTGTGAGATGGCTCCAGGATGTGTCTGGCCCATCTTGCTCAGTCTTGATTGGCCAGACCTCAGCAGCAAGCTAACCTACCAGTTGGAGCATCTGCCCCCTGGTGGTCAGTGCACATCATAGCGTCTGGTGAACTGTCTACCCTCAGGTGGTCCGTCCACTTCATAGCAAGTGGTTGAGCAGCCTTAGTATATCATTAGCATATTATGTTTGATTGGTTGTTCATTTGTTCTGCCATATGGTCTATTTGCATATTATCATTTTATTATATAGAATTTCCCTACATCTTGTTCATAACTGAAATTTCAACTTATCTCCTTTGGTAAATCCTGATGCTCCCATGACAACAACCTCTCTCTACAATCATCTCCATCAGAGGCTATATAATCTCTCCCTCACAATGCCAAGGAAAAAAGTATACACCATTTTCCCCTTAGCCTCAGCCTGATCACTCACTAAAACCAAAGTGCCTGTCCACGCTCTTTGACTATGCTTGACCAGACACAGTATCATCTGTCACTTGTAGAGATTGATGACCTTCTGAAGTCCATCTCATCTCTATAACCTTTCATGTCCCACTTTAATCACACACTGGGATATGGCCACACCTCAGGACTCATCATAACACATCTTTCATTCTCAAATCTCTACCTTGGAGAAATTTTTCACTGACTGGAACCTTCTGACCCTTGCTCCCACTTTTTTTTAATATGAGTAAATCCATTCTTGTCCCCAGGATCTTGATCTCTAGCCCCTCAAACCCCTGTGGGACTTCTTCAGCATAGAGATAGCCCAAATCCATCCCAGTCCACTAATACCTTTAAATCCTTTACTCTCTTGGCCTTCAACTATACCTACCACCTTTTATTTCCAAAGCAGCTGCAATGAGAGGATCACAGACTGCAAAGCTTGCCAATTAACCTCAGCTGCACTCTGGTGGCAGTGTAGCAATTAATTTACTCAATTTTTGGTGACTCATGCTTGCCCCCAGTAGCAATTCTAAATATTTTCCATAATATTTAACCTATCCAACCTTGTAAAGAATTGCAAAAATCTCTTATAAATCATATGTAAAATTCATCACTCTTTTTCTCTAATGGACTATCACATGTTCTAACATACAAATGTTTCTAATTTGAATTCAATTTAGGTTATTTGCAACAGAGAATATAGATGATTTTTTAAAAGATCCAATGAGGGTAATCTTCATTATAAAATTAAATGAAAATAATATAAAATGTAGCCATTTAAAAAATAAGTGATAATCCCCAAATTCAAACATGTAGTAAGCAGGTAATAAGAAAAAAAATCTGAATATTATACTGATACATAAACTTAATCATGTAAAAATGTTAGTCTTTTGTTGAAATTCCCCACACAGAGATCATCTTTCGTTCATTATATTCTCTCTCTATCTCCAGTCCCTAACAATATACCTGGTATAAAACAGGTTCCCCACTGAATATAATATTCCTGCAAATATACAGAAAATAGTGTTTGCTTATCACTACATCCTAATGGAGTTAAATAATAAATCTATGCCACTAATATTGAACAAATCATTTACCTTCTGTAAAATTTAGCCTTTTCTTTAAAATGAGAATGATTTAGTTAGATTTTTTTTCAGCTTTAATATTCTTGTTATATTTATAACAGCAGATGTGAGTTCATTTAGCTTTTATGGACTAGAATGAACCAAGCATAGTAAAAAAAAAGTCCTCACGTAATTTAAAAGACAACTGAAGAGGCAAAAGCATCTCACAAAAAACAATAAAGGATAACAGAGACTCAAAAATATTAGCTGGTGAAGTAAGGGCTATAGGTAGAAATCACAGAATGAAATTGTTTTGGTGAGGGAAAACAGAGGAGCTTGGAAATAGCTGACACACAAAGTAAGAATTGAGCTGTTTTTGTGAAAAGGTGTGATTTTAATGAATAGAAAATGGTAACAGGTATTAAATATAGTCTATGTCATGTTATCTGTCTTCAACTCTTATTGAGCCTAAAGAACAAATTCTCAAATGTACAAATTTGGATTATGGAATGATCAGAAAAAATAAGAGTTAAAAAAATATTTCTTGGAGAGAAAAATTCCACTTCATTTCTATATATAAATGTCTAATTATCAATTCCAGAAAATACCTTCATAAATTAGGATAGCTCCTTCATATACCAATAGTCTTCCTACATCTAAAGATAAATTTAATTTTAAAATGATAGTTGGAAAGTGAAATTCATCAGTGTATCAATGATACTCAAGCATGCCCCCACTGACCAATTACTGATAGGGAAGAGATATAGATTGCAAATTTTGTGGGTATTTTGCAAAATCATTAGGGATTACTGTAGTTAAAACCAAGAAAAATAGTAATTTTATACATCTTTATACATTTTTGAATATGTAATCAATAGATCTTTAACATATACTTACCCTATAATTTTTTCCATTTTGACATTAGCTTTTTATAGTTTCCTATATTTCTAGCTATGATCATGTAAATATCATCTATCATCTATCTATCTATCTATCTATCTATCTATCTATCTATCATCTATCTAAAAAGCCTAATATTCAAATTGTCCCCTTGGGAGTTTGACCAGGAGACCGGGAGTTCGATTGCTTGTTATGACATGTGCTGACCACCAGGGGGTAACACAGAATGAAGGAAGGCCCATGCTAGCAGCCAGCAACCAGAAGGCCCCAATGGGCCCTGATCACCAGCCAGGCCTACAGACCCTACCCATGCACAGATTTCGTGTACTAGGTCTCAAGTTAATACTGTAATTCTCCCCAATCCAAATCCTTTATAATGACCTTCAGCATCTCACAATCTCATGCCTGACTTTCTTTTTAATTCCATCTCCTACTACTCTCCCTTTTGAAATGGGATAAATTCACTTTCTATGAAATTCATTTGTTTTTATTGGTCCCCAAGTCTTTTCCATCTCCTTCCCACCCCTCTGTGTAGTTGCACAGGGTCCTGTGCTCAGAGAGCTCTGAACTTGGCGTAATGCTCTGTTTTTGCCATCTTGAATATTGCAATAATTTTTAACAAGGGGCCTACATTTCATTTTGCTCTGGTCACTTCAAAGTAGATAGCCAGTGCCTACCTATTACACACCCCTTGGGAAATATGCTCTCTCCTGTGCCCCAGTCACACTAACCTCTTTTTCACCTCCAGACTCACTTGTGTGTTGTCTCTTCCCTCAACTAATTCTATACACATGAAGTAAAGTTATCCTTTCTTTTCCTTCAATCTCAACTCAACTGTGAACATATCAGGAAGATATTAACTTATTTCTTTAAAGTGCCTCCTGTAACTTTTTATTTCATTATCCATTTACTTCTTTAAAGGCACTTACTATAATCCGAAATGATCTCATTTGTTTCCTTATTGCTTGTCAAAGATCCCCTCCTCCTAAATGGAAAGTAGCAGGAGAGTCGTAATCTTGTCTATTTTGATAGTACACTGATGAAGTATCAGGGCTGAGAACGGTGTCTGCCACATGGTTAGTACTAACTATTTTTTTGTTGTTGCATGAATAAATATGTTAATCATAATAATAAATGGTACTTCACATATTTTCATGGGGGAATTTTTTCCTATTTGGTTATTGTGCACTATGAATATTTTATCTGTTATAATTCTCCAACATTGTCTAGAGGCCTCTTCCCCACATGTAGAGTACCTATTTATTTGAGAAGTTACCTAAGAATGTGAGTGAGATTTATATGTGTATATTTTATAAGTATTGCTGTCTTTTTGTCAATTTTTGATCCAAAAAGTAACTCAATTTCCTAAACCAAAGAAAATGTATAGCTCTATGAATAAATTTTGGTTCACTTTTTGGAGAGAGGTTAAAAAACCTCTTTTGGAAAAACGACATGAAATAATTTGGCCATGTGAACACTCATATTCACTCATTTCTAGTACTTTATTCTGTGGAAGTGCAATTTATTTATAATATGGCAAAAGCTATCTTCACAATCATACTTAGGAGTGTTGTTTATAATATCAAAAAATTGAAAATAAGCTAAATACCCAAATTTAAGGTAATGGTTAGATAATTTAGAGTAATTCACTCAAATAATCTGTAACAAGGAAAAGTTATATTATGTGACAACAGAGGGGAAAACTTATTACACAACATGTTCACTGAAAACAAAAGAATCAAACTTATATAAACATATAAGTAAACAAAATCTTAAAATCAGAGACATGGAAAATACTGGAAGGTAGCTTGAACAGGAGCTAGATTTATGGAGTTTTTACTCTCTTCCTTTTCTACATTATTTTTAATGGAAATATATAATTAATAAACATTTTAAAGATGTCTAAAAGAAACATGACTTCCTATCACATAGTATAGTTTTCAGTGTAGGTTAGCATGAGCCCTTCATAGAGTTTGCTGCCAAGAAAGTTGCTTAAAATCACAGATAGATATAAAATTTAACTAATTAATTTTTCTGCAAAGTGTATAATGATTTGGTTAATAAACATAATATATATTTATTTAAAAGAAAATAAAACAATAAGAAAGTATCATTAAGTCGAAACTGGTTTGGCTCAGTGGATAGAGCATCAGCCTACGGACTGAAAGGGCCCAGGTTTGATTCCGGTCAAGGGCATGTAACTTCATTGCAAGCACATCCCCAGTAAGGGGTGTGCAGGAGGCAGCTGATCAATGTTTCTCTCTTGTCGATGTTTCTCTCTATCTCTATTCCTTCCTTTCTATAAAAAAATCAATAAAATATATTTTTTAAAAAAGAAAGTACCATTAAGCCATCTTAAAAGTGATTTTTGCCCCCAAATTTGTTTAAACTGAATGATTTCAGATGCTAGTTAATTAAAAAGCAATATATTAAAACAAACAAACACTGGCTCAGTACTCACAGGTATACAATATTCCACCATTGGATAATGCAATTTGTGACCTTTTGCTGTTCGACCAGAAAAAAAGCAACTCTGGCAGACATCATAGTTAAAATGCTTCAGGCTTCTATACCTAGAGAGAAGAAAATAAAATTCATTGGCTTGCATGCCTATATTTAACCCTAATCAATCATCTGTGGAAAGAATTTCATTCATCCAAATCACTACAAAAGTATATTGGCCACAAATGTGGAATTTGCTTAATGACACTGTACATTACTCTTTATTTGCAGAATCTTATTTTGAGGAGTGAAATTCTAAATTTTAAGTTTCAGAATGGAAAATATCTCCCAGATCCTCCATCTTCCAGAATGGCAGGTAGTAACAAAGAACATTAATATATGAACATTTAAAAAAAAATAAAGAAAAGGACTAAGAATAAAAATGGAATCAAAATGTGAAGGTTATGTTAGATTAATACTGTAAATCATTAAGTGCTGAGTAACTTCTAAAATGACCTGCAAAAAGCACTTCCAAATCGATGTCAAGAAAATAAATCAGCATATACTACTGTATTCAGTTATTTTGGCAGGGAAGCAACCTGGTCTGAAACATTCACTTGCACTAATATTTCTTGACCTATACATGTCTTGACAAATATGACTGACACCTTGTCTTCTAAATAGAGTTTGTTTATTTCTGCACACCTCATGGCAGAAGGCCATTCTCCCGTCATTAGTACCAGACCTTTGTATTATTAGTGGGTGCTCTGCCCTGTGAAAATATGCTTTTCAGTCTTTCTTGCTGATGGTGGTGACTAATACAATACAAGTCAATGTCACCAGGTGGGATTTCAAGGGACTAATTCAGTTGGGAAGAAGCTTGGTTCCGCTTCCTCCTTCCTGGAAAATGAACTTGACAGTAAGAAGAGAAATTCTGACATGGGGGGGAGGGGGATAAATGGTAATGAAAGGAGACAATTTGGGATGGTAAACACACAATACAATACACAGATGATGTATTGTAGAACTGTATACCTGAAACCTATGTAAATTTATTACCGATGTTACTCCCAAAAATTCAATAAAAAAAAGAACAGCCATTCTGTTAGCATGGGGTGACCTTAAAGATGGAAGCCATGTGTTAATAAGGATGACAGAGAATAAAGCCAGAACTATGAAAAGGAGATGCTGGTCAAAGGGTACAAACTTCCAGTTATAAGAGGAATGATTTTCAGGAATCTAATGCGTAATATAGTGATTATAGTTAACAATACTATATTGTGTACTTAGAAGTTGCTAAGAGAGAACATTTCAAATGTTCTTACCACAAAAACAAAATGGTAATTATGTGACATGATGCAGGTGTTTCCTAACAATATGGAGGTAATAATTTTCTCAACACATATATCAAATCAACGTATTACACATTTTAAATTTACACAATATTATATGTCAATTTTATCTCAAAACTAGGGATGTCCGGAGGGGGGGCGGGGGGACAGTGGGCCCAGATGACAGGTAAGTCACCATTCAGTCCTGGATTTCTACCTTAGGACTCCTTTTTTTGTTTGTTTGTTTTACATGAAAAGAAACTAAACTTCTAATTTGTTTATGCTTCTATTAAGCAGCTGTATGTAATCCTAACTGAAACAATTCCCAGTTTACAAAACATTCTGCAAATCCAAGATTTCATTAAAATTTAATTTGGAAGTAATTACAGAAAAACTCTAGCAGGATTTATAAAAGTTCAGAGAAAATAAATGAAAAAAAGGATATATACAAAGTGGTAGCAGAGTCAAAAGTTAACATTATTCTACGAGGCCCATACTCCTCTATCTTTAGTTCTGGAGTTGGCTTTCTATTTTTCCTTGTAGCTCAGAGAAAGAGAAAATTCTTTACCTAAGAGGTAAAGGACCCATTCTGTTTCAGCCCGTTTTATTATTGGAGTTGTTCTTACATTATTCTTTCTGTGTATAATCTCTGTGCAATTATTAAGTTGATTAGTTTGAAGAAACCTTTGTTTGGTCTCATTTCTAAACCAGGTATTAACTTTAGATCTGTTTCTCCTCCATTCAGAAATTTAACATTTTAAATGGACTACATTCTCACAATAGAAAACTGGGAAATATATATGCAAGTAAAAGGAAGATGATAACAATGACATATTTACTTTAAGTTAGAGTTAGACCCCTTGTGCAAGTTGTTTGCACATACTAACTCCCTTATTTTTCTGAGCCTGAGATGTGCCTTCCAATCTTACCATGACCCGGAAAGAGTTCTTTTTAAAATTACCAGTGACCTCCCAAATCACAGGTCTGTTCTCACATCTGATGTTTAGAATCTCTCTATTGCACCTAACATCTCTACCATCTTTCTAAAGCCTTCTTTCTGATTTCTACAACACTATGATTCTTCACTTCTCTTGAGAACTCTGATCATCTTTCTTATCTTACCTTCTGCTGAGCATCATTGTTCAGGCTTTTCAATAAACAGTGTAATATCACCTATAGGCTCACTTACTAACCCACTAATGTTTATTAGTTTTTGGTAATAATAACAAGAACTAACATTTATTGACTGCTTGCTCTTTTTGTGATAGGTACTGCCCTAGTCACTTTTCAGACATTAATTATTCATGAGAGGAAATGCTCTCTGAATTTGAAGTGGAAGATACTCAGATTCAGGAAGGCCAAGTAATTTATCCAAAGTCACACAGTCAAACGGTAGATTCAGGATTCAAAACCAAGCAGCTGGACTAAAGAGCTAGTTCTCAATTCAGTACCTGCTACATGTCCTGCTATAACCTTGATCTCTAACCACCTACCTGGTCAATTTCACATCTTTATATTAGAGACATCTACATATAAAATTTACATTAAATAACTAAAATTCAACATTTAATATCATTCACCTATTTATTGTAACTGTTCTTTCATTTGTCTCTTATGAAATATTTCAAGTTTATTCAAAAGCAGAGTATCCTATACAATAAAAGCCTAATATTCTAAGTGTCTGGTCAGCTGTTCAACCATCAAAGCATAATGTGCTAATGATATGTCACTATGACATGCACTGACCACCAGAGGGAAGACGCTCTAACCAGTAGGTGAGCTTGCTGCTGTGGTCTGGCCAATTGGGACTGAGTGAGACGGGCCCAAAACGCCCTGGAGCCCTTCTACAGTCACTCCCTGGCTGGCCAACCTCCCACATCTCTCCTTGGCCCTGATAGTGCACTGGTGGGGTCTCTCCATCTGGCCTGTGCCCTCTTGCAATCTGGGACCCCTCAGGGGATATTGGAGAGCTGGTTTCAGCCTGATCCCACAGGCCAGGCTGAGGGACCTCTCTGGTCCACGAATTTGTGCACTGGGTCTCTAGTAACATAATAAACATCCAAGTATCCATATCTCGGCTGTGTTGAAACATACTGTTATGCTACAATTGTCTCATTTTTTTTTCTATTTAAGAAATAAAACATTGAAAGTACAATCAAATGCTAGTAATTTTTAGTCTTTTGTCCTCTCCTTCACTCTGAGAAATCCCATCCCTCCATATCATCTCCTTGGGCCATAGCATGGCTGTATGTGCCAGACTTTACATAAGCCAGTCTCTACAGATCAGCTTATCTGGATGGTTCCTGTGATTTCACATTACTTTTTAATATAGCATACTAATCAAAGCATACTAATATAGCAAAATAATCAAAGTCCTAAATCTATTGTTCTATTCAGTATCATCTAATTGTTTGTGTCAAATCTCACCTCTTCTAAAAATCTAGCTGTTTTTTAAAAAATACCATATTAACTAAGAGCATGAACTGCAAAGTCAAAACGATTATATTTGAATCCCAGTTTTGTCTTCATTTATTGGATATCTGGCCTTGGGCAAGTTGCCTAATCTCTGAGTCTTAGTTCTTTCATGTGTAAAATAGAGATATTACGGCCAATCTTATAGGGTTTTTATGGAGAGAAAATGAAATAACAAATGCAGTGTTTGAGCACAGTACCTGGCATACATAAGCACTGGATAAATAGCAATGATTAGTGCTGATGGTTATGTCTTATTTGGACTACTGTATCTTCCCACTTGTAGTTTGCTACATTCCAGCTCTTCCTTTTGTCTCTGTCTGCCTGTCTACCAGGTACTTTAAACTTAGCTTCTCCAAGAAACCTGCTGTATTTCAATGGACCTTTTCCATCTTCCTCTCTCAGGGTTTGCCTTCTGACTTCCACTGGCTGCCAGGCTCATGCGGATTCTGCCTGCCAATACCTGCCTTTCTATCCTCCTACACTGTACAACCTCACTGGCACCAGGCACTCAGAACCTGTCACAGTTTGGACTGGCTCCCCAGCATACCATGATGGGAGAACAGGACATTTACACTCAATTTCTCAGTTTGCCATTCTCAGAAAATGCGACAGACAATACCCTTCATACAAACTATGTTGGTAAAGTAAGTCAAATGACAGCAACTTGTTTAGTTCAGCACACTGATACTGATACTATATACAACAAATCCAATCTTAGCCATCCTGATTGACCATCAGTGAAATCACCATTTTTAGCTATTTTCTCTTTTGGAATGAGTGAAAGAAATATACAAAACCTTGAGTTGCACTGCTGAGTAGTCTTTTTCATAATTGATTGCCAAATCCAACTGGGGTTACTTTCAATATTCCTCGCAGAAGAAAAACATATATATGCTAATACATACTTATCATAAAACAAGGAGGTGAAAAGATCATGACAGCCAAGACACTTCATCTTGGGGCCAACCTTTAACCCTGTACCCTCTATGTTCATTGGTTATGCTTATATGCATGCATACAAGTCCTTTGGTTGATCTCTCCCCCTTCTCCTTACCCTCTCCTGCCTTCCCTCTGAGGTTTGACAGTATGTTTGATGCTTCTCTGTCTCTGGATCTATTTTTGTTCATTATTTAAATTGTTCATTATATTGAAAAATAATATTAAAATAATAATAGCAAGCTTCATGTACTGGCTATAAGAAGAAATGGCATTTTAGACAGACTCTGCTGAGTATCTCATTTATTTACAAGGCAAATCCCCCAATGGGAATGAATGGAAGTAATAGATATACACTGAACTGACATCTACAGGACAAAAAATCCTCTCCTGCCACCACCTGTGGTAGATCTTACCTGAATCCAACAATTGGACATTCTTTACAGATGTTGCATTTCGCCTGATGTTTTGCAGTTTCAGCGGCTGCCACTCGATGTAAAACTGGCAGCCAAACCATGGACTGTGGTTCTAGACGCATCCAGTCTATAAACTCTTTCACACTTATCTCTGGTTTGTTGTTATTCTGGTAAAGAAGCAAATATATTAAATGTGAAGAAAATTTATCCATTTAAATTGCAGCAAGTATTGCTGCTTCAAAATCTTCTGAAAAATCAAACATTATGGACTTCTTTCCAGGTCAGTTAAATCATAAAATATTTAAGATTTTTCAGGGACAGAAAAATTCTAGAATTTAAAAAGATAAAAAGCAGCTCTAGCATTTTGGCCCAGTGGATAGAGCATCTGCCCGTGGACTGAAGGATCCTGGGTTTGATTCCAGTCAAGGGCATGTAACCTGGTTACAGGTCTGATCCCTAGTCCTGGTTGGCATGCATGGGGGAGGCAACAATTGATGTTTCTCTTTCACATCAATGTTTCTCTCTCCCTGTTTCTCATCTTCCCTTCCACTCTCTCTAAGAGCCAATGGAAAAATAACTTTGGGTGAAGATTAATAATAAGAACGAGAGAAAGAGAGAGAAGAGAAAGAAAGAGAGAGAGAGAGAGAGAGAGAGAGAGAGAGAGAGAGAGAGAGAGATTGAGAGAGAGGATATTGTCATATAGGAAGAAGAAAAAAAAACCAACTACTTTCATATACTCAGATTAAAACAAAAAAACACAAAAAACCCTGCACTATTCTAGATATTCTTTTTCACATATATGCTTTAATCTAATAAAATTCACTAATAGAAGACTAAAAATTTGTGAAAGTAAAAACTCACTGATTACTTTTCAAACTTGAAGGCCATTATAAATGATACATAAAACTGTTATTTTTGTGTCCTACTCCAGTCCTGTTACATCATCACAATGAGGGCACAGTACTACAAATGCACTTGGCAAGATTTATGAAACATCTTAGTCCCCCTACAGATCTTAACACTACTTTATTTTCATATGTGCCAAATTAAATAAGTACCAACATCTTTCTTCTGTTGTTGTCAAAGTTATTCTATGAACCAAGACATAGGAAATTACATTTAGTATTTTCAATTGGTACTTTTTGTTATCTCTAAAACAAAAAAAGAGCTATTATAAAATGTAATAACCCATAACATCAATTCGCCTTAAAAAGATGGTGTGAGCATTTTTTTTTTCTCTTCAATGATAAATAATCAAGAATGGTTTGAGAAAATATCTTTAGGCTGTACTTTGTGCAAATGTATGATATCACTAGTAACAGTTCTAAAATGCTTTATATACAATAAGCATTAAAAAGAAACTAAAATGCTTTTCTAGTTTAACATTAACAACTTAGACCAGTATAAAACTTTGTATATCATTCTCCTGTTGCACATAGTTCTCAAAGAAAAGACCTTATTTTAATAACATTTTTATTTTATATATATTTTAAAATCTTGCCTCCAAGGAACTCAGTATTGAAATATTTATTAAGTAGCTCTAATATTCAAGTCACTGGGATACAATAATAAAAAGGTAAAAATTATCCTTATTCATGAAGCTTAGATTTTTATGAAAGAAAAAACTGAACAGGCAAATATACAATTTAGTATCTACACTAATAAAAGAGAAACATGCAAATTGACAGTCCTTCTGCTATACCCACCAATCTGGAGCGAGTATGAAAATTAACCTAACAAATATGGAGGTTACTTTGCATACACAGGCGCAGGGCGGAAACTGAAGACAGTGTAAAAGGAAGCCAAGCGCTGCGGAAGGAAGCAAAGCAGTGGAGAAGGGAGGAAGTGAGGCAGTGGAGACAGGAAGGAGCTCTGGCCATAGGAAGCCCTATTCTTGCAGCAATCTTCTGGCAATGGGCCTCAAGTGTAATGATAATGGTAATGAACACCCTAAGAAGGTAGAGGTGATACAGGTGAATAGAGTAAGACACATAACCTTATCTAAAGAGGTCAAAGAAGGGTTTTCAGAGGGTTTTAGATTTAAGATCTAAAGAACAAATAAAGATTGGTGATGAGAAAAGAGTTTATGGGCAGAGGATATAGAAAACCATTCTGAATAGAGTACACATGTCCAAAGACACGAAGGCAAGAACGGAGAGACTGAAGCAGTGGGGTAGGAAGCAGGAAGTAAGAGGATAAGTGACACAAGATAAAGCCAGAGCAAAGACAGGGCCAGATCACAGCAATCTGATAGTACGTGTTGAAGAGTTTGGATTTTATACAATTGAGAAGCAGCTATTCTTGAGGTGGTAGCCATTCCTTGAATCAAATATGCCTTAAGAAACAAACTTGCTGAGATGGCACCCAATGTCTCCATCATTTGGCTCTAGCCAAAATTACCTGTCCCATTTCTTGGAAAATTCCCAAAACTCTTCCTCAATACAGCCTGTACACCAGCAAACTTGTGTGTTTACCTGTTGGAAGCAGCTACGGACACTGGGTTCAATATTGCTGCCTCCAAAAGCTGCTACTTCTCCCAACTGCCGGGGGATCTGGATAGCATCATGTAGTAAAAGGCCCAGCTGCCGCTGGTCACACATTTCTGTGGGTCCTGCCACTTCCTTAAAGAGATCTGCAAGGAGGAGAGGCAAGCGGTTAACTTCCATCTGCCCGCAGAGTTCTCTTAATGTCTTTGGTGATGAGGACTGAACAATGAAGATTAAAAAAATAAATCGTGAGGACAAGAATCAATTAGTCATCTCCTGAATTCTGACAACCTTGATATTCTGTGTGTCTGTAATCAGGGGCTGGTTAACCATATGCTTCTGAAAACAGCCTCCTGTTGTATGTCAATACATATAAACAGACTAGTAA
Organism: Lasiurus cinereus; assembly: GCA_011751065.1. NCBI lineage: Eukaryota > Metazoa > Chordata > Mammalia > Chiroptera > Vespertilionidae > Lasiurus > Lasiurus cinereus. Next base: position 19,981,963 of record JAAGEH010000018.1, on the reverse strand, counting down.
CTATAGATTTACTTTACAAATGGTACAATAAATACGTGTATGTTTCACTCAGTGATTTCAGTAAGGATTTCCCTTCTAATTGAGAGACAGTTGGCCAAATGAAGCTTCTCAGGACTTGTCAAAGGAATAAATGTGCCTTCAGGGCAAATCTTTTCATTTTAACGATTTGTTTACTAATGTTTTGTGTTCACTTTTAAATTTACTATTCTATTAAATGTATATATTTATTTCTTTTAAACATTACTATACTTAAATCTATTTTATATAAAAAAAACATTAAGAAGTACAAGGAAGTGTCTTTTATTTTTAGGTGTGTATGTGGGGTTTTTTTTAGGTCCATTCCTTATAAGCTATAAAAATTATTTTTGTTTTACTTCATTTTATGTACTAAAATACATTTATTCAAATTTTAAAGACATAGTAACAAAACCCATGCTTGCTTTCATAGTTATTTAGCCTTTTCTATTCATTAAGAAAACACTAATTTATTTCATAGCTTTCTTGATTCAATAAAATTAAAACTCTTCTCTCTTTTTCAGTGTTTGCTTATCTTCCTTTCACTACTTGAAACATTTTGAATATTTAAAATTATTAGCTTGTTCCAAAAAATAAAGCTTATATGATTAAATAAGTTACTTTAAGAATGGGGAGAAATTTTATGTAAAAACCACCCAATTTGTTATAGAAACTAATACATTTTAAAAAGAAATTTCCAAGTTCTGAAAATTCATAATCATGAAAAATCTAAGTGTTTTTCATGTGAAGTTTCTAAGAACAGAAGAAAGGGAGTAAATATTTATTGGATCAGACAAACTATAAAAAAACACATCAATAAATGAGTATCAGATCAAAATTTATGTTCCCTTTATTTTAAAGGAGAATAATGCCAGATCTAATACTGTCAACAATGCACTTTCAAACAACTGAACTGGGCTTAGTGATATTTACATAGTAATTATCATGAAATATGACTTTAATTATAAGTATACATAGGGAAAGCAAATTTAATTAAGATAAATTTAATTTTTATTATCATCTGTTCACTTAAATTTTGTTAGAGTTCTACTTATATCTCTTCATTTGTCAAAAACAAGATGATCATGGCCAGAAAATATCTGTCCAGGATTCTTAATATGAAGCTCATTTTAAATTTGTTCCTGGGAAGAGGCCTCTTAGGTAAATAGAATTGATGCACATTCGTGATAGCCTGTAAAGAGGAGTGAATGTGTTCAACAAGATCAATAATGTCCAATTTTCCTCTTTTGAGATGGGTAGCTATATTGTATTGCTATGCCACCATTAAGATAAAACTACACACAAACCAGAAAAGGTTAACATGAACATTAGAAATGTTGAAATATTTCTACATTTTCATAAATGTTCACATTTTTGATGTCATAGTCAGAAATTAAAAGGAGTGTCAGAATGTGGGAATGGGCCAGAGAAAAGTCACAATTTAAAACCCAAGATCCAATAAATTAGCACAGAAGAGATGTAAAAGGCCACTGAAAAGGATCTTTGTAAATGTGTTTTGGATGAGGCAAATGGGCCACCAGCTATGAGCAGAATGGCCAGGGTGTTGTTTGAATCTAAAGAAGGGATATTTTTCAGAAGGCTTCAAAAGGGAGGTGCCACCAGGGTAAAAACACCTTTTCCGTCACTCAGCTATTAACCAGCAGAGCTGAGGTTTGAAGGCAGGTCTCTCTGGCCTATGGGCCTGTTATTTTCTAACTATCAAGATGCCCTTCATTTAATTATTTGTCTGACTATGTCTATAACAGTTCTAGTTCATCTTAAGTATTAGGAGTATACAGAAATAGAAAAAAGGCTTAGGCTTTAGAGTCAGAAAATGCTGTAATCTAATTCTAACCCTGCAATAATTGTCACTGCAGTCTTTGACTAGATTTGTAACTTATCTCAGCATTAATTTTTTCATCTGAAAATGGAAATCACAATCCCTATATCATTATGGGATGGTTATTCTCAGAATTAAATGAGATACAACTTGTAATTGGTTCTCACTCCACCAAGGCACATCACCTCTTGATCCTATTATCAGCTTTTCATTACACACAAGTCCACTATGTTTTTAATACCCTCAGTCTAGCCTGGACATGTAGAGTAAGGGTTAAAAAAATGGGAACTGTTATTACTAGCCAATCATATAAACTAAATACCCAATAAAATGATCATTCCCATTACTAAAAATGCAATTAGTATAAGAACGGTCTTACGTACATCTGTATTTTTCTTCTAAGAGACCTTTAGAGAGAGACATCAATCCAATCTTCAGACTCTGCACTCTAATTTTTCCAGTCCGACCCCTGAAATTATAAGAATCTCAATGTCGTACATGAATTTAAAATAGTATGTGAAATACTTACGAATATCTATTTTCTTGAGGGCAAACCATTAAAAAATAATTGCATCTTAAAGCTCTGACTTTTCTATTCACATTTAATAATTAATGTTAAACCTACACCATAATTTCATTACATATTTTAATAGTATGTTTGACCTGGTCTGGAAGAATATATAGCCTGAAGTCACGTTATACACAACATATAAACTAAGAAGAACAAATTAAGGCAAAATTAAAACTTTAATTATAAAGTTGAAAACATATATTTATAAATACTATGAGTTAAAATCTATTTATTAATAACTACAAATGTAAAATTCAAAATAAATACATATATGCATGTGAATTAATTCAGCAAGATATATCTAAGATCATATGTGAGAAAAATGACTGAATAATTAGCTATATATTGAGGGCTTCTCTCTGCTAAATACTTAAAATGTATTGCCTAATTGATGTGGGTCTTTGTCAATGCAGTTTTTGTTCCACTATTGCAATTACACTACAGATAGGTGTGGAATCTCTATTGGGGAAGTATTAAGCTATAATGAAGTTCCAAATGTATTAATTGATCAACATGAGTAAATAGCTTTAAACTATTCCAATGAGAGACCATTTCAATTTTACTTATAAGCAAACTAAAAGAAAAACATTATTTTATTTTAAAGCAGAAAGTTGTTTTCTGTCATTTATCAAAGAATTACGAAGCCATCTATCAAATGTTAGTTGCTATAATAGATCCTGGGGGTGGGGAAAGTAATTGCATAAACTATAAAAATTAGCAATATGATGATCCTTGCTATGGAATAGAACATAGTCAATAAAAGAGTCTTTATTGCTATCTTTATATTTCATATTCAGAATCAGTTTTCAGTTAAATTGTTGCTGTTAATTTTCTTAAAACATGTTTTTAATTTACAAATAAAGCATTTAAAACCTATAAATAAATTTTTACATAAGTATATGAATACATAACATTTAGTAATTCATACTATTCAAAAACAAGCAAATATTTGTATGGTGGAACTTTAATTTTACATAGTCTTATGATCAAACTGTATTTAAGTCTTTATCTTATTGATATTTTTACTATTAATATTAGTTGACATTTTCCATTCACAAACTGTAAATACTCTGGTAAATTTTTGTATACAAGTAATGACATAAAATAAAATTAAAATATGCTTAGGTATTGCTATAATGTATTTTCAAAACTATCCCTCAGTAGCCTAGAGTCTATATCTATATTATATCATATCCAACAAAATTCTTGAACCTTCACTATGCATGTATACAACATTCAGAATTGCCTTATGAAACAAGTAATAGATTTAAAAATAAATATAATTATTATAAGCAGAATTTCTAAGTTAATATATACTGTATATTCCAGTTTCTTACAATTACCTTAAATGGAGCTATGCTAGAAATTTTGCTTCTACTTCATATTTTTTAGACATTTCTAATTATCATATAAAAATAGACAATGTCTCTTTTCTTTCCTACAGAAATCAGGAAATTTTATTCTTTAAACATAATCAGACAGTAGATTTGCAGAAGATAACAAAGGGCTGTGTGTATAGACTAGTACATGAATATGCCTGTGGACAAAGCAATCCCTTATGGGGGAAAAAAGATAAAAATTATAGGCATTACAGTATGACCTCCAGTGTCAACAGAAGAAAAGAAAATCATCAGGAAGACTACTGAAAATGTCAGTCATCCATTAACACCATCAACAGTTATGAAGGCTTACGATGCTCCTAGCATTGTTCTATATGCCATAGGGACCACTACAAAAGTACAAGATACAGTTCCTACCTATAATATGCTCACACATTGTGGAAATGAAACAAGAAAATGACTAGAGAAATATAAGAAAATACAAAACCAACCTTTATGTATGGAAATAATCAAGTATAAGTTAATTGTGGCTGACTAATTCATGATTGGTGATTGGTCTATATAGTTCTTAGCACAACATTTGATTAACAAAAATACAAGTTGGGCACTGGAGCATGACATGGCTCACCTGTCCCAACTATGAGAAAGTATCACAAGAAAAGCTTAGGAAGGGAATAAATAGAGGGAAGCACGTGAGCACCAGTGACAAGACTCATTCAAGTGTCAAGAACTTGCATCAAGACTAAATTGTTTATAAAGTTGTCCAGATGATATGGAGCCCGATGACACAGGGCTTTCAAATTAAAAGAAAAGAAAAAAAGGTGTAAGGCTTTGAGAGGCAATAGCAAGCTAGGGAAATTTATTATTGTGTGACACAACCCAATACTTAAGTATTTAGTTTCTTGATAGTCTTCATAATTAACTCCCGACGTTAGTTTAACTGGGAAGATATGTACCCTACAATTTATATCTATCTTGGAAAAGTAGAAAAAAATAACCTCACACTGCAGCAAGTGAGATTAATATTTTACACAGAAACAAAAGCATTTGAACCAAGTCTTTTAACTATTACTTTAAATAATAATTTAAACAATTTTGATTTCCATTAAATGTAGAGGGAAGGTTTTGAAATTAAGACTTTTTACCCTAGTAACATAAAGACTGAGTGAGGCTGTGAACTCTTATAAATGGAATCAATTTCATGCCTATTATTTATGAAGATCTTTCTACATATTAGTTTATTTGGCCTTCATAGTCACTTATGTGTGGTGATCCAAGCAGATGTTTATTGCAACTTTTCAGATGAGAAATTAAGATGTCAAAAGTGAAGTAGGTTACCAAATCATACAGAAATCAGAATAAAATATTTGCATTCTTATTATCCACAACAGAAGAAAACAGATTTTTAAAACAAAATTTAGAATATTAGGAGGAGAGGTACATGTTAAAACTTCAAAGAAATATTAAATGTAGAATAATTTATAAAGTACCATTTTTTCTTAGATATGGCAATATGGTAAGAATAATCAAGCAATATTAAAAAAATAAAGATTAGTGCCACACCTACCATTAATATGCAATAGGTGGCCAAAAATAAATTGTCTTGTCTCACTGGGTCAGTTTCTTAACCAGTAAAACAAGGAGGGCAAAATGGTAGGTCCTCATAATTCTACTTCTAGAATTCTATAATGTGCTGTCTGATTATCTGCTGTCTCTATTTCAAGAGCTGGCTGAATATAGTTCAAGAGCTGAATATAGTTCAAGTATGTCTGCATCATACTACACAAAGTAAGGCAGTCAAAACATATGGTTAATGAATGCATGTCAGATAGCTGAATGAATGAAAGGGTAAGATAATGGCACCATTTCCAAGGTCCAGAGACTTCTTAGGGTCCATCATTTTTCTGGTGCATTAGAAGGAGTAGATAGATAATTCCTATCAGATTTTCAAAGGGAACTAATGATTTGAAAAGAGCTAAACACATTTGTTTAGATATATGAATAAGTCATAGTTATTAGAGGGATTTGGGCAATCAACTCTGGCTATCTGACACTATTGTCATATAAAAGACCATGTTTTTTTCCTAAGGTTAATTCACGATATTTCTCCAAGATAGAAAAACTAAGCAGACTAGACATCGTTCTGACCCACCATGTCTTTGCTATATTTCTTTGACATGAAAGGGAGGTATATCTTAAAATCTTTTTTCCCCTTTATAATGAAAATTTTTAAGATTTTTGTCTTTCTAAATAAGAAATAGTATCTTAGTAGAGCAGTTTTCATGTATTCATATTTGACAGTGGGAAACAGAAATATATAAACAGATAACTTCCTAGAATGACATTTCATATACTGCTTCCTTCCCAACTAAATGACAGTATTTTGTCTGGGCTGTTCACTGTAAATAGCCATGTATCTGTGTCATATGCTGAATTATATCTCCTAAAATCCATATGTTGAAGTCCTAATTCTCAGTACCTCAGAATGTAACTGTATTAGGAGATAGGATCTCTAAAGGGGTAACTAAGTTAGAATGAGGCTATTAGGTTGGACTATAATCTAATGTGTGTCCTTATAAAAACAGGAGATTAGGACACAGACACACACATAAGAAAGACCATGTGAGGATGCAGGGAGAAGACAGCCATCTATAAGACAAGAGGCCCCAGAAGAAACCAACCTTGCTGACATATTATTCTTATACTCTAGTCTCCAGAACTGTGGGAAAATAAATTTCTGTTGTTTAATCTACTCTGTGGTACTTTGTTATGGCAGCCAGAGTAAAACTAATACCGTGTGTTAGAGCCACAGTCATTGCTGAGGATGTTCATTCTTTAAATATGGTTCAAGATGTATACCTCTAATTGAAAATCAACTTAATAGTTCATAATAGCTAACAGTTTTATTTTACCATAGCAGGATAGAATTGCATTAAAATAAAATGTATTAAAATATGTCATACAAGGATATAGTAAATCCCACATTCATTATGGTAATTGAGATTCATGCTATCACTTCTCAAAGAATTTAAGAATGCTCAAGCACATAAGGACTATTGGATTATTTTAAAAAACTTTATGATATTGTGAATATTGAAAAAGAAAAGATGTTTCTACTCCAAAGTATAAGCAAACTTTAATTAATCATCTCTAGAGCTATTGTCATCATCACTTACTTAATACAGAATCAGCTGCTAAGTGTGTACTTATGAACTATCATCTATCTTCTTTTTCTCTAAACCTAATGAAAGGCTGATAAACACAAATCTTCATTCAGCTAATTAATGGAAAGAGAACTTTCAGGGTGTGAGAGAAAAACAACAGTCCTCATATTCTTATTTCATCTTCACATATTTTAACCCCTTACCAGAAGAATGAATAATTCCTCCTAATAGTTCAGAAATGTCAGCACAAAGCAGGTCTTTCTAGAATTATTTTACAAATGCACTGTCAAATTCAAAAACTCAAGTTAATGGCAACTAAGTTATTCGGGAAGTTGAGAGTACTTTTTGTATAACAATGAGTATCTAATGAAATTACAGATATTAGTGCCCTGCAGCACTTACTTAAAACACCATATCCATACATAACCACTTTTGCAAAACGTAAAGCTAATACCAAATGAGACGTAAAATTATTTTAATTGCCATTTGAGTTGCTCTTAAGTTGACACACAAAAATCACAGATTATTATGAGCCAGTAAATTATTTTAGTCCATAAAAATAACTACAAAATATTGCCTTTAAAAGATACTATAAGAAATTCCAGAAGGAGAAGGAAATTGAACGTACTTAAATTAGGTTTCCTCTAGCACTGTGACAAAACAAAAAAACAAAAGACCCTACACATTTGACAGCTTTTGTAATTAAAGCAAAATTTTTAAATAATGGATGGACATTCCTTTTTGTTTTATTGTTGGTTAATGACTCAATTTTTGGAAAGTCATTCATTTGCAACAATTAACATAAATATTTCCCCTGGATAAAGTACTGGGAAACACTTTTAAGATTTTCATTTTGAAGATGTATATATTTTGTATTATTAACATACATCATTCAAGAATTGTACTTTAATGGGAAAAAATAAAAACTTACGTGTCATATACATTGAGCAACCAGTTGAGACACATATCCACACAGAGCGGAACATTGACCAGATCTTTATGCAGCTGTTCAAGGCCGTCGTAAGTTGTTGTCAGACAGTTGATGACATCTGGAACACTAAGGAGCTGGTCATTTTGGTTCAACTTGTGCTGTGTGAAAACTTCATTTGTTGTATTCAACTCTAAGAGATCCACTAATCGGGTGAGAGAAAGGAGTATGAATAGTCATTACATTATATAACAACATTGGAACAAAAACATTTCCAGTCTTAAGTATTTGTCTTGTTCTTTAAGAATCTATCCTTTTTAGCTATTTTAAGTTTTTAAAGTAATAAATATCATTTCCATTCCTACATTTTAATCTCTCCTTCTATCTCCATTTGCATTATTTTGAATCTGAGCTGTCACTTTTCAATATGATCCTATTTTCCACTCTTTGGAATATCATTTTTTTCCTGCTTTCTTTTTCTGGCTATTTTTTCCCCAAGCTCTTTCTACTCTTAAAAATACAAAGATATAAATCTCTAAATCTACTCCAAATGGTAGGAAGTCTCACATGTTACATTGCTTTCCTTCTCTTAATTCCAGAGAACAGCCTGCTTACCGCCCCCATTTCATCCTTTATGCCACTATCAAACTATTAATTCTTAAACAATTTCTCAACATGTACATCACAATATACAAAGTTGATTGAAGATGGTCAGTTAAAAAAAGAGAAAAGACAAACAAGCTTTGCACTAGTCATAACAGCATAAACATTCCTCACAATATTAAGAATAGAACTGGCATGTGATCCAGCAATTCCTCTTCTAAGTACTTATCCAAAGGATATAAAAAACCCTAATCCAGATATATGAACCCCTGTGTTTATTACAGTATTACTAATTATTGCCAAGATATCGAAATAACCTATGTGATAACCAACAGATGAATGAATAAAGAAGATCTGGTTTATATACACGTATAAAATGAAATACTACTCAACCATAAAAAAGATGAAACATTGCCATTTTGACAGAAATGAATCATGAGGTTATTATGCTAATTGAAGTAAGTTAAAAGGAAAAGGATGAAAACCATATGATTTCACTCATACATGGAATATACAACAACAACAAAAAAACACAAATGAATAAATAAAACAAAAATAAAGGCATAGATGCTGACAACAGATTGGTGGTTACAACAGGAAAGGGGGAGTGGGGTAGGGCAATAGGGGTAAAGGATGTCAAATATATGTTGATGGATGGTAAAGAGACTTTTGGTGGTGAACATACTATAGTATATACAGATATCAAATTATAATGCTATATACCTGAAACTTATATAATGTTATATACATGCCACCTTAAGAAAAAGTTAAACGAACAAATGTGTGCTGTAGAAAACTAATAGTCCTCCACTACCTACTGAATGTAGCCTTATCTATAGGGACCTCACAATCTGGTCCTAACTTGATTTGCTTCCCATGATGCTTTGACATACAGGCAACTTGTAGCCAGTAAGGATTAGTGGGGGTTCACAGTAAAGCTCCCATCCTTACTCTTCATGTATATAACATCTTTATGGACATGGCAAGTGCTAGAGCACAGAGTGGCAAAGAGGATATCCTCCTGCTCTCAGTCTGAGAAGGAAAAGCAGACTGATAACCTGACTAAAATTAGGAGTGAAAATACCCCAAGAGAAGAATACATCAACTACTCTGAGAGCTACTCCGGCTCAGGACAACTGGGAAAGGTCCCTTAGGAAAGTGGGTATCAAATGGGCCTTAAAAAATAAAGAAGATAGCCCTGGCCAACTAGTTCAGTTGGTTAGAGCATTGTCCATACACCAAAAGGTTGTGGATTTGATTCCAGGTCAAGGAACATGCCTAGGTTGCATTTAGATCCCTAGCCAGGTAAGTTTATGAGGCAAGTGATCAATGTTTCTCTCTCACATGAATGTTTCTCTCTCTCCCCCACCTCTTTCTCCCTCCTTTCCCTTCTTTCTATGATGGATTAATATATCCTTGAGTGAGGATTAAAAAAAGAAAAGAGAAGTTACAAGAGATCCATGTAAAACAAAGAAATAAATCCAGGAGGATAGAACTGCTTGAAGAAAGATAAGAATTCACAGAATTCCAAGGAGCTCTCCAGAAGCAGTGTGGATGAATGGTGTGGGGTTAGGGTTAGGGTTAGGATTAAGGTTAGGGTTAAGGTTAACCCTAACCCCACATCATTCATCCACACTGCTGTTGGTGTAGGGCTTATGTATGAGTGGCATGTGGTTACTATCAGGCATACTAACAAGAGTTTAAGAAACCAGGCACACATTGCCTGAGGGGAGGCCCTCAAAAGATAGTAGTAAGATTTTAGACAAAAGAAAAAAAATCTTAAGATAGTCTTTATATTTTTACAGATGTCCCTTCTAGCCAACACCTGTCCTCTGCCTCAAACCTTCACCATACTATTGTCTGTGTCCATGGGCTAAGCATATACGCATATAAGTTCTTTGGTTAATCTCTTCCCACCCCCCCCCCACCAACCCACCTGCCTTCCCTCTGAGATTCATCAGTCTGTTCTAATCTTTCTTTTAAATCAATGTTGAGTCATTGATTAACTAACTGAAAATAGGGTTGCATAGATTACCAAATCACCATTAATTTAGCCTATCTAATAATGGGGGAATATGTTAATTGACCATCACACCCTCACAAAGATGGTGGCACCTACAGACAATAAGGAGAGAATATGCTAATTGAGCATCACACCCTCAAAGATGGGGGTGCTCACAGCCACAAGATGGTGGTGCCCAGTCCTCTCAGCCCTACTGGGTGGTAGATATGCAGCATGGCTAGGCCTACCCCCAGGTGGAGCTGTCTGCTCCACACACCTGCCTCTGAAGTCCCTCAGTCCTCTCAGCCCCCCAGCTGCCCAGGGCTGTCCCAAGGCACAGGCAAGCCTCGAATGGTGGCTGTCCAGCTTCCCAGAGCCACCTGAGGCTCAGGTAACTAAGGCTGGCCAGGGCTTGCACTGCCAGCAGTGGCAGCAGCAGAGGTGTGATGGGGGCATCACCTTCCCCTGATCACCAGGTTGCCTCCCACCCCTGAGGATGCCTGGACTGTGAGAGGGGGCAGACCAGGCTGAGGGACCCCCCACCTCTGTCCAGTGCATAAATTTTCATGCACCAGGCCTCTCGTATATATATATTAAGAGTGAAGATGATTCTAAACAAATGGGTTTTGAAAATTACAGAATTTAAGGTCTGCTTGTGGAAATTACTGCTTTATAAATATCTCCACATTTAACTTTTTAAATGAAAAGAAATCAGCTTAAGGGAACTTTTACTTTATTTTTATTTTATTTTTTAAATATATTTTGATTTTTTTACAGAGAGGAAGGAAGAGGGATAGAGAGTTAGAAACATCAATGAGAGAGAAACATCGATCAACTGTCTCATGCACACTCCCCAGCAGGGATGTGCCCGCAACCAAGGTACATACCCTTGACTGGAATTGAACCTGGGACCTTTCCGTTCATAGGCTGATGCTCTATCCATTGAGCCAAACTGGTTAGGGCAGGGCAACTTTTAAAAATAATGGAACCAACTAATCTTCTTTGTCAGATGCAAAAATGTCCCCTCAAAACATATAGTGATATATGTTAATTAAAATGAACAGCTTTCTTTGTATTTATCCTATTTTTTTTCACATCAGATGGGTAATGGGCCAAGGTTGTAACAAGTTTTGAGGGAGGCACATCTCACACTAATTTTGAATTTTTAAAGACATGAATAAAATGTGTTTACTCTAGCTGCTTAAACACCATGGAACGATTTATTTTTTTCAGGTTATCTACAATGGAGAAAAACTACTTTAAAATTATACAGATTAAAATGGTTTCTAAAACAACACAACAAGAATTAAAGTAAAATTATTTCTAAAAAAAAGCTTATATTTTAAAAAGAAGAAAAATATAAAATACAACTGTGGATAATAAGTTAATCCATTTCCTTCAGATGCCAAATATATAATTGGCAAAATTTCAGCTAATATATAAAATAACTGTGTAAAGTTCCCATGAGTTAGAGATGGTGAAAAACAAAACAAAACAAAACAAAACAAATCCAATCGGCATGGCTCAGTGTTTGAGTATCAACCTATGAGCCAGGAGGTCATGGTTCTACTCCTAGTCAGGGCACATGCTTGGGTTGCAGGCTAGATCCCCAGTGTAAGGCATGGAGGAGGTAGCTGAGCAATAATCCTCTCTATCACTGTATTTCTATCTCTCTCTCCCTCTCCCTTCCTCTCTAAAATCAATAAAAATATATTTAAAAAAAAACACACACACACACACAAACACACACAGCACTGAGAACCATCCAAAATTTTCATTGTAACGTTTTCTTGGTTTTTTCATGATAAATTCCAGGAGGGCAGGAGCAAAATTCAAGTTCATTTTTCATAGTGTCTGATAAAAGGAAGGGATCAGTAATAATAGCAGGCACTACAGAACTACAATTCCACATAGATACAAAGAAGCATATGGAAATACTGCCAAAATGCTCCAAGTTTCTGAATTTCAGCACTAATTGTGCCAGCAACACAGCAGTGCTATTGATTCCTCCCACATGATATAAAGTGACAATAGACCAAATTCCAAAAAGACCTTTCCCCGGATGAGGCTGTCCTTACATTTCATCCAGAATACGCATTGTAAGTATAACAGTAATTTGCCACACCCCACAGAGTATGTCGTCAATTTTTAGTGATTTACTCTGACATCTTGTCTTAGTGCCTAAGCAAGACATACATCTTCCTGAAGTGTGGCACATTTAGGTATCTTTAAAAATTGACTACATTAAAATCACAGAAAATTATGATCTTCCCTTTTCAAAGGAAGAGAAATAACAGCTCAGTCATGTGGCAAATGAAACACACAGCAGAATCATTTTCTAACCAGTTATATTCTTTAATCCTGCATATGAGGCACAGGCGATCACATGAAAATGGGTCATCATTCTCCTCTGTAAAAACTCACTGTAGATGGTGCCTGACCTGGGCTTGTGAATCCTCCTGTTCTTGAACTGTTTGGCCATTCTTGATTAGCACCTTTCCCATCTCCTCTTCCCCAGACACCCAAGACATAAAAGTGACACTCAAGGTCTCCTACCTATAAAGCCTCACTCACTTTCATCACTTCAATGATTTCTTCTTTCTGGATGACTCCAGATTGTTTTCTCTGCCTGGACAACTGATCTGCAGTCCCACTGCTCTGTTCCCACTAGAGCAATACTCTTCTCTTTCAGGAACCTTCACCTTAACATGTTCCAAATAAAGGTCTTGCCTTCTTGTTATGCTGAAATCCAGGAACAGTGTTACTACCTTCCATTGACCATCAGTCTGCAAATCCTGAGCCATCCTAACATTCTCCAAACTTCTTTTACCCTCTGCAGTTTATCAGTTACCAGTTTTCCCCCCAGTCATCAGTCCTTTCTCCTCTTCACAAATCCATACCCTCATCTCTCTGCCTACTACTAGCAGCCAGCTCAGCCTCCACCATCTTTCACATGTATTATTTTCTTATCCTCTGTCCTTTGATCTGCCTTAGATATTGTTTGCATTCAGCCACAACTGGCCTTCTCTCCTGAATTCCACAAACAGAAAATGCTTCTATAGCAATTCACTCCACATACACACACAAAATCCAAACATTAAATACAACATTAGGAAAGCTTGAGGAACACTCACCCCCTACCCCCCCCAAGAAAAAAAAGGACCTAAAAAAATCAGAAAAGTTTTTATTTTAAAAACAATGACCATCGAACTGGACCTAACCTGATCTGAAGGGCATTTCATATCTTGCAAGCTATTCCATTTAGACTGCATTACTAGCCTGAATTCCACCCTGGCCTTTGTGTCATGCATATAATTCCCTCTTACCCTTGATCCGAGCTGCCTGCCTAAATCCTGTGTGGCTTCCAAGCCTGGCTAATTTGCTTCCTATTCAAGAAAGCTTACTTTGTTCTTCACAATGAAGGGGATCTCTCCCTCCTCTGACTGCACTTCCCTCTGGATTCTCTGTTTACTGCCTATCACATAAAGCTTTTTTAAAAATAGAAACACAAAAGAATGCATATAATATATGTGTAGTCTCAAGAAAAATAATAAACACCCACTAATCCATCATACAGCTAAAGAAATAGATAAATATTAATATCTTGGGAGTGCCTTGGAAAACCTCAACCAATCCCCTCAGAATCACAGGATAACAAATCTTTTTAGTTCACTTTCAATTATTGGATGTATATATGTGTCTCTGAATAATATAGCATTTAGCTGTGCACTCACCTTTATAGTTTTACTAGAGGCCCAGTGTACGAAATTCATGCACAGGGAGCGGTGAGTCCCTCAGCCCAGCTTACACCCTCTCCAATATGGGACCCCTTGAGAGATGTTCAACTGCCCATTTAGACTCGATCCCAGTAGGATAATCCTAAACAGGCAGTTGGACATCCCTCTCACAATCCAGGACTGCTGGCCCCCAACTACTTGCCTGCCTGCCTTCCTGAAAGCCTCTAACTGTTTCTGCCTGCCAGACTGATCACCCCCTAACCACTACCCTGCCAGCCTGATTGATGCCTAACTGATCTCCTCCCAGCCTGTTTGTCCCTAACTGTTCTCCCCTGCAGGCCTGGACCCCCCCCCAACTGCTCTTCCTGCAGGCCTAGTCACCCCCAATTTCCCTCCTCTAGTCCCTCCCAACTACTCTCCCCTGCTGGCCATATTGTGGTGGCCAACTTATGTCCACATGGGGGCAGCCATCCTGTGTGTTAGAATGATGGCCAATCTGCATATTACTCTTATATTAGATAGGATAGAGGCTTGGTACACAGGTGGGAGCCAGCTAGTTTGCCCTGAAGGGTGTCCCAGGACAGCTTGGGAGTTTTCTTGGGGCATAGGGTGGGCCTGGGTGAGGGGTCTGTGGTGGTTTGCAGGCCAGCTACACCTCCAAGCGACCCAAGTGGAGGCCCTCGTATCTGAGATTTACTTATCTTCTACAATTAAAACTTTGTAGCCTGGAGCAGAGCCAAGCCTTGCACTCACTCTGTGGGGGCAGCTATTTCTGTTGGAATTTATTTATCTTCTATAATTGAAACTTTGTAGCCTTAAGTGGAGGACAAGGCAGTCCACGGCTGTGGAAAGCTTGGCCTCCTTCATCACCAGGGGCAACCCTAGCCTCCTGCTTTCTCCTGCTGCCGCCATTTTTGTTGAAATTTATTTATCTTCTATACTTGAAACTTTGTAGCATTGAGTGGAGACCTGGGCCAGCCAGAGTGTGTGGAAAGCTTAGCTTCCTCCATCACTGGGGAAACCCAAGCCTCCCTCCTGCTCTCTCCATGGCCACAGCCGTCTTGGTTGGGGTTAATTTGCATACTCATGCCTGATTGGCTGATGGATGTGACTGATGGGCGTGGCTTGTGGTGTAGCAGAAGTACAGTCGATTTGCATATTACTCTTTTATTAGATAGGATGAGTCAACCATGCTGATATTGATTACACGTTCATTTATTTTTCTACTGTATTATATCACTTTTATCAATATGCCAAAATTAAACACATTTTACTATACAAAAGTGCAGCTGTAAATCTTATACCTATCTTCTTGTATACTCCTATAACTTTCAAACTCAAATCATTTACTCAATATGTCTTTGCAGTCTGAGCTATGCCAGAAGCTGTATATGGCCCCGAAGTGGAGGAGAAAAGAGATCCCTCCTGCACATGAAAGCTTAGTTCATTTGGAGAGACAAGTGGTAATAAACAGAAAACATACATTATGGCAGGCGCCACATAAGAACTGCATTCATGATCTGAAATGTCAGGGGTGCTCCACTTGAAGTTGCCCAGTAAGCCCCACTAAAGCCAGGAGGCAGTGAAACTAGGACCTGGAGGAAGAGAATGTACCAACCAGGGGAAGAGGATAAGCACAAAGATCCAAGACAGGAACTCTTCGGCTCGAGAACGGAATCCAGAGCTGAACAGTTCATCTGTCTATTAGACCTGATAAGAGCCCATAGTGGAGCATAGAGGACTGGGTAGATGGAGATAAGCCACAGCAAGTGCCATTTCACTTGAGGGCAGCAGGAATCTGTTGTAAGTAGGAGAGTTGTGTGCATGTATAACGTGCCCTCTCCAAGTTTAAGTTCCTTGAGTGTGGGAACCAAGTCTCTTTATCTCCTGCACAGTCTTGGAGCCCAATAAATGAGTGAACAATGACAGAGATGATGATGTGCCCTCTATATTAGGACATCATGGTGGGTGGAGATTTACACAAAATGAATGGCAACCCCTCACCTAAAGCTATTTTCAGTGAAGCTGGGGCAATCGTCTTGACATTATCCGTCACACAGAGGCACACACAGGGCACTTATGTGAGGCACAGCCGTTAGAGGCCATCGTAAAGTGTTGGAAAAATGGGCGGCAGGTGGAATTAGCAGGTAAATGTTTCCAAAATGAGTAAATTTTTAACAGCATTTGGGCGGAACAAAGGGTTACAGACCATTGCTGAGGAGGGTCAAGAAACTGCAAGTAGACAGAAAGGATGGGAGAGGAAGGAGCAGATTAATCAGGCACAGGTGAGAGAGCAGTGGGTAGAACTGGGGAAGTAGCAGCCAGGTGGCTCTCAGAACATCACCTCAAATATTTACCAGCCAGCACTTTTCTAAGTGTTACTAAATGCCAGGGTTTAGTTTATAAGTTGGAGGCATTGCTCCGCTGATCCTCTCAGGTTTGAAGAAATGAGATGAAATGGGGAATATTTTTCTTTGGAAGGAAAAAAACAACAAAAAAAAACAGCAGAAAGAAACACCAAATGCATTGATGTGTTAGTTCCCCCCCTCCCCTTCCAAGAAATTTTAGTGAAAATGGGACCATTTTCATAATGAACATGTACGAGGCAGTCTTCTGTCGGAGGGGACTTGGCGGCTGAGTCATTTGGCCTCATTGTATAGCTCATCAGGCCTGAAAGACCTTTCAGGTCTGGCAGCTGGATGCTGGACATGCAGCTGAGCCTCTTTCAAAACTGCTGCCACCAAGGACTCACTGAGCTCAGAACATCGCTGTTGTGAGTTCCTAATCCACTTCCCGCTTTCTTCTGGCTCAGTATACAGACCACTGGCCAGAGTGCTGGCTTTTTATTTTATTTTTTTAGACTGGTAATTTTGCAACCCTTGCTGCCATCACTACAACCTGCCAGTTATGTGGGGCTCCCCAGATAATGTGATGTGCAGGCCTGCCACCTCATCCTTTCTTCTATCGCCTAGAGGTGTTTTTCAGCCCTTCATATACTTCTCTCCCACACATAGCTTACACGTTTCTTACTTTAAAGGTTTGCATTGCTGTCTTTTTGCTGAATGATTTTCTACACTGTCTTTCCTCAACTCCTTTCATGTAATCAGCTTAAATGCATTTAGAATTTCTCCTGACTTTTAGGAGCAGATTTTTAACCTTAACATATCATTTTTCTAAGTGTTATTTTCAAAGCTTCACTGAACTGTCTAGACATACTAGTATAACTGTGAGCAAAAGGCAGCAAACAAGAATCGTTGGAATTATTTAAATTACCTTCTTAAAAGTATGGGCAAATGCCACTTTCCACATTACCTACCTGATAAGACCTAAATGTTCTTTGAATAGACTCAATCATTAAAACTACAACCACAAATTTAATCCAGACAGCTTAAATCTATACTCTATAAAAGCATTATAATGCATATTTCTACTTAAACTTTAGTTATTTGGTAGTGGGGGTGGACGGATAGCCCTTTAATAAAATGATTACCAGAGAAAGGAAAAGTTCATATTGATAATTCTAAATGTCTCAAGACATATTTATTAAATGAACACAGAGCCTTTTATCTAATTTTCTAAAGTGACAGTTCAAATTTGGATTAGAAATGTGATTTTTGAGTGTTTATTGTATGATTGTACTGAATGAAACTGGTTCAAACCCTACATTTCCAAATAGAAACAAAGTACTAAAAAGGCAATGATCTACTATATATGCACTTTGATTTCTTGTTTTAATCCTTTTAAAATGGGTGGCAGCATACTTTATAGAAAAATATTTTTATGTTACTGCTGTATTTTGGTTAATTTTGTCCTCCCACTGGGAATAACATATGTTCATTTGTTTCACGGCTGCATGATGCTGACAGAGCATTATAGAATCACAGCCAACTCTTTGAGTGACGCACACTGAAAATCAGATTAACTCTACAAACACATCCCCCTCTTCATTTATCTTTGTCTTAAGAAAAAAAAAGGCAACTCAAAGAACGGAGTAATTAACTTTGGTAGGATGACTCACAGCACAGTGCTTTCTGCAGTCTTCGAATTTTGATGGCCGTGCGGTAGGCAGAGAAACGCACGTTATTCAGGTCAGCTGTAATGGAAAAGGGAACACATTCAAAAGAATGCTGATTGCTTAACTTATATCCCATGGCAAGAAGGTATTTGTTTACTTCAGATGCATGTCCGCATTAAAAATTCTCCTCGCTGAAGCCAGTTTGGCTCAGTGGATAGAGTGTCAGCTTGTGGACTGAAAAGTCCAAGGTTGGATTCCAATCAAGGGCAAGTACCTCGGTTGCTAGCACATCCCCAGTAGGGGGTGTACAAGAGGCAGCTGATTGACATTTCTCTCTCATCGATATTTCTAACTATCTCTCTCCCTTCCTCTCTGTAAAAAAATCAATAAAATATATTAAAAAAAATTCTTCCCCTAAAATTCATAGCATTTATTTAAGGAAAAAATTAAATGTTCATTGGCACCATGGTGAGATACATTCCAAAGCAATGCTCCACAGAAACTTCCAGGAGAGGAAAAGGAAGGAAGTGAGGAAAAGGAAACACATGTGGTCTGTGAACTTTCAACAGCTTCATAACTACATGTCACTGTGGGTAGAGGGTCCTTCCTCTGTATAGCTAGGCGGGATCCTCCTCCAGGGCCATGTTCTACAAGGACAGTCAGTTTTCTGTCATCTCATTACTCAGAGAGCTAGATATATTTCTACAATCCTCCGTTCTGATCTATGTGCTGCTTCTGCTCTTCATGGATCTGGCCCAAATCATTTTACATTCACTATTCCAACATTTGGAAAGAGCAAATATTGCAATTTCTTTCTCTGTCCCCTAAAGACAAGAGTACCAGGATTTGAGACTAGTGGAGTTAGAAGAAAACTCAGACATCATCAAAATTTGCCCTCTCTTTTGCTCATTAAACAAACCAGAGGCTTTTCTCTCACTTGTTCAACTTTGAAGCCTGCTTCACCCACCCAAATGGAAGTTCACATACAAACCCTATATTTAAAGAGACTAAAAGTGTGCTCCCCACTTGTTGAAATGGGAGTGGGCATGAGAGCCTTTGGGTGCTATCCCTCTCTCTGCAGCAGTACATTTGCTCCTTAAAGAAAAAACTCTTTCAAAATCATACACACACACACACATCATAAAGTCATATTCTACTGGAAATCTACAAGAGCAGAATTGTCATCTCATGAGTTTTCTTGCATTTTTTAATTAAAAATGTATTTAGCTCTTCAGCTATACTTAGAAGAAACAAAATTCAGCTAGCTAATTTAATAAGATCTATTAAATAAAGAGAGAACTAAAAGGCAGATTTAAAAGCAGTTGGATTAGAGGTTGCTGTATTGTAATTGTTTTTGCTTTCACACAAAAGATTAAGATGGCCCAATATGAGGGAGGCAAAAACCTTCTATAATATTCCCCTTTTAAAATCATGGTTTTTGGGCCATGCCATTTCAAACTTTACATTCTCTTACAAAGAAAGGTAAAACCTGTTTTCTTCATTGACCTTAGCAATTCAACCGCTCTTATATGTCATTGTTATGATGCTTTAAACATAACATGCGATGTAAAAAAAAAAAAAGCTGGTGACTAGTTTTCATCCAAGAATATGCCCTTTTCAGTTTCAGTTAATTCATCACTATTAAATAAAACAATACTCACCAAGGGATTGAAAGAGTTCGGTCATTTTAGGATGATCCCAACAGGTTGTCTGTGTTTGATGGCTGGGGGAAAAAATGTAATAAATGTAAATAAAAGAACATATAAGCAATATATGTCCCACAGAAAGTACACAGACAGAATTTGTATTCAAATTTTAAAAATATCCCCATAATGGATCACTCAGAAATCTGGTGCCCAATTATTTAATATTTGAACAACAATAATACATTTTTATTTGAGCAATTGTATTGTGATAATGTAGCTGAAATTTTTTGCTTTATCTATTTCAAAAAGAATTACAACTAAAAACTAAAACTTAGACATAAAGTATGACTGTCATGGATCCTGGGGCCTCAGGATTGATGACACCAGGTCAATAGAGTTTCCAGAGTAATTCTACTCCTGTTTAGGCAGATGCATATTCTCCTTCAGAACAAAGCCTCCAAGAGCAGCAGTGCAGTCAAAGTAGCTAAATTTTTGAAGTCCTAATCAAATTTCCTGAAGAACAAATCAAGTGTTCTCTCTGAATAATATCACCTCACAATCTACTGAGCCTCCCTCTTCTTCAGTCCAAGCCTCTCCTTCCTCTGTGCATATTTTCTTTTTTCCTCTGTGGGGAGCCACCCAGAACCCTTGACTTGGGGTAAGAATTATTTTAAGCTATGAGATTCAACAGAGATCTTCTCAGAGCTTCCTTTATCCCACTAAAAGCATCCATTCCTGGGACATGAGCCTGCCATAAATCCCCTCGTGGACAGAAAGTTTGGTAACCCTGAAGAAGGTAGAAACACACTCGCACCTGCATAAACAAAGGTCATCACAAATTTTCTTATTTCATGTTTGTTCTTCTTACAAAAAAAATAGTCTTTCCTGAAGAAACTTACTGGTTTTTTTCATTGGAGTCTTTTCTTTTCATCCCTTTTCCCTTCTAAGTTAGATGTATAAGCTCCAAATCCTAACCATGCCTTTGAGTGTGACTCACTACTCAGCCTACCTGCAGACCTGTACACTGCACACATAAATCAACATTGCACGAATAAATTAATACTTTCTTTTCTCTTGCTAATCTGTCCTTCCTCAGTTTAATTGCCAGGGCTGCAGAAACAGGACCTATGAAGGTAGAGTGAAAGTTGCTCTCTTCCCTGCCACCTTCTTCTTAGGTATCTGGACCCCCACTCCTGAGGTATGTGTGTCTCTTGCCATTTTGACATCATGATTCTGCCTCAGTTGCCCATTGTTAGACATAAGCAGAGCAAGGACAACAGGCCAGGTATAGAAACTCACCAGGCCAGAAAGCCCACAGGGCTGGGGAATAGCAAGGGGCAAAACTGGGAAAACAAGGACCTTGCCCCCAGGGTAACCTATCCTCCCCTAGCATAGTGCTGGTCATGCGCTTTGGACCCTCTGGCTTTTCATAAGGCTAGTCTTGCAGGTTAGACACCCCCACCTCCACACCCCTCACCCAACCTTTTCCTCTCTGAAGATAACATCTAGGCCTCAGTTGTATTTCACTTTCAGGCCCAGAAAAGCAGCAAAACCAAGTGATGCCCTGGCTGCCTAAAGACCAGCTACATTGACTAACGACCCCCCCCCCACACACACACACACACCGCACCCTGGCACCGACCAATCAGTGCAGACCATTACGTGAAAGAGCACACCTAGAAAGCTGATGAATATTCTATTGAGACCCTCCCTGAGACCTCCCCTAAGATTTCCACCTGCAAGAGAGAGATAAATATGCTCAGGACAAAAGGACCCAGAATGTCCTCTCCGCCAAGGGAGCACCCCAGTGTCATTCCCTTGCCCTTTCTTCCCTCTAAGGCAGTGGTTCTCAATCTTTCTAATGCAGCAACCCTTTAATACAGTTCCTCATGTTGTGGTGACCCCCAATTGTAAAATTATTTTCATTGCTACTTCATAACTGTAATTACATTAACTGTAATTTTACTACTGTTGATGAATTGTAATGTAAATATCTGTATTTTCCGATGTTCTTAGGCTCTACAGCAGCGGTTCTCAACCTGTGGGTTGTGACCCGCTAGCAGGGTCACCTAAGATCATCAGAGAACACCAATATTTACATTACGATTCACAACAATGCCAAAATTACAGTTATGAACAGTTATGAAGTAACAACAAAAATAATTTTATGGCTGGGGGTTACCGCAACATGAGGAACTGTATTAAAGGATCATGGCATCAGAAAGGTTGAGAATCATGTTCTAAGGGATCCCATAAAACTTGCGCCGAGGGAAGCAATGGTCAGCAGCAGTTCATCCCAGGCTAAACTTCCTAGTGAACCAAAGCAGCCAGACTAGGCTCTTGTTTCTTAGATGTCCTTCCTTGTCTCACTGTCCCAAGCACATTTTTGTTGCTATCATGGACCCAATACCCTTTGGCTCAGTGCTATGTAGCCCTTCCCTTTGGAAATCTCCATTTCCCATCTCCTTTTCTTTAAATCAATTCAATTTTTTTTTATTCACTAAGATTGCTATTTAGCCTGGCTGCCCACCACACTGACTTTAACCTTTCAACCAATATTGGGGTTTTAAAAATATAGATATTAAACATTTTTTCTCATGATCCTTATTCATCACTTTCAAAGCAAGGTTTATATTTTCTCCGTTTCTATAATTTCCAAAAAACTAACTCAAAGAATTGGAAGTCTTTGGGGAATGAGATGGTAAAGCAGAGCAACATAGGTTCCTTCGTTTTGAATGAGTATGTGAGTTGGTCAGCTCTCAACTTCAATGGGAAAATGGCCTTATATTTTAAAATAGCTACCTGTCCCTATCTGGGTCAGAATAAAGTGATAACATTTTACAATACTCAAAAGACTTCTTGGATGACACTCAGTTCTTATAAAATTGTTTAGTAAGCTAGGGGAAATGGCACAGTGCACAAGAGAGAGGTATTAAAATATTCATTCAATCGCATTTAAGACATTCTTTTTAAACCTATATAATTTATCAAGAAATGGAGCATATCACTGGGAAAAGGACCCACAGGTAACAGAACCCCCAGATAACTCATAATTTGCTTTGAAAAATATTAGCTTCAAAAAGGACTAGGTAAAATACCCTAGAATTTCCAAAATCTCAAACAAAACAACATAACTACTATGTGATGATCTGTCTCAGGAAGAGTTAGAAAGTTGTCTGGCTCCTGTACCTGGTTCTTAGTGCTAATACAGAGGCAAATATGTATTCCCACTTCATGAGCTTCTACCAAAACCAACAAAACCATTCTATCCATTTACTATCTGAATTGCTCCAAAGACCACGAAGAAAATACTTAAGTTGTTTCATCTAACATTCTTACTAGTGATAGAGAGTACAGCCCAGGAATATGTTTAACAAAATCTCACACAATTCAATGCACAATTAAGTTTGAGAAGCACCAACCTAAAAAGCTGCTGAATGCATGACTGAAAGTGAGAACCTAAAAACAAACAAACAAACAAAAAAAGAAAAACACCTCCAAATTTTTCTAATAAAACAACTGCTTCCCTACCAACCATGAGAATTAAAGGATTTGCTGAAAATATAGTGTAATTCCAACAATTTCATCATGACCTCCCAGTCTTAAATCAGCCTACCAGTATTCATTTGATCACTTGTCTCTTACTTTTTTTTTAATATATTTTATTGATTTTTTACAGAGAGGAAAGGAGAGAGATAGAAAGTCAGAAACATCAATGAGAGACATTGATCAGCCGCCTCTTGCACGCCCCACAGTGGAGATGTGCCCGCAAGCAAGGTACATGCCCCCGACCGGAATCGAACCTGGGACCTTTCAGTCCGCAAGCCGACGCTCTATCCACTGAGCCAAACCGGTCTCGGCTTGTCTCTTACTTTTGATCAATTTGAATCCCCATGGCAACACCACTGTCCAGAGACAGACAACCCATCCTGAAAGAAAAAACCAAAGCTCATGAACCAAACAAGGCTAGGAGTAATGGAGAGCCAAACTTTATACTTAAACAACATAATTACTCTTTCTCTAGAGTCACAAGTGTGGTGTTTTGGCCAAAACCCCTATGGAACCATGAGAGGAAAACATCTCTCCATGTATCCAGGCAGAGGCCTGTGACTTCAGTGGCAACAAGGGTTGCCAACAGCTCTTTTTAGTGAAAGCACTAGTAGTTGCTGAGGGAGCACACACATTTGGCAAACAGATGGAGGGAGGGAAAAGGCATCCCCCTTTGTGAATTCAATACCAGTTGATTCATTAGGCAGAACTGCCAACACTGAAAATAAACATAGCCTCTGGTTACAAATGTATAACTGCAGCTTACCCAACACAGTTACAAAAAACCAGTAGTAGATGCAGTTGGCTGTTGGATTTTCTTTCTTTCCTTTTTTTTTTTTTAAGTGTGTGTGTGTGGGGGGTGGGGGATGGGGGGGAGGATTTTACAGCAAAATCCACAATCCACACAAAAGCTCAAAGTATTTGAACAGCTGCAGATTGCTCAGCTCATTGGGCCAAAATGCTGCCAGAGTAGGCAACATTTCCCCCTCCCCTCAAAAAATACAACAGGTTAGCTTCTGCCCAACCTGGAATAAGAAAGAGGATTGGGACTTAATTTTATACAACTTGATAAACTGTAAAATGAAACTGTAATTTTATTATAAAAATCCTCTTTTTTAAGAAAGAACGGACACAGAAATCTGTCCAAGAATAAAACAAAAAATTCGAAGTCTAACAAAGCAGCAATTAGCAGCTACAGCCAAAATCATAAGAAGCAACCGTAATGAGAATCTGTGACAGTAACTAGGGTTCCCAGCCAGGCCGGTTTTGCTTGTGTAGGAAAAATTATAAAGGCTTTTTTTGTGTGCAAAGAATTAGTGGGTGCCCTGTGAAGTTTAAATTGTCTTTGAGCTATTTTAAAATGCAATACTGAAGGAAACTGATAGTAATGCAAATGATATTTTGTCCATAGAAATGCAAATTGTGTCCTCTGGAATACAAATTGATTATTGTCCTGTGGATATTGACAAGTTTGTCAGCTTTGCATGACAACTTATTTTAGCAACCCTAAATTATAAAGATGCAGTACTCAGTATTACCCTCAGAAGCTGTTATAACTCCTTACCCGTTCCCTTATTAATTAGTGGGTTAAATAAAATCTTTGACACATGTTTTTTTATATTTGTGAGAGTCAAGATTTTATTCATTTTTATTGTATTCTCTTTAATTAATTTTTAAAATTTTTATTTTTTGAGATAGAATTGACATATAACATTGTGTAGGTTTTTAAGGTGTACAATCCACTGATTGATAACCTCATGTATTGATTACCAATGGAGCATTAGCAAATATTTCTATCACATCACATATTTATATTTTCTTTTTTTGTGGTGAGAACATTCAAGATCTAGTCTCTTAGCTACTTTGAAAGATAATATAGTATTGTTGACTATACTCACAGTGCTGTGAGTTACATCCCCATTCCCTATTTTTTAAATCATTTTCAACATCGGAGATGGTCCTGGTTCAGACCCCTTGTCCTCTATAATTATTAAAAATCTCTCTTTCCTGGTGTCCCACTTGGATAACATGTGGTCCCTGTATTAAATGAACTTTAATGAAAACTAATCAATGATTAATAAGTAGCATATCCTTCTACCTCACATGATTCATAATGTATTCTGATAACAAAGTAAAATACAGATTATACACCAATGAATAAGACACAAAAATGTTGTTTCATAAAATTGTCCAATATATGAGATAATGAACCAACAGCAAAACACATACAATTTTGATAGATTAATACTGTACTGATTTGTAGGCCAAAGACTGCTCTCGGGAAGATATTTTCAAATCACTTGTCATTATGGTGGTCCTTATTGTTTCCATGGACCCAAAAAAGATGATGAAAAGGTACCCTGCTTGCCCCCAAATTGACACTTACCCAAACATACTTACTTGTTACTTATCTATCAAAATTTACACTTGAAACTAGACTTTGTGAGTTTTGTCACTTATCATTCAATTCTAATCACAATTTTAAAGGCATATAAAAGAAAAACAATAAAGGTGAGTACATTAAAAATGCAAATGTGGGGAAAAGAACTATGGACATTGCACTGTGATTAAGACAATTTCGGAAAGAGAAATGTTTCTTCTTTGCTGTGCATAGTGAAAGATAACACACACTGGGTCAGAATGTGTAGTATTAATTATAGTAATAGCCTATTGTTTCGGTGCTCAATTTGTACCAGGTAATCTTCTAAACTGGTGATTTTCAACTGGCGTGCCACAAAAATTTTTAAAATATGCAGTACCTGACAATTTAGTCAGGGGCACTGACTTCTTTTCCCTTAGATTGTCAAATTAAAAAATGACAACAGCCAATACAACAATTTTCAGAATCAAAACTACACCAATTTTTTTTTGTCTGATCAGGAAAAAAAAACAATTTTTTTAGTGTGCCTCAGGATTTTAGTAATTTATGTGTGCCATGAGATGAAAAAGATTGAAAACTGTTGTTCTAAACTCTTTCAATGTGTAAACTTAATTTGCATAATACTTGTATGAATTAAGAGACAATATTATCCCTATTTTTGCTTAGATAGCTTGTCTGAGGTCACATAATTAGCAAGTAGTAGAAAGGGGATTTGAACCCAGATTGACGGATCATAAACTTGAGATCTTAATATGGAAGTATATTTGCATAATTGAGGTCTTAAATATTTCTGATGAATCTGTCTAAATTTGAGTCCATCATTATAATCATTATAAACAACCCCTCATCTTCCTGGCTTCTTTTCCTTTCCTGGCAAACCCCAAGTATGGATCAACTTAATTACTCACCTTCTCTGGACATGACCAGCTGTGCATGAATACAGCTGGAGAAAATCACTCAACACACAAACTGACTTTACTCTAAATATTTGAGTCAAACCTCAAATGTCCAACTGCTGGCAACTGCACTACATTGCCTAATCAACTAGCTTTCCCAGAACTCATGACAACCATTTCCCACTGCCTTCTCTTTTCCCAAACCTAAGCTTCTTTCCCTAAGCATCATTTAACTTAATCTTGTGCTTTATTGAAAAAAAGAACCCCACCAGATTAAAATTCCTTCATCTTCCCACCATCAAATCAATAAAACCTCCATTTGCCAGACTGTTCTCTTCTGTAACTGAGGAAATGCCTCCACTCCTACAAAAGAAATCCCCAAAATTTCTAGAAACTCCTGTACTGCATTATCAACCCCTCTCTCAATAACAATACTAAATATTTAAGGATATTTAAGGATATTTAAATATGTAAATATTTAAGGATCCGCCATTTTGAGACACATATGTGCACCCTCTCACACACACACTCACCCCTGCGTGGAATCTCCATTTCCTGCTAGCAATCACCCTTTTCCTTTTCTTTACAGAAAATTTTTCAATTAAAATAAAAATCTCACTTCATAATGCCATCCTTATGTCTCACTCACTACTCAGACCACTTTTACTTGGTTGCCAACTTTACCCCTCCACCCAAACTCATCTATCAAAATTATCAGTGAACTCTATGTTGTTGAATGGAATGGTTGCTTCTCTGTCTTCATTTCATTAGAGCCTCTCTCTTCAGGGTGAGGAGAAATAAGGAGACAGTAGTCTTCGTAAGTAAAATCTATGAAAGCAACACAACCTGCAGAAAATAAAGTTGACACAGGCAAAACTCAGACTCTGCCAACACCCTGTTCACAGATGCTTTAAGAGTTAGATCCAGCAATCAAGCATGGATTCTCATTTAATCAAATTTGTAATCAGTTGTAAAGAGTGAAAACAAATTTTGGCAATCTGATGTGATGGAATTTATCTGAGGTGTATCTTCTTAAAGATTTAAGAGGTGACATTTTCATTTTGGAATTCAGAATCCCCTAGAACTTTGTTTTACCAGAGACCAGAATATATAAAAATTACAGCGTACTTCCATCAGTAATGTTGATTATTCCTGTGTGTGTGTGTGCACACGCGCGCGCGCACACGCTGGGCCCCTGGGAAAGGGATTAAGCAGTAGATAGGAAACTTTGGTGAGTAAACTTTTATATTCCTCTGGTTGTATGCAACTTCATGAACTTCCACAAACAGTACTCTAGGCTTTTACAGGCAAGAAATCTAAGGTTATACTTTTGGAAACGGAAGTATAAATCCAAAGAAAAACAAAGTTTTAAAGCCTATATCAGAAAAATGAACAAACCTTTCTGTTCAAAATCCAAATAAGATATATGTTCCTACTCGATCATAGTGCAAAAGCATACAGTCTTCCTTAAAAACTGCCATTAGCTTATCATAACAATGAAGACACAAAGCAGGAAAACTAGATTGTAAACAGTGGGTAACTCCAAATCTGTTGGATTTGACTATAAACTGAGCTTAAAATAATTTCACAGCAGAGCCAGCATGTAAAGGCAACAGCACACCCCATAATACAACATCAATAGTCCAGACATTGTGGATACAACATTTGTTACAAGACAATGAGGTAAGGCTTGTTTGTGTTTACGTTCAAAGAGTAGAATCAATGACAGAAATGGATGTGCCTGAGTGTGAGTGGAGGGAGAGGTGATACTTGCTTTGCAGGCACCAAAAGCTGGTCTGGAAGAACAAACATGCACACAGTCAATAAACACCAGGGAGTTTCTACCTGATAGAATCTCTGCTTGGGGCCCAGAACTCAAAGGAGCCACCCCTCCCACCAACACTATGCCGGGTCTCCCTTGGCCCTCAAACTCAGGAGAATCAGACCATCAATCAACACTGTCAACTCTGCCACAGGTCTGTGGCGGCACTGGCTCTGGGAACCCGGGGAGCTCTGGGAACACAGGCCTCGGGGTGTGACCTCAGGATTATGTTCCCACCAGAGTTATGCTTACCACTGAATCCTTTTTAGTTTTTTGGTGTTTTGTTTTTTTTAGCTAGTTTATGTCATTCAGTGTGTTTTTTTTTAATTTTACTACTTTAGCTCTTTTACACATATTTTAAAGGAGAAATTCATTCTATTTTTGTGTGTATGATTGTACTGACTTTTACTGTATCATTTCACTTTATAATCAGTACAGAAAAGATATTCTATTTATTTCACAATTTATTTGATCATTATTACTTTTATTAATTTTAAAGACTATTTTAAAAAATGTAATCTTTATCAATTATATACAGCTATCACTTTTCCTCCCTTTGTGGCTCCACAGCGATCCTTTCTATACCTTATGGTAGACAATTACTAATTGCATCGCTGACCCTAAAAATCAAACTGTTCAGTAAGGCGGATGGTGCTATTATAAAGCAATGGAACGAGTCATCTGGAAGAGTCCAAGCCAAAATTCCTCGTAGTAATAACAACTCTGGCCCCAGCAGTGTATAAATATGTGTCAAGCTAGTATCTTCTTAAGTCCTGAAATGCTCACTATCTTTCTAAGACAGTGTCAGTTCCACCTAAATTATCTCCATAAACCAGGACATCGGCAAATGCACTGGAAGTTGCCCAGCTGCGGCTGGCCAGTTCCTGGCTGCTGCAGGGCAGGCGGTCTGTGCGCAGTTTTCCAGTTAGCCAGGGTAGGCTCTTTGTCGGAGACTACTCCAGGCCCTGGAGGCTTAGTGATCCCAAAGTGCTTACGATCTCTCATCTCTCGTAAAGCAATTTCGTTCCTACCTCCTCATCAGCAGAGCTGGCCCAGTGAGTTTTAAATATTTATTTTCAATAAAGATAGAGTCACAGACCATTTCTTGGAAAAATATAGACTCTCCAGTACGTCTCTTATGCTTCTCTTTCTTTCATTTCTTTATCATTAAAGCTCCACTTTAGGAAAGTGACTCAGAGTGTGTCCCCAGAGCTGAAGTTAAAAATCAAGAATGGAAAGGATGCCATTTCTCATCTTGACAAAGGAGGGAAAGAGAGAAGACTCCTGTAGGAAGCCTTCAGAGAGAACTACATGTATCTTGCATTGTTAATTATGCTTTTGTGGATTTATTTTGTTCTGGAATGAGCTATCTGCCATCTTTAAAGATAAAATTCTTTCTGTTCATTTCTATTTTTGTTACCCTTGTATCTATTTCTTTGTTAGATTTGACCTTCCTGTTATCTGGCTATCCCATTGCTGCCTCTTTTCTCTGCTCGTATTTATAGAACTGTTTCCCTACATCATCTAAGTGGGGTTCATGATACCTCTAAAGACATAAGCATTAATTATTTTCTTCAGACAGCACATATACACCCAGATTCGTATATGTGGTTTATGCAAATGAGTAGCACCATTGTATAAAAAAAGCTTTCATTTCATTTACAATTATAAACTTAATTTTTTTTTCAGCAATTGATGGATTAGGGTAGTAGAGTGTGTCCTTGGCAGGCGAGAAGGGTATCTAAAAGAATATGCAGGGTTTTTTAATGGACACACTAACAAATAAAGAAAATACAAAGGAGATGTAATAAACTGAGGAGAATCTTGCTTTAGACCTGCTCACAAGGGAAAGTTAGAATAAGTCAGAGAATGCGTGGTATTTATACTTGTAGATGCAGATTAGTTCATTCTGGTTAATGCCCCTGTAATACGAAGAAACATCAGTTTTAGAGAATATGTTATGTATTGTCTATATAACCAGAGATTATGAAACTTTTCATGTTCAAGCTGCATGTGGGATTGCAGTTAGGATTCCATAAAGAACTAAAGTTTGCATTTCAGATTCTAGTGGAGAAAACAGAGCCATAGGTCTGTGAAGATGGGAGCATGAGCCCGTGTGGGGAGCCAGGTAATCTCTGGTAACAAGACGAAGGTTCACTGAAAAGTCACCCACTGAGATTCTGAGAAGGCACCATAGATGAAGAAAGGAACACTTGTTTCCTAATGACACCTATGAAAAGATATTGTTTACCCACAGTCTGGGCCTCTGTACACACAGCCCCAGGAAGCCCCAGGAAGCTATGAGCCAGCTTCACTGAAAGAAGGGCCGACATTTCCTGACCATGACAATGAGGAAAGGGAATGGAGGACCATAGTTTGTCTCCCCAACTCAGAACTCTCAAGATCTGACAGGCCAGATTGTGGAGAATGACACCTTCCTATCAACAGAAAAGCACCTTTGGCCAGGCCCAATGTATGTGTCAAATTTCCATCAACATACATTAGCCGACAGAAATTAGCCTCTAGGATGTCTACAGAAAAGGCAGTGCGGAGTATGGGAGAAAACACAGACCTTGTCCTTGGACAGTTCAGTGCTTAATGCTGGCACACAGTATTGCATAAAAAATGATAGCCAGTCTGTGGTGCTGAAAAAGGAATGTTTACTCCTATTTTCCTCACTTGACTGCTCCTTTGGAAATACAATCCATTCTACCTAAATTTCCCATGTGATTAAAAATTTCTATTCTCTGCCTTAATAATGTTGGGAGCAGAGACAATAGTGGTCAGGAATTCAGGAGCTGGAGTCAGTCCCTGGATTTGAACGTGAGCTCTTCCATTTACTGGCTGTGTGATCTCACACAGGCTATGTGTGTCTGTGCTCTATCTCAGCCTCGCCTGGAAGTGGGCACCATGACAGTACCTATACTTCACTGGGCCACCGTGAGGATTAGAAGAGATAATCCAGGCAGAGAACTAGCACGGCAGCTGGCAAATGGATATTCAAAAAACAATTTATTACAATGATAGTTATTATCATCCACCAGGACTTTTATTCTTCTTATTCTTATCATATTTATTCTGGAATAAAATGAGAAGCAATGAGTTTTACATGATGAATATGACATATTAAGAAAGTTCAACCCATAGCTTTTATTCACCATTCTCTTTGTACCCTAAAGGCCCTGGATGTTGATTTTTAATTGAGGAAATGAACAACTTTGCAAAACACATGACTAACAATTCACCAAAAAATATCTTTTTTTTTCTTTCTGGTAGATTTGTGTATATTGTGAAAGCAGCCAGAGGCACTGCAAAGTTTCCTAAACTGGTAAGACAATGAGCTGCCACTGCACTATACTAAAGAAGTTTTGGAAAGTCTACCTTAGAGGCAGCAAATATAAGTTAAAGTTATACATTTCAACTTAATATATTAACATAGAGAATTTATATTATATCTACTCCTATCTTTCATATTCTAGAAACAAATTAGTCCCAGAACCACTGCAGTACACCCTGCAATATTAATAAAGAATTACCTAGAAAGAGAGAAATGTATTTGGAAGCCATCAAAGTATGTTTTTAACTAATCTATAATACTAAAAAATGAAATAAAAAATAATTTGTCTTTGCCATTTTCCTTTCAACTTTCTTGGTATATTCTGACATTAGAGTATATAAAATGACATACCTAAATATTGAAAATATCTAGAAATTCGACCTGAATATTATTTTCTTGTTGGTCAAATTAATACATTCTAATATACTCCAGGAAATTCTAATTGCATGAAATTTATGCTAAATTTGTTTTTCAAATTTTCTTCTACTTAGTTGTGCAGCCATGCAAAGGAAGGTATATATCAAAAGCCTTCTCATTCATCATTTACTTGCTTATTAATTTGTTTGGGAATTAAATTTTGCTTTCATAATAATTCTTCATCTGGAAATGCTGGCTCATATAATGTTCACTACCTCTTGAGATTGGTGTTCCCTCTTTAGGAGGAAATAAACTGGTAATTTACATAATAAAGCACGTAATGCAAGAATCTGGTTGAACAAGCGTTCTAAAAATAAGACAATTCATTCTATATACATGGACAGATTCCTAAATATTTGAAAACCATAAAAGACAATTAACTCTAAAACTATAGATATTTCAGAAAATCCATCTTTCACTAATGATGTTGAAGATAGTTTAGGATGCTACAAAGTTACAGGTCGTCATTAACAAAACTGGCCATATTATATTATGCTTCAGCCAATGAGATGCCAGATAAACTAGTTTTTACTCTACTGGTTTGCCCCATAAAGCACACATAGACTAAGTGAAGATATGATCCTGCTAGATCCTACCAAAGCTTTAAAAATTCCGAATTAGTAAAATTCTGACTTAGACAATGTAATTCTTAGTCATATATACCAACCTGGACATACAGAAATCCCTTTTAATTATAGTGCTAAATTTAATAATGGATTTTTAAAGTGCCAAGTCAAATAGATAACCATTGTAGTACATAATCAAGAACGAGACTATATTTTCATTCTTTAGTAAATAAATGAAATTCTGCTTTACTAGATCCAATGTACATATTTAAAAAAATCAGATGATTTTTAAAAAAATTCTAGATTAATTCAGTAATTTAATTTCAATTAGTTTGCATGGACGTCTAGATTTTGTACAGTACATATATTCATTTTTTATTGCTCCTGGGATAAATTACCACAACTCAACTATCACCTTGAATATCAAGGTTGCCCCATCTGTGTTTCTCTCTGGACATCCTAAGAGAGAATCATATTTCCTTGTCTTTTTCCAGCTTCTGGAGGTTCCTGGATTCCCTGACTCATGCTCCCTGTCTCTATCTTCATGTAACCTAGTGTAATCACATCCAGGATGTGGGTCATTTTGTGTGGCTATTATTCTGCCTATAATGGTTCATTAGATTTTTGCCTAAACCTGTAATATTCAATTCAAGTTAATATTCATCCAATAAATTAAAACTCCCTAATATTATTACTGTTTACAATGAAAATTTAAAGTAAAAATATGTATATGTGCAACAGATGATCACATTTTAGCTCAACAGATATGCCAAAGTGCCCAGCCACTGATTTCTTCCCATTCATGTTTGCATAAGTTTGTCACTTCATCCATGAGTTTATCAGAACTCAGTACATTATAAATTGTACACTGATAAAGGTATTAAATTCCCTTAAGACAACATAACACATATTGCTTACTATTCCTGTTGTATGTTACTGCAAAATTACCTTTTTTACCCTCAGGTTACATCTCAGACACAATAAAAGTTTGATAAGGAAATACTCTTCCAAAAACATTGACTTCACATGAGTTTTTGAAGAACAGGCCTTTTGGAAGAGTGGGTTGTTAGTGTTGGTGAGGATTCTAGAGATATCACATGCTATGTTAGAAATGATATAGAGAAAACTTGGCTCAGAGATTTTTACCCACTTGCTTGAGGTCACTAAGCTAATCGGAAATACATAGATCTGTCTTCTGACAGAATAAGTCAGCATTTATTCACAATTATGACGCCATTCACCTTCCACATGAAATAGTCAACTGTGACTCTTCATCACCTTATCATGTTGTAAATCAATAACTTTGCCAATTCAAATCTCAAGGGATTGCAGAAGTTGTATTTTATTATTCTGTCCTATGACAAAATATAAACTAACCCAAGGATAAAACCCTAAGCATACCCTGTGTAAATTATACAAAATTTATTACTGTTACACAATAAGGAGAAACTTAGAACTTAAAAAGGAGAAACTGCCAAGTGGACAACAAAAATGAAGGATGATAAACCTAGACCAATATTGTAGCTAATTTCCATAAATCAAAGAAAAACTTGCAAATACTAAACTTTTTCATGATTAAAACAATGATGTTCCTTTTGTTGGATTACAATGGGAAGAACACAAGAACCTTTGAAATGTATTTTCTGGGGCAAATAAAAGATGGTTTAGAATCAGCATAGTTGGAACGCTATGTCAAAAGTCTTATAAAAATTCTGTCATTTCCCCCAAATATTTTAATACCTGCTCAAAAAATATTAACTAAACACAGTTATAGCCTGAACTTAATCAATTACAATTGTCACTCTGATTTTCAAACTAATTTTGTTCAAATATTAAATACATATTATCTCTATAAATATACCCACATATATAATTTCCTTTAGATAATAGGACTAAATTTACTTTTTAAGAAGTTGTATGAGAAAAAGTTATCAACATAACTTTATTTTCTTGGTTTGTAATGGAGACTTAAAATCAACTTACTTGATGTAATACGGCACTTTATTATGTGAAATGGATCTTTGCCATGGCAGCTGGACTGAAGCTGAGGAAACAAAGGGAGGTTATTGGAAACACTGCTAACTCCACAGCCTTATGCCTTAATGCAAAGCAATTGAACAGGTTTTACAGCAAATTCAATGAAAAATGCTCTGGTTTTCCAGCTGGATTCCTATAATTATAAAATCTACAAGGCTAAAAAAAGTCACTTTAAAAATTCATTTGAAGCAATAAAAGAACAACACAGGTCCAATTTCTAATGCCACCTCGAAGTAATTGAACTTGTTGATAAAATTACTTTTCAAAATCAAGTTTTATTGTTCATAGTCAACACAATGTAAAACTTAGTACTCTTTGGAAATATATATAGTATATCCGGATTATAAACTAAATTCCTCAAGACTGAAATTTCCAAATCACTAGTAACATTCTTTGCTTTATTTTATAGTCACAGGAATAACTATTCAGAAGAAGAACAACTGGCATTTAAACAAACTCAATTATCTTAATTTTTAAAAAGGAAAATTAAAAAAAAACATAGGCAAAATGTAAAAAACTAAGGCAATTAAATGGATAGAAGAATCCCAAATATGTATTTTCATTTTAAATGCACAGAAAATATAGTTTCCTACATTTTTACTCTTGACATCACTATGATGGAGACTTTTTCACTGAGGTACTTTTTCTTTTTTTTCAATTCCAGTTACTCCATATATTATTCCCACAGTAAACCAATTATTTTAAGGCTTATTTAAGAAGAATTATACATGTCAATCTAGAGAAATTTGCTAAACAAACTAATAAACAAATTTAAAAAATAAAACTTTGTAACTATCACTAGACTCCCATGCAACTAGTTTTCACCAATATTCTTTTCTGAATTTCATGTCATATTACTACCTCAAAAATACATAGCATTCTCAACTCTGTAAAGCATTTGTGAATATATCTGTCGATGAGGAAGCTAACAAGATATTAAAGCTCCATTTGATAAATGAGGGACTAAACATTCAAGAGATTAAATAACTTGCTTAAGTAAATGGCTGAGCTCAGACATGATCTCAGGATTTCTAAGCACTAGTTCGGCAATCTTTCTATTCAACAATTCTTCCTCTCTTTATAAGATGGGAAGACTCCCTTTTCTAACTATGTCCATGGAAGTCTTAAAAAAGGGATGAAAATGTGGAATGAGGCATATTAAGCTTCTCATTAGAGCCAATCTCATTTCAGTGTTGGCACCAGGCTAATAGGTCGGTTTCTATTTTGTGCCTAACTAAACAGCCTCCTTTTATAACCAGGGCAAATGTCCAAGAAATATAATAAAGCCAAAAACTCCAAGCAGCAGGGATAACAATTGCTAAATTTATTAATTGGAATTGTGTTTACACTTCTCAATTCATTTTCATAATTGTTTTAATTTGAATAATTCTGACCTCTTTAGACTGTCAATGTTAAACAATAGAAGGCAATGTGATGGAGGTTCACAATTTTTACAATGTTTTATTCCCTAAAAAATATGACTTTTATTTTTATTATGAAAGAATAGTTGCTAAGTATCAAGTTTCATCAGTACTAATACATGACTAATCCTTATCACAGAAGTGTAAAAAGTCTCAGTCCCTTGTTAAATTCTCTTTAATTTGGTTTTAGCACATAGCTTTATATTCTATAAAACTAAGTTTACGCAATCTGGAGTAGTGATTCATAACAAATGAGTAGATTGCCAACTTATTTAACTCATCAATATTGATGGTATCCAAACTTTAGAAATTCATCCTGGCATGCAGGTAGACATTACCTTCCAGAAAGTGCTATAGATCACTCAAAAGATGGCCTATCTAAAGGCTTAGGTGTGTGAAACAGATGGGAGAGGAAGAGGGAGGGTGGAGGTAGAGAGAGCTTCAGCACTAGTGGTGTGTTGGGCAGAAATGACGAATTAGAATTACTCTTGAAATTGTGAAAGAAAAGCTTGACCTTGACCTGGAGGTAAAGCAGATTACCAACCATGACAAAAGATTTAAGAGAAAATATAACTGTAATCAATTTAGTTGGAGACATGGTATTACTTCAGTTCTCTCCATGGTTGTAGATACAAAGAAGTTATAACAACTGGGAAATACGCTTTGCCTTAAGTTTTAAACTTCCCTTAAACTGAATTAAGCAAACTCTGTTCTTAGATATGTTTGCTAGAGACAATGAAAGGAAAGGAATTAATGTTTAGTGCCAAAAACTGTGTTAGGTGCCTTGTGCAACACAACATGTTTTCTAATTTAATTCTCAAGATGATAGAGGAAATAAGTATTATCATAGTAATTTTAAGATAAAGAAATTAACGTTAAGCAGAATTATTGTATTAAACCCAATCTGGGGGATTGAATCCTATGCTCTCTGGTTTCCTTGGCAGTGAAGGCGAAAGTAGGGGCTCCAATTACTTATTCAAGATCTCATGAACAGTCCATAAAATAAAAAAGATCAGCTGGAGAAGATTACATGAAAATCTGCATATGTGGTTTGGCTAAGTCTGTAACACCTGACCAGCAGAAAAGCTAAATAGAATTGCAGTGAGTGTGACAAACGCAAAAATCTTCTCAAAGATTTGTGGGGAATGAAGTTTTACTTTGAAAGACAAAAGTGCATTTTAAACTAATAATGCTTTTGAAAGAGAAAAATTAATTTAAAATCTTAAAATGCAAAAATGATTTCTTTATTGTGAAAAAGTTCATAATCTTTGCATGTGGTATAGCTATGATAATATGATACTACAGTAGTTATTACAGACTAGAGACCCAATGCATGAAATGCATGCACTAGGGGGGAGGAGGTTGCTCAGCCCGGCCTGTGCCCTCTCACCCTCGGGGGATGTCCAACTGCCAGCTGCCAGATATCCTTAGCACTGCCATGGAGGTGGGAGAGGCTCCTGCCACCACTGCTGCACTCACCAGCTGTGCCCAGCTTCTGGCTGAGCGGTGCTCCCCCTGTGGAAGTGCACTGACCACCAGGGGTGGTTCCTGCATTGAATGTCTGGCCTCTGGTGTTCAGTGCGCATCATAGCGACCAGTCATTCTGCTGTTCGGTCTATTTGATATTAACCTTTTATTATATAGGATAATGGTTCAGTGGAATTCCATAGCTAAAGACAAGTTACCTTCAATCCACTTCAAAGATTTACCAATTGTTACTAGGTTATTACAAATAAGAACCAATAAACAATTTATTGATCTAATATAAGTAAACATATTTATAGCAAAGAATATGGCTTCTTGAGTGAAAACACATGCTGATTCATTCATTTTATGAGTTTCAGTCAAGTTTACTAGTACTTACTGGAGAGAAAATGCTGAGAAGATGGTCCAAAATCTCTATGAGCTTCCTGAAGCTGCTTAAGGCGATCGTCCACAGAAACCTGCATATCACACCCCAAAAATAATTTGATTTCAAAACAATAACTTTAATAATTTTCCTGATTTAAGCATTATTATAAAGGCTGTTACTTCCCAAGATATGATTGCTTGCATAGATTCCTACTCCATTTCTAAAATCAAAATGCTGGGATGAAAACAGACTCCTTTTGGTACCAAGTGACAGCAAATAGTGCCAGGCACTCTTCTAAGCAATTTACAGGAATGAACTCTTTTTATCCTCATAACCAACACAATTGGTATTATTTATTATGATCACCATTTCACAGCTGAAGACACTGAGACATACAGAGGTGTGCAGAACATAAAGTTAGTATGCATCGTGCTAATATTCATAACCAGCTCATCAGATGCCAGGATCTAAGCCTTTG
Organism: Lasiurus cinereus; assembly: GCA_011751065.1. Lineage (NCBI taxonomy): Eukaryota > Metazoa > Chordata > Mammalia > Chiroptera > Vespertilionidae > Lasiurus > Lasiurus cinereus. Next base: position 19,943,347 of record JAAGEH010000018.1, on the reverse strand, counting down.
CTGGCACTCTACATTGCTTCAAGAGCTATGAAGGTCATAAACATCTTAAGAGAAGATGTGGCCACAGGGTCAGTGGCTATTCATCTCTCTTTTTGTAAGAAACATAGCAAAAAGTGCTATGGGAAGGAGCAAAGGAAGATCTAAAATATTCCAAGGGAGAAAATAGAAAGAAAAATAGAAAGATGGCTGAATTAGATGATACAGGATAGATAGATGATAGATAGATAGATAGATAGATAGATAGATAGACAGATAGATAATACAGATGAGTATGAAATATCTTATTTTCCTCCAAGTTTGTGTTCAATCATCTTGATTTGGGATATTCAAATACCTACAGAAAAATATGCTTATGCATTTGTTTACACACATTGTGTGGTTAACTGTCTACATTATGAAAACGCAAAGAGTTGGTACACTGAGAAACTATTGCCAATGAATAACAAATGCACACAGCCTACTGACATTTCCATGTCTCTTTTCCTGGTCTTTGCCTCTGTAGTGATGGTAAGCTGTTCCACATAGTCTGCCAATCTTATTTTCAGCTGCCTTTAAATGAAACGTGTATATCTCTGGCTCACTGGGCACCTTTAGTTTATCCTGGTTGGCTATTTAAGTTGCAAGAGCAAGTACTTTTTTTTTGTTAAGGCCAAAAAGTATTCCAATGACACACTTTACATTCAAAAGGAGAAAACAAGATGCTATTTCCAAAATTTAACAGTGTTGTTTGAAAGCATATATTTCCCCCTCTTATTCAACCAGCAACTAGCATCTGAGTTCTAGCAGCCACCAGCCTCAGAAATAAAGAAGGCAGAACACATATCCTGTTTTGAGTATATTCCCTGACTTTTAATCTTTTCCAATGGTGATAACAGAAGCAAAATGGGAAGGAAATCAAGATGGATCACAGGAATACTTACATAAAAATGATGAATTAGAGAAATAAAACAGAAGAAAAAAAGAGTATTGGTCAAATATTTCTGGCTTCCACTCATTAGAAAAGCACATTTGCATTGAGTTTAGTATCTTGCCTTATTAATCCCAGATTATTAATACCCTTTCAAAGACAAAAAAGACTGTCTAATACTATACAAATCATTTCGTACCACTTCAATTTCAGGAAGAAAATATAAGCCTATTTTCTGTTTCAATGTTTGAATTAATTCAGGAAACCCATTATGCCTTCAAATGTTATTGTGTGCCACCTCAAAATTACACTTATATTATTAAATATCGTAATTTAGGCTCAGAATCTAGAGGAATAAAAAAAATTTTTCAATCTCCCACTCAAACGAATCTGGTAGTTTAAAAAAAACATTATGACTCTTGGGAACTGGCCCCTGAATGTGTCAAAGCTCTATAAAGATGGTTCAAAGGGCAGTGGCTGGCAAATGCTAGTGCCTAGTAATACTCAAGAGGGTTCTTCTGGGTTTGGGTTAGTTCTTGTTGGTTAAATCTGGGACGAACAAGTCATATAAAGAGTCATTAAAATAACTGCATTGCAGCAGTTAAGATCTCTGACCTAAAGGTAAACACCACAATAGTATCAAGGTGCTGGCTGCAAAAATTGAGCAAGATACCTAAAAAATAAGCAGTTGCAATAAGAAAGATGGAGACTTTCTTAACTTTTCAAAAAAAGCAAAAAATACATGATTAAAGTAAGAAAAATGACTCCTTTATAAAACATTATGGGGAAAATGTTTCTGTGACCTACCATATGTTTCAATTACTGTGATTTATGTGACCTTTTGCAATTTTCTACAAATATATGAACAGTACATCAAAAATTACATTAAAACTTATAAATAAATGAGGCTTTTGAGTTCAAGATACTGAAAGACGACTGATGTCACATGCTATGAATCCATTATCAAATACATTAAAGTTAAAAAAAATGATGGTGTGCAGCAGAATAGTGAGGTATGGTTTAAAGATCCACTAAGGTCTAAGTCTAAATTATGAAGAGGAATAAGCTGATGATACCTGCAAAAGTTTCCATCGCATATTAAGGTCATCTAGCTGGCGAGACATCTTCAGAGATGGGTGCAGGTCAAGTGGAGACAACTGACTCGATAAATCATTCACTGTTTTAACTTTTAGGTTGATTGGTGCAATTTCTTCTCTAAATGCCTGGAAGAAAAGGACATTTATAAAGGCATCAGAAAAGAATATAACGGAAGGTGGTATGTCTTTTGAACTTTCCAATGGCAAGATCAGCTGAGAGGCCAATGACAGTTGTTTAATCAACAATTCAATTCTGGTCTTCAGCAATTAAGACCACCAGCTAAAGAATCTTCCTTTATATCATAGACAAACTAAGACAGGATGTGACAAGAAAAATTATAATACAAACACATTAAAGTGATTATGTATTTCCTTCAAATTTTTCATTATACACTGTAACCGATTTAGTCTAGAAAATATTTGTCACTACAATCCACTTTACTAATTTCTAGTCTTGATTTTTATCTTTAAATTTCTTCCATATTTCCTTCTCTTTTTCACCAATGCAACAACTTGATTTGAACAAGTTTTCACTGAAAATTAAGTTTAAAAGTGGCCAGTAAAACTATCTTCCTTAACCACAAAACTGATGCCTGTATGTACTGGAGAGGTAAGGTTGTCTCTTTCAAAAACATTTGTGATCATTGAGACTAGATGCGGGGTAGGAAGAGTGGAGTCTACAGGAAAAGAGGGAAATGAAGCTTAGAACTGACAAATGTCACCTATGGTACAGTACCAAGCTGGTATGGGTTGGGATGAGGAGGGTATGTGAGAGAGAAAGAAAAAACAAAAACAAAAAATAACACTTGGGGTCATGACAGTTCATCTGTCCTGTGAGACACTGAAGCATATTCTCTGATTTGCCTAGAATTAATTTTTTTTGTAATTAGAAACATTATGTTTTCTCCATTCTTCACATAATTTTACCTGCTTCTATGTTCAAGTTCTCCCTTTCCAAATGACTGCCTAGATCCTTTAAGACTCCACTCACGTGCTGACATGCACACCATATCCAAAAGGACTTCCCTCAGGCCCCTCCCAGGGGTTCCCCAGGATTCTCTCTGCCTTCTCCAACCCACCCAGTACACTCAACTAGCACCTGTCTGACACACAAACTGGGTTTTATAATGGAGGTCACTCTGATTGTTTGGTGCCATACCATCTAGTTGTTATGTATTTTAAATATCTTTCCTTATCAGAGCTCTTAGTACATAAAAGTATAAGCATCCATATTCTTAATGTCCCCATCCCCCCTGTAGAATGGAAGCTTCTCGAGATAGGCACCTGGCAAAATTCAGCACAAAGTTTCAATACAAGAGGGACAGACTTCCTTTCTATTGACACAGGCCCCCAAAAATGATTTTTGAAGCAAGATTAAGCCAATAAGGGATTGGGAACAGAATGGTTTCTAAAGATAGAACTGTGTACTTTTATTGTTTTGATACATCATAAGATTAGAGTTAATCATGTACTAAATTTAACTTATGGGTATTAGGTATTGTGAACATCCTATTGGCATCAGCCCTCAGGTCCTAATCCCCACCCTTAAGAAGTTAGGCATATGCCCTTCCTTCTCCTCTTTCATCACTCCAAGATGAATGAAGTAATACATATTAAAGTGCTTTGGGGCTATAACATCTTATTAAAACTACTATACGTATTAATTTGGCTTTCTCCTTAGAAGTATAAAAAGAAAGCCCCTTTAACTACTTCCCTCATTCCTTCTCTTCTCAAAAACTTTTCTAGTTACCTTACAGAACTCTTCCTTATATAATGCACATAGGCTTAAAATAATCATTATTATTGATCAACATCAGAATAATATTAAGAATATAACTGTTTTTTTAAAGAAATTAATTCTAGGCAAATCAGAGAATATGCTTTAGTGTTTCAAAATTTTGAACATGCCCAAAAGCCACATAAAGAAGCTAAGGTGGGGACTCAGCAGGGACAGATCTGGAGCCAGAGTTCAGTGAAAAGTACAGATGGTGGAGGGAGCAGCCCATACATTCGAAACAATGAACCTACACACCAAGGGGCCAAAGGTAAGAAACATTGCCAGAACTCTAAAGTCATCAACATTTTCAAAATTGGTAGAAGGCAAGCCCACAAAGACATGTGAATTGCTGCAAAATGGAAAAAGAGAGAACTCAGAGTTATGACAGCTTTTCTCCATTGCTGATGTCAGACAGTGCACACACATACTGGTATAGCACAGCGAGGAAAGCAGTTATATGATAACAAAGGCATTTTGTTAACAACATAGGCCTAAGGAATCAATTATTAAAACAGACCTATGGGACAGAGAGAAGTGGGAGTTAGGATGGAGAAAGAGAATTTTTCAGCCTGGACTTTGAAGAAACCTGGTGCCCCTCAGATTCATTTTCAGAGTACCTCCAGAACTCAAACCCTTCAAACTTTCTTCACTTGTGATCTTAATATTATACATTAATATTCTCTCCTTGGAGGACTCAAGAATTTCAATCTGCTTTTAAAATCAATATCTTTGTAAAATACCAAAATATAGATATTAAAGATTAAAAATAAAATGCTACAAAATATTCTCAGATTTACATTCTAAATGACCTTCAAAAGATGCCCTTCAGAATCGAAATCGAAAAGATAAAACTTTTTAAATTAGATTCTAACACTAAGAAAGATTTTAAAATCTTCCAAACCAATAAAATAGTGTTTTTCTCTTACAAGTCACAGGTAAAAAACATGAAAAGATCTCTGACAAACAAGGGCTGCAGGTTTTGTTTCTGTTGTGGTGGTCAGGTGTTTTATGGCGACAAGAAATCTCTTAAGGAAGTATATAGTTTGGTTTGTAGCAGCTTCCAAATTAAGGGGCTAGAAATAAAGCAAGTTTTAAAATGATCTCAGATCTGCCATGTGTTCTATTATAAAGAAGCAATTTATCATGTTCTGGCTGCACTTTCCTATAGGAGAATAAAAATCTATGTGGTCTTCTGGCCGTAAAAACAGAAACATCTGCTAGTATTAAAGGCACTGCCTGGCAGCCTGTTGGCAGATGTGAATCCCAGACTGGTCTCCAATCAGGTGTGCATTATGTAAATAAGAAAGACAAGGTAATTTTAGGGAGTTAAAATTATTTGATTACCCCAAAGATTTAGTTTCCCACTTGCTTTGGCATACTGAATAATATTTAGCAATAATCAGTACTTATTTTCTTCTGCCTATAGCTTCAATGGAATTTTGGGTACATGCTAGAACACATGTAAAACACCCCAACGGTAAGATTTGGGTTTTTATTTTCTTTCCTCCCAATAAAATGTTAAAATACCTTAATCCATAGTTTATTCCTTTATCTTAATGTTAATTGAAACTTTCCTAGCTTTCCATGTAAGCAGAGATTTGAACAAAAGGATTTGGATGCAGCGCTGGATAATTTCTTTAATCAAATTGGATTAACAACTCCAAAGCTTTTTGGCCTTTAATAACCTGATACAACATTTTATTTTCATCCAACACTAATCATTATATATTAAAAACAGGTACTTTCAAATTCAAATGGATAAATTCTTGCTCTAAACAAAAGAGATTGTTCAGTCCAAACGAACATGCTTTTGTAGACCACTGACTTGAAGATCTTCAGTGTTTAAAATCATCTTTTAAAATATAAGACATAGCTCTAGCTGGTTTGGCTCAGTAATTAGAGGATTAGCCCAGGGACTGAAGTTTCTCAGGGTTGATTCCAGTCAAGGACGGAAGGCAACCAATTGATATGTCTCCTACATTTATATTTCTCTCTCTGTCTCTCCCCTTCCTTCCACTCTGTCTAAAAATTATTTTTTAAAATGTCCTTGGGTGAGGATTAATAAAAAATAAAATACAAGAAGTATCCAACTCCCAAAGGAGCTTTATTTTCACTTGGTTATTTGAAACTCAGACCCACCATGGATATGGTTTTTAAGATACTAGAGTTGCAGGAAAAAACTCACTTAACTCACTGGGTGGCTGGAATGGTGTGTATATTTAAAATGAAATATGGCAGGCACCAATACTCTTTTAGTAATAATATTGTTAAGTTTAAATTTTAATACATAACTTTTAAAGCTTTGAATTTAAATAGATGATCAAAATTGTGCTTAATTATTATTATGAATAAGGTCTCTACAATGAAAGTGAAGAGCAAGAAACAGATCATGAAAACTCTACCACTTACTAGCCATGCAGGCTTGAGCAATATCTTCAAATCCATCCTTTGTAAAATGCGCATAAAAATAACACCTATCTTGTGGGGTTAGTATGATGATTAAAAAAGGTAGCCATGTAAACTTCTAAGAAAGTTCCAGGCACATAGTAAGACTCAATAAACTCTATTATTCCTATGCCTCTCCCCATATATATATATATATATGTAATTTATCTTAGCATTCAGTTAATTACCTAGACCTTTCTTCTCTTCCTATTCAGCTACATGTTTACAAAGGGAAAGCATTATCCAATGTCTGTGCACAAAAGAGGGATGTCTTTTGCAATAAAAATTCTATTCTTGATAGATATTATCAATTAACACCTTCTGATTTGTCACTAATTCATTCTTTGATTTCATTTCTAACTACACAGTATATAGTTTACCATGCTATTACAAACCACACTATACTCTAAATCTGTTATTTGTGTCTCTAACTGCTTAAATCCCATTAACATTATTTCTGGATATGTTCTAGAATACTGTATCAATAAGAGGTCCAAAAGATAGGTTTAATACCATAACTTTGGGCAATTCCTGACCACAAACAAAATTTATACCTAAACGAATCCTTCATTGACATATTCTAATGTTTATGTGAGTATATTATATAGTATAGATATGCTATATATACACAATATATATGTATATAGCATATCTATCATGTATATACAATGCGATAAAATATGTAGATAAGAATTCCCAGTAAAACAGGATACTTTTGATTGAAACTTAAATTCAATACCAATTTACAACAAATACAGAATAGAGAGGAATCTGCCATATTACACCATGTGGATGACGTCCTGCAAATTCCAAGGTATGAGAAACACTATAGAACAAACAGTTCAGCTGCCTTAACAATTGCATTGCAATACACACACACACACACACACACACACACACACACACACACACATATGGAAGGGGAATACTAGACATTAAAAGGGACTTTAAAGTATTTCTTAAAAACTAAGCAAATATTTAGGGATGCACAGTTGAGTAAAAAAAATTATTTTGTTAAAAATCAAGTAAATTATGGAAAAAAGTCAGAGTTGTTATTTGGAGGGAGGATTCTGATGACAAGGGGCAGAGAAAGCATCTGCTATGACTGAAAATCTTCTATATCCTGATTTTGGCAGGGGCTGTAATGGCACTGACCTTATAACAATCCCTTATAAGTAGGGGAGGCTGGCGGAAGGTCAATAGGGGGAGTGTGGAAGGAGATATATGTTCTACTATATGTAATACTTTAAATCAGTGGTCGGCAAACTCAGAGCCAAATATCAACAGTACACGATTGAAATTTCTTTTGAGAGCCAAATTTTTTAAACTTAAACTTCTTCTAATGCCACTTCTTCAAAATAGACTGGCCCAGGCCGTGATATTTTGTGGAAGAGTCATACTCAAGAAGCCAAAGAGCCACATGTGGATCGGGAACTACGATTTGTTAGCCACTGCTTTAAACAAAATAAAAATAAATAAATAAATAAAAACCAATCCCTTATAACAAGTTATATATTTGGCTCTCTTTACTTGTGCCATATTTAACCATAAAACATGTCTTAAAATCCCTTATCTGAGGCAGTGATGCTGACCATGGTTTTTTCAATGTGATCCTGCAGCGAGTCGATGAGTAAGTCGCCCACAGGCTTCCAGCCATTCCTCACGGCCTCTGCCTCCTTCATGTCAGCATCCAGGTCGTCCATGGCTCCCTGCAGGTCTCTGAGTTTCTCCAATGCCTTGTCCACTTGCTTTTGCCAGTTGCTAGTTACAGCATTTAGACTCTCCCACTTCTCTTTAACTTCTGAAGACTGTTTGCGCATGGCTTTGGCAATCTTTTGGGCTCTCTCCTCAGGAGTCAATTCTGTGATAAAAAAGAAAAGAATATTTGGAAGCTTAATCAACTTTGTGTTCTTTATAGCCATGTGTGAAGAGCATCTTTTGAAACGTTGCTACCAGAGTACAGGGAGGCAGAGTTATACTAAGCAGGGGAAGAAGGAGTTTCTCTGTACCTTTTCGAAGAATGCCCTGATGCTTCTCAAAAGAAGAAAATAATTATAGCCAAAACCAGTTTGGCTCAGTGGATAGAGCGTTGGTCTGTGACTGAAAGGTCCCAGGTTTGATTCCGATTCCGGTCAAGGGCATGTCTTGGTTGCAGGCACATCCCCAGTGCAAGAGGCAGCTGATTGATGTCTCTCTCTCATCAATGTTTCTAACTCTCTATCCCTCTCCCTTCCTCTCTGTAGAAAATCAATAAAAATATATTTAAAAAAATAGTTACAGAGTATTAAGTGGCCCAGTGATTTTGGCAACTTCTAAATTTTAATATATTTACAAACCTTGAAATGTCACAAGTAAAAAAAATTACAATTTTCCTTTCACATGTTATATAAATACCAAACATAGTTTTTGATTTTATTGTTCTACAGAGAAATGGGGAGTATAATTAGGAGAGAAATCGCTTTAAGTTATGAGGAAAAACTATGCAAAAAGATGAATTTATCATGTTCCAAAAAAAAACAACAACAACAACAACAAAAAGTAACTGAAGATAAGTATCCTATCTTTGCTGTGTTTGTTTGGCATTCATCTCTAATACTGGGTGTTTTCTCTAGTCCGGGATCAGTGTAGCACATAACCAAAGTTTCAAGAGAAAGATACATGCTTTCAAGGATCATCCCAAACATTGCATGGACCAGAGGGCTTCCAGAATGTCTGAGGTAAAGTTAGATTTTCAGACAGGAAAGGGAAGGCATCATGCAAAGTCCTGCCACAGGACAGGGGCTAAAAGACAGAGAAAGAGTCTAAAAGACGAAGAAAAGAAAAAGATAGAAACGAAAGTCAAATTCAAAGCTCAGGGTCAGAAACAAAGACATGAGAAGCTGACAAGGGCAGAGGAATTGGATGCACATAAGCAGACACTCTCAAAGCAGGTTAGATAGATCACCAGCTAAACCCCTCTGAGCCTCACTGCCTCAACACCCAAGGATGCCTCCTTCCCTAGTCAGCTGATTTGACGGGTTTCCTGTTTGGCCACTGGAAACAAAGCAGGTGAAAAACATACAATCAAGACAAACTGTAAATTACTTTAAGATAGAAATGCACTTTCTTCTTTGTGATAACATCTTTCTTTTTGTGTCAGTCACATTAGCAACTTCCTCTGCACCTCAAATATATTCCAAATCACCATAAAATGAACTCCTTAGGGGCTTCCTAAGGAGATAAACTCAGCTAGTTCTCCTTAACTATAGCTTTCATACTCAACATAAATTTGTCTGTCTGTCTTTATTTAAATGCTACTTAAGAAGTCAAGTTAAAGGGGCCTGAACATATGTTCTCATTCATCTAAATTTCCAGAATGTTCTAGATATCAACACTTAGACTTAACACCAGCTACAGTAAATCTCAAGAGACCAAATGGGCTCAAGAATTTAGTAACCATAGAACTCTGAAGTACTCTGAAGCTATAGAGACACTTAAAAAATCCCTTAGCAATGACATTGATTATAAGGAGAGAATGTATTATATGATAATATCGACTAAATATACCCACACATGCTAAATATGGAAAACTAAGTGAATCCAAGACCCAGCTTCAAGGAACACTGAAGCTGGGATATAGTCCAGCACAACAATCAGGGGAAGAATCAAGAAGAAGAGAGAGAGGCCCTAAACCACACAACACATCAGGATTCAAGGTTCCCGGGAAAGAACTTTGGGAGAAAAGATATGTCATTAGGCAAACCTTATTTAAATCCCATACCTTCAAAATACTGAGAAAATGGCAAATATGTAATACTTACATTATATGTAATTTATTTTTATAGAAAAACAAAATGCTATATGTGAGATGAAATAACGATTCATAAATGGCCAGATGAGAAAGGGAATTGATCATTTCTATAATGGCAACAGCGGATTTGTTAATAAGCCACTTGGGCTTTTTAAAAGATATATTATTTAATTGCTAATATTTCGCTTTTGTAAAAAAAAAAACCAAAACAGTACCAATTTCAAAACAGACAATTTAAATATGATCACTTTTCTTGAATGCAATAAAAGCTGTGTCTGAGCCAGTCATGGAATTACCTGAGAGACAGCTTCTTTCTCCTATGACAAAATACCTGACACTGGTTGTGACCTATTGTCTTCTACTATGCAAATCCTTTTGATTGAGCAGTCCTTTTGTAGTTTCTTTCTTTCTTTCTTTCTTTCTTTCTTTCTTTCTTTCTTTCTTTCTTTCTTTCTTTCTTTCTTTCTTTCTTCTTTCATCGATCGATCTATCTATCTATCTAAAAAGCCAAAGTGATGGTTCAGCCAGTGAACTGGTAGCTATGATGTGCATTGACCACTAGTGGGCAGATCCTCAACACAGGAGCTGCCCTCTGGGGGTCAGTGCACTCCCACAGGGGGCGCACCACTCAATTGACCAATGGGTGCCAGATGCTGCAGCAGTGCAAGCCTCTCCCACGGGCACTCCCTCCCCCCTGCGTGTCCCTTCTTTATCTGGACTGGGACCAGGATCTGGACTGGCATAGGGACTGACTGGGTGCAAGCCAGCAGCCGCTTTGCAGGCATGGGCACCTGAGGATGGGCATGTGGAGACCACAGTGGAACGGTAGCAAACCCAACAAGCCGTGGTAGCAGCAAATGCAGTGGGGTGGGGATGAGCGGGAGCGATGCCGAACCCAGGCACAAGCTCCTTCCCGGCCGCTTGCTGCTTCATGCACTACTACATCCCTTGGGGGATTTAGGACTGTTGGTTTTGGCTGTTCCCTGCAGGCCAGGCTGAGGGACCCCACCGGTGCATGAACGCATGCACCCCGGGCGTCTAATATATCATATAATCACTACTCAAGCAGCTACACAGAAAATAAAAGAAAAGCTCTATTTCACCATTTGTTTGCTGGAACTAAAAAATATATTATCTAATCAGAGTCAGAAAAATAATGTCTTCCACTGAAGCAATAGCTCTTTATTATTATTACTAGAGGCCTAGTGCATGAAATTTGTGCTTAGGGGATAGTGTCCCTCAGCCTGGCCTGCGCCCTCTCGCAATCTGGGAACTCTCAGGTAGGGTCCTGAGGCCTGGCCTGCAATTACGGCCTATTGGGGTTTTCCTTCCCCCCGCTACCAGCAGATGGTCCCACCCCTGTCACTGCCACTGCTTGCCATCTGTGCAGCACTGCCCCTCTATCTCCCACCACCAGTCCCCTTCCTCTGCAGGAGACAGGCATTTGAACAGGCAGTGATAGAGGCTAACCCCAGAGACAGAGGAAATAGCAGGATAAAATTAAATAAATGTATTGACAATTCCCAGACCAGCAGCACTTTTCCTATGTCACTCTCCTATTCCTTATTGTGTATGTGTGTGTTTTGTGTTTATGTGTGTGTATACTTTGAGGGGGGAGTACTTTGTTTCACTCTTCATTTTTCCGTCCTCCTCCTTTGAGGACTTCCCATTTACCGGACCACATTTTGAGGATGGAATCGCATTTAATTTCTATATTCGTATTCTTACTAAGAGCCCAGCCTGCAATTCAAAATCATGCCGCGCAGCTCACCCTCGAGTCTGGCCCTGCCTCGCTCCCTGGGCCCCGTAGCAGCCTGGCCGCTGCCAGTCTGGCCCTGCCTTCCTCTCCAGAATTGAAGCAGCCACGGCTCCCCCAGCACAGACGGCTCCCCCAGCACAGGCGTGGGCAGGCCCCTGTCACCCCACCCCTGATGCTGCACGCACAACCTCTTCTTGTCCAGTTGACCCATTATGGCATCCCAGTTAATTAGCATATTTCTCTATTTTATGTATATGCATTTCTCTTATGAACTAATGATAGAAATCTGTTAGAGCCAGTCCTGTGTTGTTTGTAATAAAGATGTCCCATATTTAATGTATTTTCTTTGTCTGTTATGGTACTGCCAACTATTATCTCCATTGTGACTTTTTATTCTATAGATATTAAAGCTTTATGTCATTTATCTTTCATTTCCTTCCATATTAGTTTTGCAGGCCTCAGTCTAGACATTGGTTGTCCTCGATATATAATTAATGGAGTTTAGTTGAATGGAATTTTTAGTTTTAATCTTTATTAAGAATGTGTAACTTCATAATTTTAAGTGAAACCTTTCCTACTTATTTTTTTCTCCTCTTCACAACCATTAAAAGCATTTAAAAAATGTTATATTGTGAAGAATGCTTTAAAAGGTATTTCAAGTATGGTAATTTCAACTATCTTGTTTGTACTATTTGGGTGTTGTTTTTTTTTTTACATTCATGACATTCTTACAGTTGTATTTCACCATAAGATGAAAAGAGAATATTAAGGAAAACAAATATAGAAAAACACATATAGAAAAATAATTCTCCAGAGTAGCTTTTCAATGCTGGACAATTTGGACAAGAAAAGATTAGAACATCATATGCTAGTTCTAATACTAGCTAGTTATTTCATCTTATATAGGCCCCTTATCTCTTTGAACCTCAGTTAATAACTGCAAGTATAAAGCTTTTGGCACATGCCTGGCCACAGTAGGGCCTCAAAAGAGTTAATTGATTTCATTCCTTTTATTATTATATTAGTAAATCTGGGAAGTTTAGACATCTATAGAGATTTTCACAAAGCAAACTAAGTTAATTAGCAAACAATAATTCAAGGGCAAAAACAATGCAGCCCCATTTCTCTAGAGACTCGACTTGCTCTCTCTCACTCCCTCTTTCCTCACCCCGCCCCTCTATTTCTGCCTGCTCCTCTCTCTCTCCTTCTTCTTCTTCATGACCAAAAAGATGCGCCTGATTAAAATAATGCGAAATAAGTCCTTTTTAAATCTTCTTCTGATTACATGATTAAGATCAACTTAATTTATTAGAAATAATCAGTGTTTAAGAGGATCCTGCGCATTGCCTATTCTGTATGGTGACAAATGACAATTCTTAATAAACCTGATTACAAGTACATCATCAAGTGCCATTAGTTTATTACTTTCATTCTTCTAATTGCATTCATCTAATAAATTATAAAGATGACAATAGTAAGAGACTAGTTAAAGTAATTAACCTGCTAATGTGTAGCCCAAATCTTTCAGCAGGGAGGGATATGATAGAAATGATATGGATCTATCCAGCTGCCAAGGGACTTCTCAAATCCCATGGGGTGGGGATGGGCGGGGAATATGAACAGATGCATTTAGGAAAAAGCAAACTCCAAAGAAAAGAACGTTTTCCCCAATACCAAACTGCAAGGTATTAATTTGGGGGAAGGAGGGTGTTAGGGGGTGGAGAGGAAATAGGAATACAGATCACACTATGGAATGAGATCAACAGCAGTTCTGACCAGAAGTTAATGAAGGTAGAAAAGAGTTAATGAAGGTAGAAAAGTTACACTGTTCCTGTTATGAAGGATAAAGTAAACAAACTCAGCATGAAGCTGAGGAAGAAGGAACAGACTATTAAGATTAATCTCGCCCTGACTGGTTTGGCTCAGTGGATAGAGTGTCAGCCTGCAGACTGAAGGTTCCCAGGTTTCATTCTGATCAAAGGCATGTACCTTGGCTGTGGGCACATCCCCAGTAGGGGGTGTGCAGGAGACAGCTGATGGATGTTTCTAACTCTCTATCGCTCTCCCTTCCTCTCTGTAAAAAATAAATAAAATATATTTAAACAAACAAACAAAAAAAAGATTAACCTCTAAAGAAAGGAGCAAGAACTACTGAGAGACCCTGGAACAGACCTAGCTAAGCAACCTAAGAACCAACTTTCAATTTTCTATAACTGAGTATTCCCTGAATATTCTTACTCTAATGATAGTTTTGTAATTTATTCAAGTCAGAAATCTGTGTTGGATAGAGGGGGTCAGGTCACTGGTGGTAGGAGAGTGAAGCTGAAAGGGAAGAAGAGAAGTTAGGAGGATCTATCTAGGATATCACCTGGCACCTGGTAGGCATTCATAAGTACTTGTTGAATAAATGTACAAAGCTCCGTACAATATTATTGATTTAAAAAATAAAATTTCCCTTTTCTCCTTCAAGAGCCAAAGGGCAGGAGTCTTAGATGAAAAGTTTTCCATTTCTTGCTACATTGCTGCCCATCTCTCCCCAGGCTGCTTCCCTGTGGGACATACCAGCCTATTGATCAAGCTACAAAAGAAGTCCTGAGCTTTCCATTCTTTCCAAGCTTAGCCATTGTTATAAAAGAACTTAAGTTATGGCACATATTTATAAACTGCCAAAATAAGAAGTTTAATTTGGCAAACCCTCTAAGCCACTCTTGGAGATTCCACATTTTAAGAGGAATAACAAAATAAATACACCACAACATTAAAAGAGATTAGTATCCCCCTATTCTTTACGTTTAAATCTGAAAAGAACATCCCAGATGTTGATAACAATACAATACATACATGTAAATTATTACCATCTTTTTTATTAGACAAATGTGATTTATGGATGATTGCAACAATGACTATAGAACTAACAGATGTGAACAATTAATATAAAATACTGCATCCATCAAACCACCCTTTGTTATCATATCATTTTTCATCAAGAATGTTGATTTTTCTTCCTTTAAATCTGATTTCATTACTATGGTACTCATTAGCAGGCCCAAACATTTTGAAATTTTTACCCAATCGATGAGTTTACTGAGCTGGCTCATTATATCACATTAAAGACTAAGTTCATTACATATATCCATATATGTATTGTAGAACTTTAAATTGGGAAGAAACACATTGCTGCTTTGTAGTTAAGAACACTGAGAAAGAAAGCAACATTATATTTTTCTGTGCTTTTTCACACATTACAACTTTACTAATCTAATTTGGACTTAAGGAGCTAATTAAATTATTGTCTTGGTCTATAGGCCGGAAAGCAATTAATCTTCCAAGTTTTTGTGTGAAAATTAAAAAGACAAAGTCTAATATTGTCTAAATGCCTTTTCCCTTGGTGCCAGAAAATACGTAAATTGGTATGTCATTCTATTAGGCAAACTGATATTTCATTAAGGAAAAAGCAACAGTAAAGGGCAAGGAAAAGAGCTATGAACATTTAATTATTATTTATTTATATTTTTACTCTTACCTGAGGATACATTTTATTTATTTTAGAAAAAGAAAGGAAGAGAGAGAAATAGAAAGAGAGATGTGAGAGAGAAATGCTGATCTGGTATAGAACCTGCAACCTAGGCATGTGCCCTGATCAGAAACCAAACCCACAACCTTTTGATGCACAGAATGATGCTCTAACCAATCGAGCCATCTGGCCAGGGCTAAAAATTTCATTATTATGTAATTTTTAAGTAGGAAAAAATGGAAAATAAAATCTTATTTCTACTGAATATCTAGAAGCATTTATAATAATTGGGATAATTAAGTTAGTATTCCATGGTGGTTAAGAGCAGCAGGTTTAGTAAGTAACACGCCTGGGCTGGTATTTCAGCTCCGTCACATGGATGACAGTATTCTCCAAACCTCTCAAAGACTCAGTTTTCTCATCCATCCAATGGCTGGTAAGAGTACCCACTTGAGAGAGTGGCTATGATAATTAAGGGAATCAAGGCAGGTGAGGTGTCAGCACAATGCCTGTCACACCGTGGCATGGGATAAATGTTGGCTGGTAAACATCTATGTTTACGAACATCTCTCTCATCTCTCTCCCTTTCCGGGTGTTGATTCTTCCTCCATCTAACATTATCTTCATACAAAGGGGTCTGCCAATCCCACCAGATCCTGAGCTCCACACTCTGCAGGCTGTAGGTCAGAGCCCTGCCCTGGAATGTGCTGGATGTAAAACAGGGCTCTCACTCCCTGGCATGAGGGTGTGAGGCGGATGTTGATAGGAAAGCTAAGACACTGACAACTGGTGGGAAGAGGCAGAAGGAAAGACATGGAGAGAAGGCTTCTGGGTGGCATTCCTGTCGTTGTGGCCAGCTGTGCCTTTGCCCTTACTGTAATTTGGTTATGGGGGTTAATATATTCCCCATGTGCCCATGATTACAGAAGGAGAGTGTCTATCACTCACAATAAATGGGTTTCTAATTAATATATCCGTTATTAGTGAAACAGAAAATGCAGTGTGAAAAAATACCCATTAGTTTTACTCTCCTAAATATTTAGGTTATGTGTCATTTGGTCTCATTTAATGAGATGCAAGGAAATAATTACTGCCATCTTTTTTAATGGAACCTTAAGTTATACTGAGAATCAGTATAAATGTAACTTCTACTAAACTTTATGTTGATTTTATATTTTTACTCACTTAATGATCATGACATTTTATTTGCAACAGTTTGCTAATACTGGCATAAAATAGACTGACATAGTAGAATGAAAATGTCATTTATTACTTGTTATAATATAAAATATATGAGATTTTACATAGGATAAAAGTAGTCCTAATAATTGGCTTTCTAAAATATCATGCACATTTATTAAACATTTAGTAAATACTTAATGATTAAAACAGTATTAATTAAGATATTAACTGAATTAAAGTATTAAGTACTACTAAGTATATGCAGCCAGGTATCAAAGATCAAAGAGGAAAAACAATAACTCATACATTGTACTTTATCTGAAAGCATGATAATTAGTAACCAGTAATCACATGCACAACCATATACAACTATGTGAAGTTCTGCATAAATTAACTCATACACAACTATATACATTACACACAACTATAAAAGCATGAACACACTAAAGTAATATTCTAACTATGATTGAAACAAAGCAAAGTAAACCAATCAACTACATCATGCTAAAAAGAAATAATGTTCAGACAGCCTGGCATAAAATAATAGTCATAGTTATAGTAAAGCCTGAACTGGAATACATGTTAATGAAGACTAAGGGGAAATTTATGAAGAAAATAATACAAATTTTTTTCTCTTAAAATCAAAAATCGAACAGAGTAAAAGTGCTTTCCTACACCTACATCTACAGTGAACTATGCAGTTTCCTAAACATTATTAGAGGTGAAATATCTTGGTAAAGCATTAGCAGTTTTATTGAGTAGCCTATACCATAATCTCAAATCATAAAATGTGTGTGCATAGGCACTCGTGCACCTGTGCTGCATATGCACCTGCCGGCATCTGTATGTGGTGTGGAGAGAGGGAGGCAGACCTAAGGCACTAACTCCCCTGTGCAAGTTTGACTTTTAACTTGAGCTGTATTTCATGAATAGTTAAGCAGGCACATTATTACCTGATAAACTCCAGAGGTTTGGGGTCAGAAATGGGCTAAGGCCTTCTGTGGCTGGGCCCCACAGATGTCTTGCTAGCTACCATCACTATACCAGATGTGTGGTTTTCAAAAGAGTTCAAATTTAGGTTTGAGAACAGCAAGAGAGCTTGGAAGAACATGGGAGAAGCCAAGAAACATTTGTGCAGGTTTAAGAAGTTCTTGACACTGAAAGTTAAGGAGCTAGGAGGTCAGTGGCCAATGAGCAGAGGGTGAGAGGAGATCAAAATGAAAGTTAGAACCAAGTCAAACCCTGGGGGTTAAGAAGGTTACCAACATGGATTACTGCTATTCCTGGATATACCCTATTTTAGATGATGATCTTGGTCAGCAGCACAATATGTTTTTGGACTGCTGTTTTTATTTTTTAAAAAGAAGCCAGACTGTATGATCTACCCAACTCATTTAGATAGTTAGGAGAATAAGCAAGTGGTTTAAGAACCTGGTCCGGTGTGGCTCAGTGCTTGAACACTGACCCATGAACCCAGAGGTCACATTTTGCTTCCCATTCAGGGCACATGCCTGGATTTCAGACTTGTGGGAGGCAGTGGATCAATTATTTTCTCTCATCATTGATGTTTCTATTCCTTTCCCTCTCCCTTCACCTCTCTGAAATCAATAAAAACATAAAAAAATAAGTACAAGAACAATATAAATGATGATGAGAGGTTTATCGTTCTACTTTTAACACATAATACAGGTGATTAAAATCAAATGAAAAACAAATTCAACTGCATTAAGTGTTGCCATATACCTTTAAACTTATACAACTTTACATATCAATTATGTCTGTAAAATTGGGGGGGAATATCTAGCAAACCATACCTGATGAGATTCTTTGTCAGCAACTAATCATTTAGTTGAAATAGTTTGCTTTTGTAAAAATGGTATTTTTCAATCAATAGATGCCTGGGAACAGCTCATACCTGTGCTACTCAGTCATGACTCAAAACTTCACAGGCTACCACTAAAAAATATAAATATAACATGACACTATACTTGATAATAGAACAAAATGAAGAAAATAAGTTGGAAGATAAAAGACATTGAGAAAAAAAATCATGGAGAGAAGTCTTTTCTGGAATAGTTACTTACAAATAAAGAGATGACTCCATTTTGGTGTGCCCACGTGGCACAGTACACATATACTTACTAAAAACAATTATAAAAATCATAATATGAGCCCTAGACAGTTTGGATTAGTGATTAGAGCACTGGTCCTTGAACTGAAGGGTGTCGGGTTCCATGCTCAGTCAAGGGCATGTACCTTAGTTGCAGGTTCCCTAGACCTGTTAGTGGTGTGTGCAGGAGGCAACCAATAAATGAGACTCTCTCACCTTGGTTTTTCTCGCTCTTTCTCTCTCTCCCTCTCCCCGCCCTCCCTCCCTTTCATCTCTCTCTCTCTCACACACACAGTCTCTATAGAAATCAGTGGAAAAAATCTTCACCCCTTGGATGAAGATTTAAAAACTAACCATGACATGATCTCTAACCTGCTCCATCCCCTCCAAAAATGAGCGCTTTACGCAGTGTTACACAAGATAACTATTGTTCAAATGCTCTCTATTTCTGATAGCAGTGGCACGGAGTCCTGGTAAACAACAGAAGTATAAAATCTATTATGGATAATTTTCTTTCATTTACTTTTAACAGCGGGTAAAATCAGCCAGCATTGAAAAAAAAAACATAAAATAATACCAGGAAAGGAGAAAGTACGGAAATTGCCAATCGTAAAAGGAAAAAAACTAAAAAAAGTCATAAAGTTATATGATTTTTTTTCCTTGCCTATCAAATAGAGTATGTGAAAATGGGGCTTAGGAACTCTAGAATGCAATAGCAAAGTAAGACTTCAAAAAGCAATGTGAGTTTTTTAACCCCTTAAAATGACTGACTGCTGAGGAGGAAAATTTATAGCAAAGTGAAGCGCTAGTGACATAAAAACACTTGTTCACTGCTATGAAGTAGCTTATTATAAAAATGCTTCCTCTGTTCTCTGCAAAGTGCTGGGGAAGCAAGGATATAAGTAAAGCAGATTTAAGGTAGACTCTACATTGGATAAGGAGAGACAAGTAAACTTCTCATTTTTTTCTTCCAAGCTTAAAAAAAAATACAACTACAATAGCACCTTCTTTCTTGCTGCATTAACTTGGAATATTCTGCTATACTTTCCAGGGCCTCTGTAATCTGAACCAGACAGCACAATCAAGCTCCTCACCTCCGTTTCAGGCACCAGCCCCTGACCCCCAGGCTAGGCTGACTGACTTCCCAGATGCACAGCACTCGCTGCTGGGCTGCTGCTTCTGCTGGTCCTGCCCAGCATGGTCATCCCTCTGCCCTGAGCCTAATCACTTCCTACCATATCCAAGAGTGCTCAGCTCAGGCATCCATTCATGCAACAGCTATGCAGTAAGCACCTACTATATACATGTCTGTATGTGCATGCACTCACATGTATATGGTATGTGTGTGTATGATTCATATGTAACCGAGTACTCAGAGGAAATAATTCTTCAAAGATAGAAATAACAAGGTTGAGACTGGGGGGCTGTCAAAAGGTGGAGACTCAACAATGACTTAGGTCCCCAATAGGCTGACTGGGAAGACAGTGTTACCACAGCAGAAAATAAAAGCTAATTCTGGAAAAGAAAGTAAGTGTACTGCTGCGTGTATGTCCCACAGACACACATACAAAACGAGATGTCAAGAAGTCGAGGAAATCATGGCCTTGGGAAATTTATTCAGATTGAAGTAGAACTTCCCTGAGAAAGGCTGAGTGGGAAAACAGCGACCTGTCCAAATGTTTGGTCCAGTTCCAGCACAGTCAAAGGGAGCCTTTTCCAAATGTACTTCTCTTACAAGTAAAAATGCTCTTGAGTCACACTGCAGGACACAGCAGGAGGCCGACGCTCAGGTCTGCTTTCACTATGTGAAGTGAGTGAGAACTATTTTGAATGGCGTGTTTATTTAAAAAAAAAAGCATCAAAATGCTTTGATTGCTAACAGTGAAATATCATAATAAGGACATATGCTAGTGCCAAAATGTGTGTGATTTATTGCTATGTGCTAGTAAGGTAGTTACTATTTCTATTTTAAACCAAAGTGCATAAAGAGTACAGGTTGTTATTTTTAAATTAAATAAAGTCTGTCATTTGCTTGTAACAGAAAGGTACTTCAAAAGTAATCTTGAAAAATATAGATTTATAACAATCTCTATAGTTTTTAAATATTTCATACATGTACTATTGTATTTAAATACCATTTTCTATTTGCAATTATTTACTATGTAATTTGTTGAAATATAAGACATGTACATTTTTATTTAAGACATGTCCATTTTTATTTCTTAAAGAAATTACTTTTAGTTCCAATGTGCTTTTCAATAAATTTTCTGAAGTTAATTTCCTTTTGAAAAATAATATTGAGGTATACAGTCATTTCATCTTTTAATTTAAGAAGCTAGACATTTGTTAAATAATAAATATGATTCAGTTATTTCCAGAAGAAAAAAAATGTAATGTCCAATCCTGAAATAATGCCAGACCTTGAAATCCTCGAGGACATTTCCTACTTGATTTTGGTTATTTGTTCTCTTCGCATGTGTTTTTATGGTGTACTAAGGAAACCAATCTCACCTGTTTTTGATTGTAGGTTTCTTCTTGGTTCCTCGGGGGCCTCAATTGGCTGATCAGCCAGAAAAACGTGAGCTTGGTCTATTGCATTCAGGACAGAATATTCCTTCTCCTTTAACTCACGTCTCAGTGCCTTTGCAAAGAGAAGCAAAAGTTGAATTTGTAAACTAAAGTGTTCAGCAAGTAATGGAACATCTTAAATTAAACTTCCCACTACATTTGTCATAGAAATAACTAATTACCAGCATTTAACCAAATTTAGAAGTGAAAAATATCAATTTTACACATATGAATGATTACAGATGAATAAAAGCAAAAAGATGATTCCTGTAGCACTTAAAAATGCAAAACAAAAACAAAAACAAAAAAAATTTACGAGGAATTGCGACAGCATACTGAGCTTACACAAAATGTACTTTTAGGTCATATTGCTAAAATATAATAGCCTATACTAAAACACTTTTTTCTAATAAGACTTACAAAATATTATACCCAGTGGTACAGAAGAAGGCAATTTCACAAGTAGTAATGAGATTCTCAGACATGTTTACATTCTTTAGGATATATTAAGAACCAAATTAAGAGATTGAAACAAAAAGTACAAGAAATCAAAACTAAACCAGAGAACACATAAAAGGCATTCTCCAATTATCTTAAAATATGTTCCGTTTCTCATGCTGAGGCAATTACAATTTTTCCCCATGAGGTTTTTCATGCAAATCTATGATTCTCAGAAAAGTCTGTCTCCCATACTTTTAGGTAGGGTTCAACTTTCACCCTGCTCCTATAACATGCTTGGGGACTAAAACTCAAATTGACTAAAATTTAAAAACCATAAAACTCAGCTCATGACTATTGCAAGATAAGAACAAGTGAAGATTTTCTTATGTGCTAAATTAATACTATAGCTAAGCGAAATTATTGTTTGTATTGTTATCCTCTTAAATTACACACATAAACACCCTCTGGTTCTAATATTTTGCTTTAAATTAAGTTCCTCAACACATTATGAAAATTCGTTTTTTCACTTTCTAAAATACTACACTCTAATTGTATTTTAGAGTCAATACAGTCTTTCCTTCTGACTACAACACAGCATTTGACATAACTATATTGGGACGTTGAGGTATTTCCAGGCTAAATCCTCATTTTCCACAGCAAATAAAAAGGAAAAATCTAGAGATGCCAGAATATTCATCTGATGTAAAAAACTGGAGTGAAACATGAGAAAACACTGGTAATGAAGTTAAAAAGACAATCACTGGTGGGGAGGACTAAAAAGAGCTAGGGAGGGGAGGCCGAGATGGAGTGACAGATGTTATTTTTCTGTGATAAGTATTGTCAGTATTTTTGACTTTTAAATTATGTACAATTATGACTTTGATTAAAAATATAAACTAAAAGAATAAAATTGAACAGCAACTCACAATTTAGACACAGTAATAATGTACAGGATATAAGGTGAAATAAAACTTTTTCTAAAATCCATAGGTGACATATGTCCTTCCTATTATTTATATAAGCAAAGATTGACCATGAAGCAAGCACGAGGCAATTAATTCCAGATCAATTATCAGTCATGAGCATGAAATAACTATGTTGGGGGGGAAAGCAACAAAACCTCCACCATCTCTAGTTAAAAAGTGCAGGTTGCGAGGAAATCCCAAGGTGTGACACTCTAGGAAAACAAGATGCTCTTCAGACATTTAAGGTTTCTGATATACAGAAATAAAGGAGACACACACACAAAAGAAATATATTGTGATCCAGAAATAAATATATACATATCTATTTGTCTAACTATCTACACATACACACTTATAGGTCTTTAGTAAATTATTCCTTTAACATAGATTACTCTTAGAGCAAGAAGCTCCAGATGAATGAAAATAGCCCTAGTGTTTGCTTCCAAAATCAATTGGAAATCTAAAATGAGGACATGAGAAAACATGCTGCTTCAAAGATAGCAGTGAAAAACAGTCAGAAATGTGGCAGAAGTGTCTCTAAAAATTTTAGTGACCAAGAGTATTTCTCTCCCAAACCCAATCCTAACCATTACGTGTGAGAACAGCAAAGGTTTTTAAATTGTGTTCAAAGGCTTCACTAGATTCCTTCTTTTTGAAAAAGCAGGACCAGGAATGCACCTGCTGAACACAAGCTGCTAGAAGAAGCTAAAAGAACACCTCCCTCAGGTTTATCAACTAGAATGAAGGATTCACGGACAGTATTTAGAAACTTGACACAAATGAAAACCTAGAAAACACCACCAACTGGGTGATGATATGGAAGAAAGTGAAAAGCTAAGAGAAGCCAGAGCATAAAGGAATGTGACTCAGAGAAGGAAAACAAAAGCAGGGCTGGTCCAGAGGAAGTGATTATGGGGCACATATTCCACAGAGCATGAATCCAGATCTTCTGGTGGAGAAAGAAAATACAACTGGCACAACTGAGGAGTTCAGAAGTTCTGACTGGGAGCTCTAGATTAGCACTAGTGTGCATTGGGTAGGAATATAAGGAGGGGAGGTGGCAAAAAGAGATTTGTCTTCAGACTCTTTAGAATTTCAAAAGTCCAAATGGAAAAATATATTTGTCTACAGAAAAGATACTGGGGAAAACTGGTCAACTTCCCTGATGGCTGTAATTTTACCAATTTCACTCAGATGCTCTCACCGTGGATCATTTCACTGGTTGGCAGTTGGCTCTGCCTGGGAAGCTTTTCCCAAGATATCTACCTGGCAGATCCCTCATCCCATGAGGCGTTCTCAACAAGGTCCCCCACCCATCTTATTTAATGGAGCATTCCACCTTTCCACTACCTGTCCCATCCCCATCACTATGCTGCACCATTGGTGTATTTCCCACACCTATCATCTCCTACTCAGCAAGGCAGGTATTTAGTTATGTTTATTGTTTGTTTTCTGTCTTTTTCAGATAAAATTTAATCTCCACAAGGCTAAGGATCTTTTCTGTTTTTGTCCACCGCAGTGAAAAAGGCACCCACATTGATGCTTTGGGATCGAGCAGAGTTTAGGTGTCTTTGAAATGCTTCCTGGCGAAGGAGGTGCCTATATCGAGGCATGCAGAGATACAAGGGTACTCCCAACAGAGGAACCTAGACACTAGCAGAAGAATAAGCATTCAGGGAATGAAAAATATTTACTACAGATAGAGCAGCAATAGCCGAGTTTGGAGAGATGGGTGCTGGGATGCCACTGATGAGCTGGACAAGGGGCAGGGGAGTAACTGTCAGATTTGCATCTTTGATTTTATACCATAACTAAAGGCCTGGTGCCCATCCTGCACCCTCTCCAATCTGAGACCCTTCGAGAGATGTCCGACTGCACTACCTGGATTGGGCCTAAACAGCCAGTCAGACATCCCTCTCACAATCCAGGACTGCTGGCTCCCAACCACTTACTTGCCTGTCTTCCTGATTGCCCCATATTGCTCTGCCTGCCAGCCTGATCACCCCAACCACTCCCATGCCAGCCTGATAGATGCCTAACTGCTCTGTTGCCAACCCGATTGTCCCTAACTGCCCTTCCCTGCAGGCCTGGTCCCCCACAACTGCCCTCCCCTGAAGGTCTGGTCCCCCGAACTGCCCTCTCCTGCAGGCCTGGTCCCTCTCAACAGACCTCCTCTGCTGGCCTAGTAACTCCTAACTGCCCTCCCCTGCTGGCCTGATGACCCCCAACTTCCCTCCCTTGCAGGACTGGTCCCTCCCAACTGCTCTTCCCTGCTGGCCTGGTCCCTCCCAACTGCCCTTCCCTGCAGGTCTGGGTCCCCCTCTCCAAAAGCCCTCCCCTGCTGGGCCGATTGCCCACAACTGCCTCCCCTGCCAGCCATCTTGTGGTGGCCATCTTGTGTCCACATCGGGGCAACTATTTTTGACCACATGGGGTCAGTCATCTTGTGTGTTGGAGTGATGGTCAGTTTGCGTATTACTCTTGTATTAGATAGGATTGTTAGGTCTCCTGAATTTGTGAAAAACAAATCTGATTCTGAGAAAGCTGCATAGCCCTGGAGAACTCAATTTTCCTTCCTGACCAAATTAAATTCCAGCACTTCATAAAACACCCTGCTCTCCACAGGTTGTTGTCAGGGACTGCCTCATGAACTCCATTGATATGCCATGGAATGGAAGTAGAGGAGGCAAGTGTGGGCAGCAGAGGGGGTAACTGTGGGAACCATGCCAGGTAAGGAAAAATGTGGGGATGGAGTACCAATGCCAACTCAATAGCCAAATATTTGAGAAGACAGCATACATTTAATAATATCTGTGTATACTCTATTTGTAAAATTAATTTTGTAATTCAGTTTGTTTTATTTCCATTATATTTAACTGCATGTCAGAAATGGGCTTAACTTTCAACAGCATTACAATCACTTCACCATCCTTTACTTCTCAATTAGACATGAAGAAAAACAGCATTTCCTAAGCACCTGGTGAAAATTAATGATAAGATAATTAGACTCCAACAGAGTTGTTTTGTATACAGAGCTACAAAGTGGCATTCAGCTGTAGGTTCTGATATCACGTGACATATATGGGCTGTCTTAAGTGAGCATAACATACTCTAATTGGAATTTTTCCTATTTTAATGGCTTTATATTTTCATTCAAAACAGTTCTGTTTTCAGATAATAACAAGCACTGGCGAGGATGTGAAGAAGTTGGAACCCTCATATGCTGTGGGTGGAATGATAGTACAGCCACTTTGAAAAACAGTGTGATAATTTCTTAAAAATGTTAAACATAGAGTTACCAGAAGACCCAGCAATCCCAATCCTAGGGTATATGCCAAGAAGACTGAAAGCATATGTCCACATAAAAACTTATACATGAATGTTCACAGCAATATTATCCATAATAGCCAAACTGTGGACACAACTTAAATATCCATCAATTGGTGAATGGGTGAATAAAATGTTATATATCCATATACTGAAATCTTATTCAACAATAAACATGAAATACTAATACATGCTACAACATGGATGAATCTTGAAAACATCATGCTAAGTGAAAAAAACAGACATAAATACCCATTATAAAATGTGGAAACATCTAAGTAAGTGTATAGAGACAAAAAGTATATTAGTGGTTACTTAGAACTGGGAGATAGAAAGGGATATGGGGGAATCACTGGTCACGGGTAAAAGGTTTCTTTTTGGGATAATGAAAATGTTCTAAAACTAGATTGTGATGATAGTCATGTGACTCTGGATATATATTAAAAGCCACTGTGCTGTACATTTTAATTCTGTTCTTTCTCTGAAAAAGTGCTGTAGGTAATTTATTTATTTTCTAACCTTATCCCCATCAACTGCAAAGTAATAACCCATTCCATATGTTTAGAGTGTTTCCATCCCATATGTTAGTGTTTCCTGAGCATTCTGAATTCCTAACAGAGCTTATCCCAATATAACGTCAGTTCTTCCAGAGTAAGGCTCACATTTCAATCATTTGAAGCTCTTCTCAATTCCTACCTAGATATATATGTGTGCGTGCGTGTGTGTGTGTGTGTGTGTGTGTGTGTGTGTATGGTCTGGTGCACGACATTCGTGCACTGGCAGTGGTGGGGGAATCCCCTCAGCCCTGCCTGTGTCTTCTCACATTCCAGAACACCTCAGGGGATGTCCACCTGCTGGCTTAGGCTCTCACCAGATGTGAGCCCGGCTTTTGGCTGAGCAATCCTCCCCTTATGGGAGGGCACTGACCACCAGGGGGCAGCTCCTGGATTAAGAGTCTACCCCCTTGTGGTCAATGTGCAGCATAGTGACCAGTTGTCCTGCCATTTGATTGATTTGCATATTAGCTTTTATTATGTAGGATATTATAAAATATGTACTTGGGAAATAATGAATAAAGAAGGAATGCTTTCAGAATTAAATACTATGTAGCATCACAAAATGTAGCCAAGCAAAATATCCCAAAGTTTCCAAATCTTAGTATCTTAAATTGGAATAACTATTGAATTCCAGGTAGCTCTAAGTTTTTTTGAACTATCTACTTTGCAAATTATTGGTGAATAATTTTCAGAAACAAAGTTAGTTTTCTCCTATCACCTGTCAGCTAATAAGCACTAAATATTTCAGTTTGCTGTTGGTCATTATTTTATTAATAGTAAATATTTTTAAATATATTTTATTGATTTTTTTACAGAAAGGGAGAGAGAGAGATAGTCAGAAATATCAATGAGAGAGAGACATCGATCAGCTGCCTCCTGAACACCCCACACTGGAGATGTGCCCGCAACCAAGGTACATGCCCCTGACCAGAATCGAACCTGGGACCTTTCAGTCCACAGGCCGATGCTCTATCCACTGAGCCAACCCAGTTTCAGCAAATAGCAAATATTCATTTCTCTCCCTAAATAAACAAGGAACTGATCTTACTAAAAAAAATAGTGGTATGAGCTCATTCCATCTGCCCCTTTTTACCACATCCTAACTATGATGTAACTGCATAGGGCATAGTTTCAAATAATTTCAAAACTATTGCAGTGATTATATTGAAGGCTATATCCATTTTCGCTCTTGTGTATCAAGCCAATCTAAAATTAATGGCTTAAAACAACCATGATTTATATTTCATGATTCTATGAGCTGGAAATTTAACTAGCAACCCAGCTGGCTTAGGCGCTCACCAGCCATGCACTAAGCCTGTATTCATCTGCGGCTTGAATGGGGTGGAAGTCCAAGATGGCCTCACTCACATGTCTGGCTGGAGCAGCTCGGTTTCCTCTACCTGGTCTCAAATTGCCCGATAGGTGGGATTTGAGTTTCTTTAAAGCACGGTAACTACTGTTCCCAAAGGGCAGAGTGAAAGCTGCAAGATCTCTATGGACAGGCTCTGGAACAGCTCTGCCCAATGAAACCTTCTGCAGTGATAGGTATGTTTTAAAACTGTGATGTCCAATATGGTAACCACTGGTTACCTGTGCTATTTTGAACTTGAAATATGACTAGTACAACTGAGAAACTGAACTTTAAATTTTACCTAATTGTAACTGATTTCATTTAAGGACAAATGGCCACATGTGGCTAAACGTTACCATATAAGTCAGTGCTGTTCTAGAATTTGCACATCATTTCCACCACATCCCATTGTTATCCTGACTCTCTTGAGGGGAACAGCAGCAGTCCTCTGCACAGGGGGCTAGGTACTACTGAGGATCAGGGTTCTTTATTATAGCAATCTACCACCCAGAATCAGAGGGAAAGGGGAGGTTAGCACAGGTGTGGGGACACTAATATTTCATGTAAGTGGTCACAAAGGCATCTCAAAGACAGTGGTATTTGAAGAACGATCTCCATACAGCTGACATCTAGCTCCCTTGTGGACTCAAGTCTTAGTCATTGACCTAAAAGTGCTGTGTATGGCAACCTGTCACAAAGCTTATGCATTTTCCATTTCTAGTACCTATGTGGAAAGTCTCAAGCTTCCTGCAGACAAATACATATAAAATGAAGCTTTGTCTACAAGCAAAAATCTAGAATCAGTTTAACAAGGAGAAAGAGACAAAACCATTCCTAAAAATTCAATGTAAACTACATTTAAAAGTTTCATATAAGGGAATATAGTCTCAGGTATCTCAAGAGTCAAGAATAATAAATGGAGAACACCATGATTGTCCCACGGCCATAAGAAAATATTCAACTTCTCTCCCTTTCTAAGGTGGCATGAGAGCAAAACAGAATTTTCCAACAAAGATTTCCACCAAAATAAAAATGTCAAAATAATTCATATAATCTGTAAGAAAACATGCCAGGCACAAGAGAAGATAGCAATTAGTAAGGCATGATCCTAACTCTCAATGAATTTATACTACAGAGAAAAAAGTAATGCTAGTGAGGAGATAGAAAGTGCCACAAACCTTTAAGAAGGGTATAAAGGCACTGGGGAAATATACAGGTAAGGGTGGGAGGCAGAGGGGGTTGCAAGCTACCTGTTAAAGAAATATGTGGAATGCAAGTGAAAAAGAAATTGGAATTAGATTAAAGGGAGTAAGGGGGAAAGCAATTCAAGTAAACAAAATAGAGGTGAGGTAATCTAGTAGTGTCTCATTGTTCTACCCGGTATAAGTAACTTCCGCATGTCATGCAAACCAAAGGAAGCCCTGGGATGTCAGCTTGATGAAGACCTGATTCGGAGACCAGAGGGAAACTACTAAAAGTCAGTTTTCCTTCATGATGATTTCTATGAGCCCAAGCTTTAGCAGAGCCCACCTTTCCGGCCACTTCTCTGTCCCTTTCAAACTCAGGGTGCTCTTTGGTTCCTACCACTTGCCAGGCAGCAGAGAAAATCACTCCTCATTCAACTCTTAAGTGCCTGGACCTGGGGACATTTCTCCCACCTGCTACAATTTAGTAGGAAGAGCAGGCAGGGATTAAGGGATAAGAAGGTATAAAGAAGTGACGGCTGTGGCTTAAGTCAGAAAGTCTTACAAGTCAATGAGCAACTCCTTGTTTTCACCAGGAACATAGCATCAGCCCAGAAAATGGCCATCACACATCGGTTACGCCTGTCAGCATTGAAGTGGACAGGATCCTGCAAGCTTCTCAATGTGAAAGCAGAGTCTGGGGGTACCTGGACCAAGGAGGGAAGTCGGTGCCATCCTCTGCCATCCTACACTGGCAACCTGCCATACCGAAATGTGAATATGCAGGTGTCATTCTCTCTTGTTTAAATTACACCTGTCTCCTCGTCTTTATTTAACCTAAAGCCATCACATTAAACTGTCTGTATATCCCTTTAAACTGTATATCAAGTGCCAAAATCCATTGGGATACCCTTTTCTTAATGTTTTCTGGATATTAAAATGAAAGATAAATCAGATCTTTTTGTTCTCCTGCCTAAAACACTCCGTTTCCTGGTACACTTAGGACAAATTCTAAACTTCCAACCAAGATCTGGACATTCTTTGCTCTCCAACCTAGACTACCAGCACACCCTAATTTCCAGCCTCGAAGTTTTTAATTCCATTCCTAGAATATGCCAAGTTTTTCCTGCCTCGTGGCATTTTCAATTCTGAACACTTTTGCGTCAAATCTCCAATAGCTGGCTCCTTCTCATTATTTCTATTGCAACACTCAATGCATATATCTGTTGGGTGAATGAGTGAAGAAATAAGTAAACAGACTTGAAATAAAAAATGGGAAAAAGGAAGAAAACTGGGAAGTGGGAGAAGCTCAAATAAAGGTGACCTGTAGAAGAAATCAGCATGAATCTCTGAGCAGGAGAGCTGAGAAGTAGTCATCTATTATAGCTCTTTACAAAAGAGGTTATTTTTCAGGACACAATATCTGTGTGCTTAGCCATGTCCCTGACGCTCACTGGTCAAAGTCAAAGAAATCCACTAGAATCATTCTTCCTGACCTTCAGGGACCCAGATCCTTCCTCTATGCTTCTACAACACATGGCATCTGCTTTTCTGAGCATTCAGCACACATACCTATCCTGGTCTTTGTGCAGACCTGGCTCCTTTATCAGATTAAATCTCTCTGAAGACTCACATCTATGCCCCAGAGGGTAGAATGGAAATTCAATATATCTATAATAATAAAAGTATAATATGCTAACTAGACTGGATGTCCTTCCGGATAACCTTTTGAATGAAGCTGGCACTGGGAGGAAGTCCAGGTCTCGTGCAAATTTTGTGCATCAAGCCTCTAGTTTGTGTATAAAAGAATAAAGAGACATTTAAATTTTTTTTTTGTAGTGAAGTAAAACCAGATAGAAATTTGCAATCCAAATCCTTGTGTTATAGCTCAGTAGGTACCCTGTAGGTATGTACAACCTTACCTACCATGAGTCCTTGGGTTTGCCCATAACTTCTGTGCATGTTAGTAACAAAATCTCTTGTTCTACTTAACTGCACAGGTAAGACAATGAATTTAAACAGATTTTATAACTATTCAGTGCTGTAGAATAACTAGCTATTATAACATGCTAATTTAATATTCTACCATCATTCTCTGAAACTGAACTTCTCTCCTCATCATCTGTGCAGTTACACTTGGAGGAAAGTTCTACCTGTTTTAACTACAGTTTGGATGACCAATACCAGTATCCAAGCCTTCATTAGCAGTAACAACTGAATTTAACTTTCCAAGAGACAAACTATTTCATAATGAGAAAAATAGAGTTATGTGATTCTCAAAATTAAGCCAAAGTGTTTGTTAAGCATAAAATTGAGTTGCAAACCTCTTATGTAACTTTCAATGTGTAGATAGCCAACAAATAAATGTAGTGAACCAATCTGTACCAGAATAAAATAGTAATGTAAATCTCTTTGGTGGTAAAAATAGCCAGATTACATCACACACACTAATTTGCTATAAATACCAAATTTCTTCAGTTGACTCGTTCAACAACAATGGACCACTTTTTCCCTATCCTAGGTGCAACTAAATCAAAACATCTAATCAGTTCACTACTTCTTTTTGGGAGAGAAATTTGAGTCAGACATCTGACATCCTAAACCTGCTCTCTAAATTCCCGTATTGATATGAAATACAAACAAAAATGAGAAATCACAGGCAAGGATGCAGTGAAACTTCACTTTCATACGTTGCTGGAGGCAGAAAATTGGTTCAATCATTTGGGAAAGTAGGTTGGCAATATATCAAGAGCCATTACTATGTACATATTATGTGAAACAAGAATTTCAACTTTGGGAATATATCCTAAGAAAATAATCCACAAAAAATAGCTCCAAACACAACACTTTTCATTGTAACATTATTTATGATTAATAAAAATTGAAACCAACTTAAATACCTAACACCTGGAAAACATTTAGGTTCACTAGGTAAGGCTACACTAGAGACCATTATGTAACCTTGAAAAATTATTGTAATAATGACTACATTGCAATGTGAAGAAATAGGCATGGCATACATCTAAGTGAAAAAGACAATTTAAAAACCCTATATACTCTATTAAAACTCAGTGAAAGGTGAATATGCAAAAAGAAAATAATGCAAAATGAAAATGCTTGCGTTACAGTGGTAAAATTATGGCCATGTTTTTGACAAAAATCTATATTATAATATTATTTTCATAATTTAAAATCATAGTTTTAAGAAAGGAATACCAAATGAAATCAAGTTTATTTATCATCTAATTAATCCTTAACAAATTATAAGAACAGTATTGTTAAGAATTACAAATATTTTTAGAAGCACACTTTCATTATCACAATCATAAAACTTTTCCTTATGTTCTACTTCAATAACATCCCTGAAGATAGATTTATTTATAAACTGTAATGCATGCCAACATAGTTACTGAATGAGAGAGTCCATGTGTTTAAGCTACTCCCTAGGTTTGTTAGGAATCATAAATCATCAAGTTTTCAACTGTCATATTTCTACATAAGAGAGAAGCAAAACACTGGGAGAATCTGGCAGTGTCCAGCATAAAAAGGTATATTTTAAATACTATCTCAATAATCAACACATGCTAGTTCCTTTCTGCTCATATAAAAATCTTTCTATCTCTTGGTTTGAATAATTTAGGCAGTATTAAGACAAATAAAAGATAACCTCTTAGTTGACTACAATATTAAAGCATAACGTATAATGGTATTAATTTTCTTACAACTTCAAGTATGTCATTAAATTGAAATTATATCTAGCTCTTGAGAAAGATTGTTGCTTATATTTTTGGTCAGAATGGAAATTCAATGTATTTTGAATTTAATTTGAGGGGTAAGTCCAGGAATTCAGTATGGACATTTCAAGTTGGAGATGTCTATCAGATTCCCAAGTAGAGATGACAGGTGAACAGCTATAAATTTGGGAACGGTTGGCATATAGATGTGGTGGAAAACCAGGAGATCAGATGAGTTCAGAAATGAAGTTGGCATGACCTGACCCCTGGCGTAAATTCGATAGGAGGTTGAGGAGGAATGGAGGAGCCATTAAAAGAGACTGAGAAGGAGCTACCAGTGAGGTGAGAAGAATGGGGAAAGAGCAGTGACCTAGAAGTCAGGTAAAGAGACAGAACAGAAGTACACTGAATGAGTCCACAGGGAAGGGAGGACCAAAAAAAAAAAAAAAACCCACTAGTCACAACCCCGCTGACACTAACAAGCAGACATCACAAGTCACAATGAGGGGCACATAAGGGGCTCAAGATGGCTTACTTATTGGAGGAGAACGAGGTGCGTAAAGTAATTTTGAAGAGGCTTTCATTATTGTAAAAGTGTTGGTTTATATATACCGAAACATAGCCATGAATGTTTTCCTTCTCGATGCAAGCAGGCCTGGCTATATAATCTGCAGAGCTCTGTGAGAAGTGAAATCACGGTGCCTGGTCCAACAGTACTCAGAATTTAAAGAGGCAGCAGAGCAGGAAACCAAGTGCAGGCCCTTCTAAGAGCAAAGCCCTGCATGACGGTGACTGCATGGGACACACCCATGAAGCTGGCCCTAGACACAAGGCATCAGACCTAGAACAGAAATGTTGCTGGTATGTCAGACTTCCTTAGCTTTTGGTTTCACAAAAGCACTGTTCATTGAAGAATAGAAGCAGAAAAAAATAATTGATATCCACATAAAGAGAATCTGTTAGAATGCAATTTCCTTTTTCCCTCAGTTGCTTTCAAACTTAAATCAGCATATATGGATCTGAAGTCATAAAATGACAGCAAAAAGGGGCTGAAGAGCCATTAAATTCGACAGCACTATTAAACCACATGAAAAAAGGGAAGAATACAGGCTTACTTTTCACTGGTATGCAGATGAAATTAAAAAAAAAAATCTCCCTATCTTCCTTCACAGTGCTTTAGAAATATTGGTCAATGTCCCTAAATGAACATACAACATATAAATTTATTTTGTCCCATCACATTGGCATACAAAAATGATGCCTCAATCAGAATACTAAGTATGAATGCTAAAACTAAGATAGGAAACCTAAGCTTCTTATAGTGGTAAAATAATATTATTTCTTCCATTTTTAAAATACATGCATACATAAATATATTTCTTTATCCAGGAAATATATTCAGTCTTATTCTACATGTAATCAAAAAGGGAGATGAGCAACACCTTTATTGCACACTCCAATTCATACCCTGGGTAATTTGGAGGATTTTTTCTGCCAGAAGGTTTTGTAAAAATCTGTAGTGTATTCTTATTCCACGGTGCCTTTCTAGCTCAAAGGCCTCTTGATCTATGGAGCCCTACCTAATCTTCCTAAGTACAAAGAATCATGATTCCTCTGTGCCTCCCTGGCTTGCGTTCATGATCACATTACAGCACTTTTGATATCTACTGTCCTTATTTATTTTCAAATGTATCTCTGCTGCTAGAGGGTGACCATCTGTGATAGCAGAAACAGTCATAAACTGATGCATGTCCAGTATCTAGCAATGTATCTGGCAAACATCAGGTGTGACATAGAAGTTTCCTTAATAAAGAAATGAACGGTGAGATACATAAAATGATCTCTGGGCTAAATATGTTCAGAGGCAATTAGTTCTTTAGGAATGGGCTGAATAAAGAGGTGGACTGTGCCACTTGGTTTTACAGACTTCTATTTCTTGATTGTATTTGTGGTCCACTGTTCATTTCACCACCAGAGAGTGACAGCTATTAGGCTACTTTGATTCTCCCTCTAGACTTGGATAAACCCTTTGTGGTGAAGTTCCAATTATACCTGTCAGGTTCAGGTGACAGACTAGATAGACTGCACACAACTAAATGGGAGTATGGCACGTAAGTGCAAGCTCACTTAGAGAACTGCTACTTCTCTTTACTAACAGACTGTACGGGGCCATGCATTTGATATTTGAAAAGAAGGAAGTAAACATAGGTGGCAAAGTACAAAGGGAACTTGGAAATTAATTTTAAGCACTTTTACCAAGAGGTCAATTTCTCACATTAACTAGGCTCAGAACATAGCAAGACCTTGAAGTTACAGGTTTGCAGAAGGAATCTCAAATTGCTTTACCAGGGGAAATGTATGCGTACACACACACACACACACACACACACACACACACACACTAAATTTTATGGTGGGATGTTGCTATTTTAAAGATAATGTCCAAATTCATTATTTTAATAAGTAAGTTTGCTTGTGTCTCTTGGTAATTCAGTTTAAGGCCCTAATGTCCAGACTCTTATGAGATTTGAATATAAGAATTACATTGGGTTAAACAAAGATCAGAAGATACCTGAGGGAATGGACAAACCAACGAGAAATTTTACCTGACTCATACACTTTCAATGATTCTTGGGTGGTTTCCTTTTCTAAACACAATCATGCATTCTATTGGAGAAAGGGTGTAAGAGTTCTGATGAATGCCCCACATAATTGAAAGGTCACATTGGTATGAAAATGAAGTGAAACACATTCATCTCATAATCTTTAGATATTGTAATTTAGCATTGAGAGATTATGTCAAATTAATTTAACTTCTCTAAATAGTACTGTGTGGTTCAAAATAAAGTAAGTCAGTTACCTGTTAAAATGGATGAACTCTTTTCCCTTCTCCCTAAACAAACTGCTCCACTTATACATTGGACCCACCTATCATTGTTCCTGGGTGGTAGCCTCCCCACTGCGTCACTGACTTTTCCCCCTTTAAAGGATCATTCCCATCAGCAGGGAAGCGTGCTCAATCAGTCCCCACCTTTATAAAACCATTACAGTAGTCCTCCCTTATCCACTGTTTCAGCTCTCATGGTTTCACTTTACCTGGAGTCCACTGCAGTTTGAAAATATTAAACGGAAAATTTCAGAAATAAATAATTCATGTTTGAGTTATTTCCCTATCATATTCTCTTTTTAAGTAGAAAGAGAAAGTTTACCCAAATGGTAATTTAAATAACCTCATCAGAAGGGTTCAAAATAAAATAAATCTCATGGCCTTATCATTTTGCATTAAAGCAATATATTAATTAGATAACACCTTCCTTTAAAGATGCATTTGTTGGTGTTTGTCATTTTTAAAATGGGAATAGCATTTTGACATCACATTAAAATATACATATTTAAAATGAGAACTTGCATTGCATGTGAAGAGAATAAAATATAAAATAAAACAAGCTGATATGTAATATGAGAAATTAATATGAAGGAATAATAAATGAATAAAAAGTTAATAAGGCAAAGAACTTAACTAATACAAGGCTTTAAGAATTAACCTGCCAGTTGATAACATTTCAGCATCACATTTGCACAGAGACAGAAATTTGAGCAGAATGAAATGTAACTCAAAAAAAAAGATCTAAGTTCAGAAAAACATAAAATGATCTTAAATACTACTATCATTTGCTGTAAGACCTAAGTCCGTTCTATTTTCTTACTACTACAAGTCCTTATTTTTTTCCACTTTCATTTATTATCAATAAATAATTTATAATTCTATGATTCTATGACTTTTAAATTTAAGATTAACATATAGTAAAAAATCCCCAATATAAGATATTAATATTTTAAAACTATTGGAAAGTTAGATAAATTTCATAATTACTTAAGAGCCATATTATGCTTTAGGTATCTGTAATGTTTCTTTAAAAATTAATTTGAAACAAATAGAAGCAACTAATACAATTTAAAATAAATGTATAAATACTGAAATTTAGAAGTGGAGGTGGGGGGAATCTGTGATACTTGGTTCAACTGGTATTTATCTAGAATTTTATTTTGTGTATGTATTTCACCAAAAATCTAAAGTAATTTTAAAAGACAGCCACCATATGTGGTCAACTTACTTTACAATGATCATATTGGAGCTGTAAAGCTGGAACATCCCCTCCGATAGGCATTTGTTGTTTAAGCTCTTCATCTTTCATATTCAGCCATTTGATCAGTTCCTCTAGGGACATCAGCAACCTGTTCCACTTCTCAGCACTGGCCTCCAAATGGGCCCTGTTGAGAGATAATGCTGATCACATTTAGATGTTTGAATTGCATCCAAAAGAGTATGTACTTTCTCTTAGCCTAATAAACTTGTATGACTGACTAATATTCACATCTAAAGAAGAAGCCAAACAAATAAAACTAATGGTAAAATTATAGTTATTATAATACTATTGACCATGTTTCTTAATAATATATATTATAGATATAATTTCCCTGTGAGAAAGTTATTTTGAATTCAGAGTACACGTTGGTACTATCTATCAAAATTATAATGTCCACCTCCATACCACAAAAGCATAAACATGAGGCTTCAAAGAACTTGCATAACATAATATAAAATTGTAAAACCAAGTTTCGTAGTTTATGTGAAGTGTATATGCACATTCAGAATAATATTTTCTCATTTCATCTATGCACATGAAGAGAAGGATAGAGAAGAAACAAATTATATGTATAAACAATGTTTAGAAAGATGTATACCAGCTGTGGTTACTGTAAGAACACAGTAAACACCTACTTTTTATGAATTTTTGTAACAATATTTACAATATAATATTTATAATAGACCCTTATTATTTTTCTTACCAACAAAAACTACACAGAAGAGTACATTCAGATACTTAAATTATGAACTTCACTATCAAGAAACCAGGTTTAGGAAATACATTTTTATGTGATGAGGGCTCCAATAACAGCCAAGGCCTTTGAAAACAGAAATGTAAACAAAGAACCAATTTGTTCATTGTTCCTGTAAGGGACTTGGAGAAAACCCATGTATGCAGTCTCCAGTCCATAGCACATGGGCTGGATTTGAAAAAATAGATCCATCAGAAACAATTGCAGACTCAAGAAATCAGCATTTAGTCAATCCTGCTTCACCCTAGTCGACAGACTGTGAATGTGGATTTATGAGCTAATCTGTGTGAATGGAATTACGTTGACCTTTCAGATCAAAAGGGGCAAGACTGATAGAGACAGACTTAAGCCTTGTTCCGCAATAGTTTGCAAAGACTAAAGACTTATGATGAAAAAGGACTTGGGGCAACTCCAAGTGCAAGAAACCTCTGTTGGTCAGGTTTCATATCCTCTCAGACAGCAATCCTCACCTTGATATCAGTATTAGGATTTCCCTTTCTACAAAGTTGCTTTTTTACTGAGAGATCTACCCATCACTAGACAGCCACTGCTGCCCTTCAGACCCACCAGTGACTTCCTGTTTTGGACATCTGATCTACTTGAGGCTCTGTCTTAAAGCTGAATTATCTGTTTTATATCATTCAAACAGATATTTCCCCATTGATCAAATTAGATGGTACTCCCAGAAATAGATCAACAATATATTTTCTTTGTTTAAAAAGTTCATAATCTTTTCAGAACTATCAGTTACTGATCTCTAATTCATTTCTAATTCATGAAAGCATGACCATAGTCCATCAGCAATTATTATTGTTTAAAAGAAACATTTCTCTAAAATAGTATGAATCAGCATTCAGTCACATACAAAAGACCAATTGTCCTGTGATCTATTTTTAGTTCCAATGTCTATTGGCTAACAGAAAAAGAATTAAAATTACATATCTTATTCAAAAGAGCTAGGTATAGAATAATAAAAAAATAAAATTTAAATACAAAAAGAAGTTTGCAGTATTTTTTGTTCTTTGAGAACTGTATGATTAAAAATTTTATTTTAGCCCTAGACGGTTTGGCTCAGTGGATAGAGCATCGACCTGTGAACTGAAAAGTCCCAGGTTCAATTCTGGTCAGGGGCACATGCCCAGGTTTTGGGCTTGATTCCCATTGCGGGGCCTGGAAGAGGCAACCAATCAATGATTCTCTCTCATCATTGATGTTTCTATCTCTCTCTCCCTCTTCCTTCCTCTGAAATAAGAAAATATATATATTTTAAAAAAATTTTATTCTCTTGCATTTAAAATCTTTCTATTCATTCCATAGGTGCTATAATTGACCTCACTTTGCAAAATTGTTCTTTTCTTTGAGTTGCCTCTTTTTCATATACATTTTTAATTAGTTTTCAATTATAGTTGACATACATTATTACGTATATTAGTTTCAAATGTAACATAGTGCTTAGACATTTATATACCTTACAAAGTGATCAATTTGACAAACCTACTACCCATCTGACACCATATGTAATTATTACAACACTATTGACTATTAGTATATTCCTTATTCTATATAAAATTGTTCTTTAATGATATTTCAATTCTGCTCCAGTGCCAGCTTTTCTGTGTTTATATTGATTCATTTTATGCCAAATATGTAATTACCTATCCCTGATAAATAATGATTTTACTAGTCACAGAGCAGAACTAAATAATTTCAATTATACTAACTGAAAACTTCTCTGACAGTTAAAAACTATTTTGCCTTAAGTACATTTGACTGACCTGATGCAATTTCTTGCCAGTATTTTTAAGTATAAATTTTTTTAAAGACCATTAGAAATTAGAGGTCCTTCATAAATCAAGAAGCGTTTGACACTCTCTGTGTGCACATACCCTGACCTCTTATTTTATATTATTTGATCCTGCATCTTCCATGTCTGTAGTTAACTCTTTAATCAATAACAAACCAGACATTCCTTTGATTTCCAGTTACACACTCATTGTATTGAAGAGCATGCAAATGCCTTTTTCAATGCAATTAACTCTCCTGACTGAATAGAAATAATGAAATTGATCATGGAAATCTATGGCACTCAGCACCTGAAGAACTATTTATAAAGAAGAAGACAATACTTTCATAAAAGAGATACTAAAGTGACTTTGAAATTTAATAAGTCAACATTAGTATATGTACTTTTCTGCATCCTTCTTTTTCCATAGTAAAAAGCAACCTGATTCGGCAGAATCTTTGCTTTGAAAAATCTCTTTTGGTTATTCTCCAATGGACTATAACTGTGTTTAGTGGATTACTACCATATGCCCAAATAAATGCATGCTTCCGTAGTAGCCTTTAGTGTTCTAGTTTCAATTTAATTCTTTCATCTTACAAGATGAAAGCTTTTTCTTTGGCAATGGGTTGAATGCTTTGCAAGAAGAATCCTTAAATTTGTGTATGATGTTAATTGCACTTTCTCAGTTTGACTCTATACATTTTAAAGCTTACATTCCCTTGAGACGTTGGAAGCAGTCATCAATCATGTTTTCAGAATCTTCACTTAAAACATTTTTTTTTATTTGACACATATCTGTGGGCACTTACATTATAGATAATTGACTCATTATCCTAACTCTCACTTGCTTCAGTTCATTCTTTGGTCACTTAACATGGGCAAAATGATAAATACTTTCATCATATGAAAGTATTTATCAACCTAGGATGACATCTACTGAATAATATGCTTTATAAAAATTCCCTCTTTTAGATTGAATAATTTAATTTATAGCTGACTAAACATTTGTAAATGACAAATTATTTGTAAAAATATGCAAAAAGTTTTTAGAAGGCAAAGATTCATAAAAATGATAATTATTTAAGTATACAAGTTGTCCCAAAATATGTATACACACCATAACAGCTGATAGCTCAATTGATGTCTCTTTCTTATCAAATTTAACCCATTGGAATGAAGAAATTATTCAAAGTGTGTATACATTTTTTTAGGATATCCTGCAGTAGAGAGTATCCTGCCATTTACTTTATTTTTAATATTTTTATTCTTCAAATACAGTTGACATTAAATATCATATTAATTTCAGATATACTGCATAGTGGTTAGGTATTTATATGATGTTAGGTCAGAGAAATTCCAGAAGCCAATGCATGCAACCGGTGGTGATGCAGATAACAGACTAGTGCACTAGACAGATGGCGACACAAATGCTGATCTCTTCCTGGAACCCATGAGGGACCAGTGCTCCAGGAAAATGGTGGCACAGATTTTGGCTCCATTCCTGGAACCCTTGCCCGTGGTGGAAATTCCACCAGTCCTCAGCTCATGGTCCTCCACCCTCACTGAACACCTGTATAAAAAAAGTCCCTCAGCTCCCGCCCAACCTGGGCATGTGCCCCTGACCAGAATCGAACCTGGGACTTTTCAGAACCTCACCCAGCGAGGTTCTCCAGCCCTCGTCTCAGGACCGGTGAACCTCGCCAGGAAGTGCAAGATTAAAAGCTCTTCCTTTTGACTGGCCTGGACTCTCTGTTCCCTGCCCCACGAACCTCACTTATACTAGTAACTTATGAAATGACCCCCCACCCATAAGTCTAGCACCCATCTGATACCTACATAGTTATTACAAATATTACTGATTATATTACCAATGCTGTACTTTACATCAAAGAAAGAAAAATGAGGGAGGGAAGGGAGAAAGAAGGGCGGGAGGAAGAAATGATGTATTAATATTTATTTTAAATCATCAGACGCCTCTTCTTTTCAATGTTTTTTCAAATGAGTTTTTAGTCCTTCTCCCAGTGTACAGATATGAAAAAGAAAGGAAACTTTGTGAGTAAGGAGGGGCATTTATTAAAAGAGTTTTTTCATTTATCAAACAACATCTATGCAGCAACCGCTCTGATAACAGGTACTACACTGCTTCAGAAATAGAAACTTCAAAGGCCAAGTTAGGAGCAAGACAAGTAATACAAATGCACTCTGAGGCAGGAAACCTACCAACTCTAGGAGAGAACTATGGCTGAGAGAAAGAAGAAAGGTGCTCAGGAAGTCCTGGTGAGACTGTGGAATTCACACTCAAGCCCAAGACAAGCTCTTTCCCAGATAGACATTTAGACACCTGGAAAGCAGGTCTACCAGAGACTATACGACCCAACCTAAGAGGAGCAAAGACATACTATCCACTATTGTGTGAGGACTATGGAATTAGATTCCTATTTGGCATTCTCGCTAAAAATCAAATTTATTTTTTGTTTAGGATAACACCCATAGATTGTAAGTTAAAGTTATAACAAAAGAAAATACCTTTGTTAGTACAAACACAATAGGTAACATTAAAAGAGAAGTATTCCTGCTCCCAGAAAGAGAATGAAGACACATTAGAAAAATAAAGTGAAGTTCTCAGAATTCAGTCTGTGCTGAAGCAACACTAGAGCTGGGCTTCCAATATGGTAGCCACGAGCAACATGTGGTTATTTCCATTAAATGTCAGTTAAATAAAATTTGAAAACAGTTCATCAGCTGCATAGCTGTTTCAAGTGCTCAACATGCCATATGTGGCTACTGGCTGCCCCTACTGAAGAATGCGGATGTAGAACATGTCCATCGCTGCGGCAAGTGTAAGGCCCAGCACTGAACCAGAGACAACAAGAAAGGAGAGAGCAGCAGACCCTTCCTCTATTAGACTTGAAGAAAAGGAAGTCTTACTATTTTACAACATGTGTAGCAAAATCAGCTCCCTAAGATGAAAAGTGGAGTCAGTGACATTGTAAAATGCAGTAACATTAGATGTAATGACGATGTTAAAGGTCAATATTCTCTAACAGCTTTTTAAAAGATGCCCTGAATTTTTAAGAGGCTCGTAAAAGAATGGGGTGATAGAATTTTGTCTTTGAACTCTGTTTTCATTAGATTTGACAATTTCACTGGCCTTTGAAACCATATGTTAAAAAGGACCTATATTAAACATCACTAAACTGATAAGTAGATATTTAATTAACATAATCCTAAATTAAATAAATGTAATATAAAAATTTAAACCATGTCATTCCCATTACTGAATTTATTAGTATATTTGCAATTCACATTTTTTCAGGGAGGAAAAAATATTGTCAAATATTCCTAAGAGCCTATCTCCTAGCTAAAGTTTCAAATAATTAGCTATCTTCTCTTATGCTGTTCTACATGTAGTATACAACTGTATGTATTGGCTCTTAGCACAAAAGAATATTTGGGACCTTGGCTATTAGTATTTAAAAAGTTTAATCATAGTCATCCAAAAATATTATAAAATAATATTCAAGATATTATCCAAGATATTGAGCCAAATATTATTACATAGTTCCAATGACCACCCCATGGTTCAAGGAGGGAATGTCTGTAAAGCACTTAATGTAGGTCTGGCACATAGATGTTTAATAAATATTAACTGTTATTATGATCTTTGGCAGATATTCTCTCTATAAAAATGATGATAAATTAGAGCAAATGTCCCATGCTATGATACTATTAACTTTATCACAATTAAAACACAATTTAAAATTCAAAACGCACAGAAGGGGTATTTATCAGCTGGCCTCACTCTCAGAAAAATGAAACAAGACCACCTGCAGAGAGGGAGTGTGGGAGCTAAAGCTGAATCAAAGTCTTTTAAAAAAAAAGACATGGTGGTGACTATGACAGAAAACCATTCATCACCATAATACCAAATCTAAGTGGAAAGGCTCAAATTAAAGAAATGTTATTTTCAACTTTCTAGTGCAAAATTAAGTAATCCAGAATTAAGAGCAAGAAAAAGAGAAGGTGTGATCATCAGAATGTTAAAGATTAAAAAAATAGATGGAAAATCATAGGGGGAGAGGAAATTTAAGATCCTGACATCATTGAAATGACTTATGATCTAATCCAAACTGGGTATTAAGATTAATGAGTTTGAAAAGAGGAAGGGTTTAAGCAACTAAAGATGGGGACAGAGATGGGCAGGTTCAGAAAAAGGAAAATTAAAAAAAGCTAAGAATTCAAAAGTTGAAAACATTGAAAAATGTGTATTTTTTAAGAAAATCTAGTTGTAATATTGTAGATTAATTATATACAGGACAAAACTATAAAGTTGGATAATAGTATAGAGGTGGTCCTGGTATATAATAAGGTAATGAAAGAAGGTACCCACTTCATCAGATCCATAATTTTATTGTGAAGAAGATTTGATTTACCAATGTTATTGCAAGCAATTCGAATTTTAGGCAACAGAGGGCTTTTCTCTAACTAACATGGCAAACAGTGGCATTGAAACGCACATGGGCAGGTGGAATGTAGTGAAATGATACGTGTGCTCTGGAGAACAATCTGCCCTTGGTCTTTTGAAGATCGAGTGTCTCAGCAATGCCAACATGACATGGGGCACGAACTGAATCTTAGGTAGGGCCACATCTATGGGACTTGGAAACAAAGTAGGGATAAA
Source organism: Lasiurus cinereus (assembly GCA_011751065.1). Classification (NCBI taxonomy): domain Eukaryota; kingdom Metazoa; phylum Chordata; class Mammalia; order Chiroptera; family Vespertilionidae; genus Lasiurus; species Lasiurus cinereus. Next base: position 19,899,273 of record JAAGEH010000018.1, on the reverse strand, counting down.
GACTTTTATAAAGTCAGTACAGACACTTGGGAGTGAAAATATAAAAAATTATCAATGTCCACACCAAAAATGACAACTGAAGAAAAGATGGAAAAGAAAAGAGAAGCCAGATACTTAAATAAATGAGGAAAGTAAGAGAATGCCCAGCAGACCAGGAGGAAGCAGGAATTAGATGGTGAGAGGGTAGACTAATAGATGTATTCACTTCTAAGGAGAAGCTGTTGACAGATGGAGAAGCAATGCTTTGGAAGTAGTGATGAGGCTGCCACCTCTCCCTGCTACCAGCTGTGTAGCAGGGCTCTTTTTAACCAGTGTTCTGCGGGTGCCATACTAGAAGTCTTTGGCTGGCATTCTGATTGTTTGGTATCCGTACTAGTTGCAAAATATGCAGATTATTCCCAGTGGCTGCCAGGAGAGGAAAATGGACACATTAAACTTAAATTTAATTAAATTTAAGTAAACCAGGCAATTAAGGGGAAAGCCAGCTTTCAATTATAAAAGTGGTAGAAGAGTTTACAGAAATATTAAAGGCAGAGGAGATTTTTTTCACCAGAGAAGTCAGTGTTAAGGGTAGACCTTGCTTTAAAGGAATGAGTGGAAAGCCAGGACAGCATGGCTCAGTGGTTAGTGTGTCCTTATGAACCAGGAGATCACGGTTTGATTCCCGGTCAGGGCACATGCCAGGGTTGTGGGCCTGATCCTCAGTATGGGATGTGCAGGATGCAGCCAATCAATGATTTTTCTCCCATTGATGTTTCTATTTCTCTCTCCCTCTCCCTTCTTCTATGAAATCAACAAAAAGAAATCTATTTTTTAAAAGAATGAGAGGAAAGAACAGAGAAACAAAAAATTGGTGCTCAACAGGCAGTTGACCGAAAGAGGCAGGTGTCTGGAAAATAGGCTATTTCTGTATACAGGCAGTCCTCGGGTTATGTCGGACTCGAAGTTACATAGTTTGATGGTTTCATTGCCATCTCCCATTTACTTATAAAAACAAAGTTCCTTCATTTCAATGTATGTACATATGTGGTTCATGTATTTATTATTTATTTACCACAAGTATAAGTCAGGAGTTGTTATGTCTTGTAAATTTGTTTTACTGTGTCACTTCATTATTTCTGTATACGTGCTCCATGTGAGTGATGTAGGTGCTTATGTAGGTGGTTCCAACGGCAAAAATCGCGTTACATTGCCCGTAGAAACGTATCTCCAACATAACCCAAGGACCTACTGTGTTTGCTAATGAGAAGAACACTTCCTGCCTTGGATAGGGTTTTCCTCACTGAGCACACTTCTGGCCTCTTCTCCATCCCTTTATTCTCTCATTTCATGTAGAGATAGAATGAAGAATCTGTTCTGTAAATCTGGAGATTACTGGGTATGCTTAGCTCAGCCCACCCTTAACTCCTGATAACAGGTCTGCAGATACTGATCTCTTTCTATTATTCCAAGTAAAGAGTTGCACTCTAGAAACCACCTTGAATTGTGACTGCTAGCAATTTCCATCTCATTGTGGGGTTCAGTGAACAGCCCCATTTACCTCTTACTCTAAGCTCTGTCCTCTAACCTCTGCAATTCACATGACACTGTTATTCTCTATTAGAGCCCTGGTACATGAGTTTGTGCACCAGTGGGGTCCCTGGCCTGAGCTGGCCTGTGGGATCGGGCCGAAACCAGCTCTCCGACATCTCATAAGGGGTCCCAGGTTGTGAGAGGGTACAGGCCAGGCCGAGGGACCCCACCAGTGCAGGATCAGAAGTGGGGAGGGATGTGGGAGATTGGCCAGCTGGGAAGGACTTCAGGAGAGCTTCAGGGCATGTCTGGCCCATCTCACTCAGATCCACGGGACCCCAGCAGCAAGCTAACCTACCGGATGTAGGTGTCTGGCTCCTGGTGGTCAATGCACATCCTAGCAAGCAGTCAAGTGGCTTTAGCATATCATTAGCATATTATGCTTTGATGGGTTGAACGAACAACCAGATGACCAGACACTTAGCATATTAGGCTTTTATAGGATTAGCCATACTTTTGGTTTGTATTTGTTCAGGATCCAGCCCTGTTGGAGACCTGCTCAGAAATTCCTGGTACTAGTGAATAAAGAGAGAAAAAGAAGGGGAAGAGAGAATTTCTATGTCCTTGGAGCTGATCAGTGCCAAACAGAATAGTGATCAATAAGACTACTAATAGGCTAAGTAACTTGCCCGTAGGACCACAGCTGATAAATGGCAAAGCCAGTGTTTAAACCCAGGCAGTCTAGCTCAGAGTGTAACATTAGAAACACTATCCTCTACCACTTCTCTCTAAGGTGTGCTTCCCATATGAGGGCCCACTGCTGAGAATAATAAACCATTTTATCTTTTATATATGTCTAGTAATAATAAATATATTCATAAAATTTATTTTGTCCATATTTTGAAGACAAAAATGAACACTATATCACTCATTACTTTGAACATATCTAATCTATATGAAAGCAAAGAAAGGTCAATCTAGATGAAGTCTGCCAGCTGTTATAGACTTATGATACTGTTATGGGTAATAATATAGTTATAGGCATTCATTCTCTCTTTCCCTCCCTTCAGAGCAGTTACTGAAGAGCATGAGACTGTGTAGACATGGTTCTATTTCCCGTGCTTCACTACCCAATTGGACTTGTTAGTCCTCTGCAATCCGATTTTTGCCTCAATTATAAAATGACCTTGGCAAAGTCATCAAAGCCCTTCTAATTATAGCTGGACTCAGCAGCCCTGGCTTTACTTGACTTCTTGAAGCAGACAGCACTATCAACTAAGCCCTCCTTTCTGAAACCCCCTACCCTCTTGGCTTTTGGTAATACTCTCCAGGTTCTCTTCCTCCCTGAAGGACAGCCATTTCTCAGGTTCTTATCTGGTTTCCTTCCCTTCCCCTATTCCTTATGCACCTGGGTTTCCTGGGACTTTGTGCTGCACCCTCTTTTAGTGGCATCCTCTTTCCTACACAGTGCTTACCTGCCACCTCTGCCCGGATACTCCCCATCCCGCCATCTATTTGGCCTACAGTTCTCTTTTAAAGAGATCTCCATCCAATGGTTACTGATTATTTGTTTCTAGGTGTTCTGCCAGTGCCTCAACAACAGGAATTAAGTAACAAGTCTCCCTGTCTTTAGAACTGTGCTTATATAATACATCCTCATAATTGTGTGAGAGGGATCATAACAAACTCCAATCTAATTGTGTTCAGATTCCATCACCAATGGAATAGAATATAGTACATATAGGTATTCTAGGATTTATGCCTTGCTTCTCTCTACCTTTTTTCTCTAGCCACCATCTTTCCTCTTTACACCAATGGCAAAAATCCATTCTTAGCCAAATTGAACTTTTTAACTACTCCATGAAAACACACTGTTATTTCAAGCTTCCTGCTTAGAAGCCCTTCTCCAGTCCTCACTCACTCCATCTGAGGAATAACTACACATCTTTCAAGGCTCAACTTAGACATTTCCTCTTTTATGAAGTTTTTGATGATCAACTGAAATGAAAGTAATCACTCCCTCCTTTGGGTCCATCTGAACCTGGGCAGAACTGTGAACCCGCTGAAGCAGGGGCCATATCTTATTTATGATTAGCAATGCCTAAAATATAGAAGTAATTTCTAATTAAATGCTTGAATAAATGCCTGAATCTCCAAAAGTGGGTAAGGGTAATAAAGGTAAAAATAGTTTTAGATCATCACATTAATAACACATTTTACTGAAATGATCTTGTGATGCTGAAGTTCAATGGCAAAAGTTTATGCTCCCTTCGTCTACAAATAACATTAACTTATGCATAAGACAATATTGCAACTGAAGTTTATAAGGTATTTCTTTCCATGAATCCATGGGCTTTAGGCAATAACATCCATGAAATGCTAAATATATATTTTGTTTGTTTGTAGTTTTCCACTTGGTCTGTTTAAACAGATATAGTCTTCGTTAAGTTCTCCTTCCTAAAGAACTCATCCTCCAAACTCTCAAAGATCCAGCACCACAAGCACAATTGTCACCAGCACTATTCCTGTGACTTTTAGTTCATTACATGAGATGTTGGTTTTGCTAGAACTTCAGTGAAAGCTTGTCACTGTGTTAACATTCTAAAATTCTGCACTTATTTCTATTTATGGGGAACAGAAAGGTGCAAGCAAGTGGGATTTGGCCAGTTGAAGACTTAATCCTCAACAAGCGTAGTCCCTTACTGAACAACATTCCATAATTTTCCTCTTATTAAAATAGTTGGCTGATACTGATATGATTTTCAATGAGATCTTTACACTGAGGCTTTCATAGTCATGATACATGACTCCCTTGTTTACGTGTAAAACGAAGTGCAAATCTTCCTCAATGAGCCCCAGAAGAGTAAAAATCTTTGGATATCTCTTCAGAGAAAAAAAAAACTTCTAAAAATTAATTCGCAATAATAATCATTGAAGATTTCTACTTTCCGTATGCTAGTTCTATAAAGTCACTGAGCACCTTTATGTAAAAAATAAAAAACTACATTGAACAGGCTTCACATAGATTAAGGACCTATCAGATTATCCTATTCAAGCCTCACAGAAATCATACAAATTAGTTTTATTTCATAAATTTCAAAACTAAGGATCAGTGAAACTAAGTAACTTGTTCAAGATAATAAGTTAATTTAAAAAGTCAAACTCAAGATCATTTGGTTTAAGGTTGTACATTTTTCCATACATGTTTCTGAACTTTAAAATAAACTGGTCAGGTGCAAGATTTTGGTCTTTCCCCAACATTTGTTTTTGGATGTTTGCTCAGTAACATGATCTCAGTTTCTTCTAAACTTATTATTCACCATCTATTAAAAATAATTCTAAAATATTCATGACTCTCAATAATATTAATACTTGTCACAGAAGTATTTTCCCAAGGACCTTTCCTAGTCAGCATTCTGGTCCTCAGATTCATCTTTATTTAATTTTGCTCTCTCTAAATGCACACATGAATCATCAATTTTCCACTTTAGTGTCCATAAGCAATATTTAATTTCTATAAAACATCCTCAAATTGGATATACAAATAGCATGATGAGGCAAAACATGATCATTGCCAAGAGTCCAAAAGCTCTAGATTCAAATCCTAGCTTGGCACTTGTTAGTGCAAAGTCTTGGCAAGTTCCTCACAATTATTAAGCCTGTTTCCTCATAATAAGATAGAATTTTACTACTGACCTTAATAAAATTTTTTGAATACTGAAAAAAGTAATATTTGCAAGGATCCTAACATAGTTCTTGGCTAAGGTAAACAAAAATTATTAGGTATTGGTAATATCATAATTGATATCATTAGGTTGAATATATGCAAATTTGTAAATAATTGAGAACAGTTGGCAAAGGGCATGGGACATTGATGGAACTAAAACTAGGATTTAAAAAAAATAGTCTTTGCATTTAAATCTTAGGGTATTTCTGGGGAAATACCTGGTTCTCTGTCTTACATACAAGAGTCATGAATAATTCTAAAATATTCACGACTCTCAATAACATTAATACTTGTCACAGAAGTATTTTCCCAAGGACCTTTCCCCTCACTTGTATTCTGACATAGATTATTCTGACCTGATGCTAGCAGATTTTGCTTTCAAGTCATTCCACCTTTGGTTCATATCATCAAGTCGATGCTGAAGCATAGTAGCTTCTTCAGAATTTCCTAGTGCCTTTACCATCTTCTGCCTGTTCCCATCAATACTTTTAAATATGTCATTGTGGGCATCAATTTCCGCTTGAATGTCCTAAAGATAGAAAAGCAGAGACAATGCAATGTTAGATATTAGTGTCAACATTAATTGGGACTGCTATACAGAGTTTTAACTTTTTATATTTCATAGATGAGTTGTATTTTTTAAAGAAAAATAGTTAATGTTTTATCTTAAATAACAAATTCAAGTGATTCCACAATTCTTACATTAAAAACAATAATCTTTAAATCTTCAATACCTTGATTCCCAAGTTCTTAAAAATAAAATATATTATAATTTTAAATTTATGTATTAGCTGGTCCGATTCAATCAAATTATTTATCCCCCTTATACACGGGTAAAACTCTCCTCAAAATATGAAGTTTTACAAAGTTTGTTAGATATTACATCCTTTTAATTGCTGGTTTTTCACATTTAAACAAATTTATTAATTGTTTATTCTTTTAATCTAATAAAGTTTATTTCTATAATTTTTAAAGAACATTTTCATAAAAATGTCCTGATTAAGAAATAAAAACTAATTATAAAGTAATATTTCTCTTATTAAATAAATATTTTATTTTTATAAAGTAAATTTTAGTATAGTTTAATTAAAATAAAAATTATTATAAATTAATAATAAAAATTTGTTAAGACTTTGAAGAAGCATTTTGGCAATATGTACCAAAAGTCTTAAAACTGTTGAAACTGCCTGGCTGTCATAGCTCAGTAATGGAGCATCGACCTATGAACCAGGAGGTCACGTTTCGATTCCCAGTCAGAGCACAGACCCAGGTTGCAGGCTCAGTCCCCAGTGGGAGGCATGTAGGAAGCAGATCAATTCTCTCTCATCATTGATCTTTCTATCTTTCCCTCTCCCTTCGTCTCTGAAATCAATAAAAATATATTTTTAAGAAAACCTACTGCAATTATGTATCCTAGGAATATTTATGTATAAACACATCTATCACATTGATTGTTTTAAAACTGAAAAAAGTGGAAACTATCAAGCATTTATACTTCTGTATATATATCCAAAAGATATGAAAACACTAATTCAAAAATATATCTGTACCCCCGTGCGCATAGCAACATTATTTATAATAGCCAAGACACAGATAAAACCTAAATGTCCATTGGTGGAGGAATGGATAAAGTAGTTGTGAGATATATATATGGGAATGTTTTCTAACCATAAAAAGTGAATAAATCCTACCATTTGTGACAGCATGGATAGACCCTGAAGTCATTTTTCCAAGTGAAAGAAGTCAGACAGAGAAAGACACATACTATACAATCTCATGTAAAATCTAAAACAAACAAACTCAGAGAAAAAGAAATCAGACTTTTTGCCATTACCAAAGATGAGAGTGGGGAGAGGAGAAATTGGAGGAAGTCAAAGGATACAAGTTTTTAGTTATAAGATAAATAGAGATGCAATATACAATGTGATGACTACAGTTAACATTGTTACATGACATACAGAAACGCTAGGAGAGTAAGCCCTAACAGTTCTCATCACAAGAAGGCTTTTTCCTTTCTTTTTATTGTATCTATATAAGAAGATTAATGTTAGCTTAACCAATTGTGGTAATCATTTCACAATATCTGTAAATCAAACCATGATTCTGTATACCTTAAACTTATACAAAGATGTATGTCAATTATTTCTCAATAAAACTGGGGAAAAGTAGAAACTATTTTAACACATTAATGGTGATATACTAATCAAGTTTAAAAATGGAGGATGCAAAACTATAAGTTATGTTAATTTAAAGTTTGTGTTTAAATCAGCATATGTATTTTTACATCATTGCACACACTTATTGCTTATTACATTTTTATTACATTAAAAAATGTAAACAATAAGTCAAAATAGTATAATCTCTGTATAAGAGCATCAAGGATGATTTTAGTGTTCATCAAAAGTTAGAAAGAAAATCAACATCCACAAAGTGATCAAAGAAAAGGAAATAAGCATACATTGTGTTGTGTTTGTTTTTTTAACAACATTTGATGGCATATTTACTTGGACAAATATATCAACAGCACCTAAAGACAGAAAACTATCTTATTACGATTTCTGTATCCTTCAGTTTCTGGGCCTAAAATAAATAGATACAAAGAGATCACACATAGGTAAGTAGGTAGGTAGGTAGGTAGATAGATGACAGACAGATGGATGGATGGATAGATGGATGCATAAATGCATGAATGAATGTGTGAATAAGTTCACCTTGACTGACTGGCATATCAGCCACTCTACCCCTATAAAAAAATCAGATAATCAAAGAATTATAATGGAATGTAGTAATAATTTTGTTTAATGTCTTCATTTAAAAATTTTAAAAGGGAAACTTCAAATTATTTAGAAGCCTGCATTGCAAAGTCCTGCCTAAGCTTTTCGCTGGAAATTTAGAATAACAAGCAATTAATGAATCATGCTCCTTCACAGATCACTGTGCAATGATTCACTGGTTTTAAAATCAAGATGCCAGCATGGGAAGCTGTCAGATTATGACCCTGATGTAGCATCAAATGCTAAAGTAAATTAAAGTTTCCAAGAAAGAGGGTTTACTCTCACTGCTCAGCTGGGAGACTTGCTCTATAAAGACTTACTTCAGTCCCCTGAAAGCCTTTCTGAACATTACACAGCACAAAATGGTTACTGATAATTAGTTACGGAAATGCAATCCAGCTAGAAGCACAAATCAATGTTCTTCCAATCATTTAACATAAGCCAGTCATGTGCACAGAGGGGCCACAGCAAGGTATCCAAGCCACTAAACTAACACTTGAGAGCAGAAGAGATATTTTAAAGATTCACTTGTGAGACTTGAAACCTATCTTCAAACAATGTAAACAGGGGTTTAGAATTAAAGGACTAGATGTTTTTCTCTAAGTCAAAGCACCATCAAAAGCCTAAAATGCACCCTTTCTGAAGAATCTTCCAGAAGACAGTTACAAAAGCTCACATCAGCTTACTGATCAACAGTTAGTCTTTCTGAATACAACACCCACTACCCAGGACAAAACAAATTCACAAATAAAGGAAAACACTGATTTATTTGCTTACTTCTTTAATCAATGACATTTTAATACCAATTTTGCTCTTAACTGGACATACTTTGAATGATACAACCCATAGACATAGTATAAGCAAACACTTTATAATGTGTATCATATACATTTTACTCCTTTATTATGTTCTCTAATCAAGTAGAGGCCCTAATTATGTAAGCAAAACTATTTATTTAGATTATGATAAAAAGGACTGTTTGAACCCTCCAACAGGAAACAGATTTTGAGAGTACCACCAGGAAGACTTCAACAATTAAATTTGTGCTAGATTGAATTCATCCTCTCTGGGCCTTGTTGACATAATTTTGGTTTATTTTTGCATGGTATATTTACCTAATCCTACATGAACATAGTAATGTTTCCCCTGAAGGAGTCCTGACCCCTATCTTGAAGGTGAAGAAGTAAGGTCAGCCACAACTTCCCTACTGTATCCCAAGGCACAGGCTAGATCAACAACAATGCTAATCATTCAGGGAAAGGAAGTCCTCTGTTCCTCGCAGAATAAGACTGGACTTCAGAGGCAGTTAGGACTGATGATAGGCAGTTAGGACTGATGATCAGCAGTTAGCAGGATTATGGCCAGAGTTTAGGTTTTGAAAATGAGAAATTATAACATTAAAAACATAGGTATTATCTAAAAAATAATACAACTAGCAGATGATATCATCAAGGGTCATTAGTGATATGTAAATATACTTTCAGATAGTTTCTAAGGCTGCTGTCGAATTACTGAAGTTAATTAGTTAACTTATAGTTAAAATTAATTTATTTACTTCAATGAATTATCCAATCAATAATTGATAAGCTACATTTTCTTTCAACAATTAATCTCATTGGTTTTAACCACTCTATTAAGAATTATGAAATTGCCCCTTGGTGTGCAGCAATATTTATTAAGAAATCAATACCAGTAATGTTTTTTCCATTTCCTGTGATTATAACTGTATGTTAGACAACAGAGCAGAAAAAAATATAATGTACTAAGTGGAACAAGCTTACAATTAACTACACTTCCAAGATAATTTGAACAAGCCAACTTACAATGACAAAGAATCAATAAATAAACAAATGACATTTTAAATTTCAGCATAGCAAACACTGCTATTGACAAAAATATTTTTCACAGCAAAAAGTTCCAAATTCTTGACTCTATACCAATTGTTACTGAAACACACTAAAATCCTAGTGAATTAAAAATACAGCAGCTTTCCTTCCAAGATGCATACAAACACAAGTTATTAAATGTTTCAGGTGGCCAAACTATTGCTCTACCTTAATTATCAAAACCAGATAGTACATTCAAAACTGAACAGGCTTGAAAACGTAGTCAAGGATTTTTCATGTTAAATTTTTAAATCTACATTTATGGAGCACCCACTCCTCTACACCTCACCTGTGTAAAGGAGTTCTTATTGCCCAGAAAGCTCTCAATTTCTTTCCATAACACACACACACACATACACACACCTCAATGATTTCCTTATTTTAAACTCATCTCTTATGCCCTAACTTAAATGTAATTTCTTCAGGAAATACTTCACCACACTCCAATTAAGTTGGGGCTACCTATATTCTTATAACTCCCTCTACTTTGCTAAATCACCTACCTGTACTAAAAAAAATTCTTACTTAATGTCTGAGTCCTCCCACCAGGCTCAATGAGGGAAAGTCTCCCTGTTCTCCACTCCATCCCTGAACTCAGCCAAGTGCCACTTCACAAATATTTATTAAACACTGAGTGAATGAATGAATGAATGAATGAATGAACCTTGAAATTGGAAACTTACTGTGTATACAAGGACACATTTAAATATTGTAAGTTGAGCAGTAAAATATAGCTTCAAAGTATAATTTTAAGTTAGTTATACTAAAGGAGGTAAATGTTATAAAGGAAATTTTGTACTGAGTGGTTTCTGTGTTGTCACTATGGGAAGCATCTTTTAACAACAAGAATGATATTCAAATTCAGACACACACTCACACACTCACACACACACACACACCCTTAAAGAACCACCATTATCATTAATCATCTAGTAGCAGAACGGCATAAATTTATAAAAGGCAATAGTCACTCAAAATGTTACTGAGCTAAAATTGTCCATTACTCTATATTCTTTGACTACCACATAAATGCGACTGTACACAATGCCAATGGCTGAAGTATGACAGTATATCAACCCACTGAAGCCTTCAGATACTTCCTTTATGAAGTAGTTTCAAGCAGAAATTTAATTCGTTCAAGTCAAATGGCAATAAACCAACTCATAGGCTGGATTTCAGAGAGGTGAATTGGGGGTCCAGCTTTCTGGGTCAAGCCAACTCTTCAGATAGTCACCTGGATACACTGTCCAATGCTCACCCCTCACCACTTCGTTAGGTGATTAGGACCTGCTTGCTGGCAGGTACGTTTTGTCACAAGGTCATCTCTGCTGGTGAGAAGTTTGTCTCAACTCCCCTTAAGGACCACTCTGGGTATACATGACTCCTATCAACTGGGGTTTCCTGATCCTTGGTGAGCTGTCACCTTGAGGAAAGAGGAGAGAACATTTCCTGACTCCTGGACCTCAAGGATTCCCAGTATTGCCTTTCCTGATGCTAAGAGATTAGGAGTGAGCCTCAAGTGCAACTTGCCCTTCCTATCTATGCTATCAGATCACAATCTGTGCATCATACGTTTTTGGACTAGAGAATGAACTTAGATCTGAATCATGTGCCAATATTCATTTATGAACAAACACCCAATATAAATCACAACACCACTGGATTTCTCTAAAATTAAATAATAGGGACCAGAATTTTATTCACAAAGAAGCTGCTGTCTAGAAGTTAGGCTGAAGGTCTGCTGTCTTCTAGAGTTTCTGATGATCGACCAGTCTACAGCTTTTCAGATTAACCATCATTGGAAGACCCAACACTGTCCCCACCTTGGACCTTAGTTTTATTAAAGCCTGAAATGGCTTTAAGAATACAGCCAAATTACCTTTATGCTATGACAACCTAAACATCAGACTGAACAATTACAACTGCTGATATGAAAAGAAAATATGAAATCACTGAGGTAAGGATTCTCTTTAGAAGCAGATCACTAACATAGGAAGAGAGAGGACTATTATTCAGCTTCTGATGGTATCATGTGGCTTTTGCATAACAGCAGTTAGCGTGGCCTTTCCCTAGAAATGGCATTACTGCTTTCAGAGTGGGGAAAGGCAGGCAATAGAATTTGAGAGGTGTCAGGCACTAGTAACTTTCTATGATACCAGCTTTCCTGGCAATGAATCAATGTAGCAAAGGCTAAATATACGAGACCGCTTTTGTGAAAATACACAAAAGATTTTTTTTAATACTTGAGTTGAAGAAAAATACATTCATGTTTGACAACTTCCTACAAATGAAATATGGCAAAAAGATTAAGTTTCATGAAGATTTTCATAACGGCGTCTAACACAAAAATAAACATGTGAGGAGAACTTAAGGCTATGAATTGCAGCAGGATGGTTGCTCTAAATTGGCTCTTTGTCTCAAAGAAAAAAAAAAATCCCAAATCAAGCTTTTGATAGGAATAAGCCAGCAGACTACCTTCACTGTCAATGCAACGATTAAAATAAGGATAAGAAGTATACAGGCACTAAAGCTTCAGATTTAAAAGAGGAAACATACTCATGGGACCAGAACTTGTCACTTTGTCAATAAAAGGGCCAAAAGGCAGAGGCAAGTTACTACCCTCTGGAATCTGACCTAAGCTTTTAATACTATCAGTAGCAATTACAATACAAAAATCCAACTACTGCCCACAATTACTGCCTCTCAGGGCTTCTAAGTAATGAATTATTCATGTAACATATACTCTATACCTTTTTAGGAAGAAACAGACAAATCCATGCAAACCAAGCTAACAGACCCTCTTTATGGTCATAAAGTTTGTCACCTGCTGTTACTAGCTGCCATAAAGAAGATATTCTCTCCCTCCTCCACCCCTTTTAAATGGTGAACAAGTAGACTGGGAACCATCCTTTGCTCTCAGGAATTTAGGTGCTTAACAGCATATTAAAGTGAGAGGTCAAAGTGCACCCTGTGTTACACTTGGGGAGAGATGGGTGAGGCGAGTGCATCCAATCAAAAGTTAAATTCTTCTTTTTCTGTATTCTGACCATACACTTTCTACCATCATGAGGCAAGCAATAACTGCAACTGTTTTGGAAAAGTTTTCAAAGTTTTCATTTGACTTGGTTTCATGCCTTCTCTCCTCCGGCAACTATAGTTTTGTAAGAAAAAGACCATTGATTCCTTCAATGACTCCAGACAGTCTTGCTTAATATTTGTACTTGCAATGGACACCGAGTATTCACGATGAAAACCTCTGAGCACATCTTTAACAACTGATAAGTAATTGATTTATGCACATAATGAGTCCTTCACCTCTTTTTCCTTTTCTTTAAAGGCTGGAAGTTGAAAGCAGATAGGTGCTTGGCATCCAAAGCCTAAGGCAGACAGGAGCCCATGAGCCGCACATTGAGGTTTTCTGTTTTGTTTAACTATAAATGTAAGGTAGCATTTGGCAGGCTAGACTGAATCCCAGAGTGTGCCAAGAACTTTCCTATGGAAAAAAGAACTAAATGCAAAACTAATGATCCAAGCATTCAATCTCCACGGTGCATGCAAGCACTTTGTGTTTAAAGCAGACACACTCAGGAAAAAAGCAAAGAAGTTTAAGATCAGATGCATCTTCTCCCAACTCTCAAAACTGAATCTTCAGGGAAAAAAGCTGGGGAAGGCAGGGCTGGGCCATTGCAGGTAGATAAACCTGAGGGTAAGGAAAACAGAACCCATGCCTGATGAAGTCAGACTTTGGCATGAAAGCCCAGTGTTGTTGCTGTTCTTTTTCTTTTTTCTCCTCCAAAATAACTCTCAGTTAAATTACCAGTGTCTTGAGTACAAAAGATTTCTTCTGATGTGGAATTCTGAAACTGACAGGCACCAGGAGAAGCCTCCTGACCAAAGGAAAGAATTGCTAATTTGCTCTCTAGTGGAAACAGGAAAGTTTTTACCAGGCTATCAAACCAAGGATGCCTTAGAAATTACATTAAATAATCAGGTCAACAGAATGTATGCTATCTAAATGTAGAGTAAAAACAAAAGGCAAGAAAAGGCAGAATGGAAGTAGCATATTCATGAAGTCGCCTTCTGCATACCTTTTCAAATCTTGTCAGCAGTTCCCGTAAGCTGAAGTTCAGACCAATCATCGTCCAGTAGCCCTTGAAGTTTACATCTTTCCGGCAAACTTCCTTCAGACAACAGCGTCCGATTTCCACACACCGTATCTTTTCTGGCTATACTTTAAAACCCTTTGTAAAATCCTTTACAAGCCTTGCCCTTGAGCTATGGTCCATGAGCAGCAGCAGCTTGCGCTGGGACATGTTAGCCACCCCAGCGAGGGTCCGTTCTTTCATGGACTTTGGAATTCGCAAGGAATAGACCTGCTTCTACAATTCCTGGGAGCTGTGTTCCACGAGGCTGGCATGCACTCCTTTTTCTCTGGGAAGCCCAGGATTCCCTTTTGCTCACCTCACTAATGACCTGCAGCCCACAACTGGTCTCTCTTGGGCCCCGAGCTTAGAATTTGGTCTCAATTACACACAGCAAAAAAGAAGCTATATCCTGGAAACTTGCATGAGAGAAGGCAGAAAGAGAGAGAGAGTGTGAGTGAGAGAGAGAGAGAGAGAGAGAGAGAGAGAGAGCCAAGTATTACCAACTTCCTCCATTCAGACTGGTTTCAGAAAGAAAAAAAAAATCCTGGGTAAAGAGCCAGTTTTCAAAGAGCATGTCTTATGTAGCATTCGAACAGCAAGGAGTGTACTCTTGTCTGAAGAAACACCCAAACACCGGACAAGAGGCCACCGGTTTGCACTCTCCCAGACACGGGCAGCCTGCGTTGCTATGGTAACCACCAAGCTAGTTTCAGTCCATTTCCCTAGGTCAGGCTATGCCTAAGGGATGCTGTCAGTGCGACAAAACCAAGCCGATGGTAAGTTGTTCTGTCTGTCCGGAGAAAAGTTCCAGCAGTGGATCTCCTGACAGGGGATCAATTTGCAGAGCTTGTGGCAGGGGAGCCAGGGCAGCCAGCTCCAACAGCATCCCTGGCCCATCTGACAGTGGTGGGGTAATCCACTGCTCTTTCCAGCAGTTGTTTATTATTTTAATCAGCATCCTCCCTTCCACCACCCCTCACACAGTTTGAAGTGAAGCGCACTCCCACTTCCTGTAGGCCTCCCTGCTCCAAAATGCAGAACTTGCTCTCAAATGGTGTGGATCCTGAATGGATCCCAGGATTCATATTCCAATTTGGAGCCCACCCAGGAAAACAAAAGAGGGTAGGTATACAAGACAATACAAGGCACAGAACAAAATATGAATGATCAATTGGACTATTTCTGAAAAGGTTTTAACAGTACAATGATGGGGAAAATAAAGAAAAGTTCCTTTGATCTCACTGATGAATCTAAGAGCCATTCAGACTTGTTTTCATGTGGGGAATTCACTTGTTTGTGAAATAAAACTTAAGTGAAACTACTCCAAACGTGAGTAATCGCCAGTTACTTTTAAATTATTATTACTGATACCCAGAGAAATACTGTCTTCCACAAAGTTGTGTAATTGCTTTAAAAGAAAATGTTCAATCCACATAATATATTCTTTGGACATCATGGATTACATAGCTATTTAATATACCAATAAAAGGTTAAGTGCAACAGATGTGTCCATATGAAACATATTTTGCTAGCTCTGTGCAGTTTTGTTATAAACATATAATGCTTTTAAAAGTGACACCACCACAAATGGAAAGTTAATCTTAATATAACTAAGTTTATTCTGCATCAGGGAATGGAGCAAAAAAATTAGAATATGTATCTCCTAAAAGGCTATTTGAATTACTCAAGTATCAAAATTGTTAGCATTTACTTAATCATATACAGAAAAGAAAAGGACAAAAACTTGCCAGGGAACAGTATACAATATAATTACTACTTTTTGGATTTGCACACCATTTTTCTTTCCATTTCATTCCCAACTTATTTTCATATCAATGTTCAAATAGCATGTGTTTTACATATGCGGATCTATCCAACATTTAACAAGCTTTTAAAATATTTTCATCATTTATTCATAAAACTCAACATGTCCCCAGGGGCACAATGGCTTTATGAGATTTCTAGCAGAATGTGTTCCACCTCCAAGTGCCCAATTCAGATTTATACACAGACACTGTTAACTTCAAAAACAAGTGTTGTTAATGAATGATAACCCAGAAATTTATAAGTAAAAACAATCTGTGCACTTTGGGTTAACAACAACAACAAAAAAGACATTGACATCAGCATGAAGACCAGTCCTCAGAAAGGAGTGAAGAAACATACAGAAACTGACCAGTCAGTGAAGCATCTGGGGCCAGCCACATGCAGAGATCTTTCAGCAGCGACAAATAAACTCTTTACATAAATACAAAACAGAAGGAACCACCAACACCAGCACCAGCACCACAAAAATAAAAATAAAAATAAATAAACAAAGAAGAGAGAGAGGAAAAGAACAATCTTTCTCAGCTGGGCAAACTTCCAACTACCACCCAGGGTGCTGAATGACTGCGATCAGGAGACTTGTGCAAACACGCAATCCCCCCGCACCCCCCACTCCCCCAGCACGTATCCCAAGACTGAATTAAACAACAGCTGTGAAACAACAGAGACTACTACCCTAGTCTTTCTCTAAAGTAGACCCTTAGGTTTAAAGGGTTCTGACATCAAGATAAGAACAGTATGTCATTATTAGAGCTGCTAATATCTTGTAACCTGATACAGGGCTAACCTTTTGAGGGAGTCTTCCCAAAAGATAAGAGCAAGAGAATTTTTATCACATAATAGGTACCTGTGTTCTAGATGGGACAAAAACAAGATAAGGAAAAAGTGGAGGAGTATGTTGTCACATGAAGTTCTAGAGGGGAGTATCCAGAAGTCACTGCCCCTGTATCAACTACCAGCTTCCCTGACATCCCAGGCAAATGCCCCATACCCATTTCTCAAAACTGACACCCTCAGCTGTGGCAGAACAGAGAACACAAAATAAAGCTCCCTAACTTACAGTTATAAAATATCAAGAAATAAGATACTGATGAACCTTGATATGATGCACACTCTTCAGGAGGAAAGCAGGGTGGGGGGTGGGGGGTATTACTTAGTAGATCTTTACGGAACCATCCAAAAATTTGTTTTTAGTTCTCACCTAATTCAAATAGCAGGATAACTATATTCTCAATAAAACACTGGAAAGCAACTAAAATGTGATTTTTAAAGTGTCAAAGACAAATAGATTATGTAAAAATCCAAAGATATGCTACAAAATTCCATTAGCTAAATATTTAATGTATTATTCTAAATTACTGTGCTTCTTGATGAACTGAGGGACTTATAAGTGAGACTTATAAAATATAACTGTGGGTTGCTTTAATAACGGAGCTCATTTGATCATGTATTTGTGTTTACCTGTAAGTAAGTATATTTTCTAAGATGAAACTTTGTACACAAAATATCATCTTGGTAATATATTTTACATCTGCATAGCCTCTTCTTTTTTTAACTAAACACCTCTTTGATACATTATCTCCTATAATCCTGTAATCATTAAAAAAAACAAAACCAATAAAAAATAGAGGCTCCCAGTGAAAGCAATACATCACCAGAGACATAGTAAGCTGAATGATACAATTTGAAGGAGTTGACATTTTGCAAGTCCGCACTAGTGTGTAAATAAGTAATCTTCAAGAGGTGGAATAAATATAATCCCTATAACAGATCCTAACATAATCCCTATAATACCGAGTATCCTGAAATTCTCTAGCAAAATAATCCATGTTTCAAAACACAGATACCTAAATCTACAGAACCACCTCAACAATGGAATCAATAAAATCTAAATCTAAATAACAATAAAAACCACACTACATGTCCCAAATGAAGAGAGCTATACATCCATAAGGCTTTGGCATAAACTTTCAAAAGCTAGGCTACTTTTAACCTGTTTATGATTAAAAACTATATTTAATCTAATTGGCTAAAAATGGCTTCTTTATTTAGCAATTTCATTGAGGCAATAGAACATTAATTTAGGGTTCACTCAAATACAAGCAAAAAGAGCCATCTAAATGCTCTGTTGAGAGATAATCTATGTCTCACCCATATGGTGGATCTTAAAGTACCCTTACTACTACTCAAATTTTTAAAAGCTGTAAAGATGAAGTATGTTTTCTGTGGAAAACCAAACAACTTTATATTAGTCATTATGGAGGAAAGAAAAGAGAAAAAGAGAGAAGAAAAGAAAAGTAAAAACTTCTAGGGGACCTCTAAAGCGAAGCATATGGAGGTCAATAGGTGATTACAAATAAATTGGTACATCATGGCATTATTCACAATGAAGCCCTTCAGGCACGGGTAGAAAAATTTACTGGTTATAATCCCATTCGGACTCCAGGGAAGATCCAGGTTATAATGGCTTTAAAAGGAATATGCACAATTCTCCCTTTCATAACGTTTCTAAGTCAGCATTTATAATTTGAAAATAAAATAGCTTCAAGACCCTAGTCATGATCTGCGATTTCAAATTCATTGTCTACTGCTGCTGTGGTTCTGTTAAGGGAGACTACTCAGTACATTGCAGCTTTCTAGTTGACATCAGCTAGCAACCAAGTCTGTCAGCTGGTAGCTATTTAAAGTAATATACAGCCCTAAAGGGCAGAAGGTTCAATCTGAAATGGAGGCCTGAGCCCCCTGATGAAAGGCGGAACTCTCCTTTTATCCCAGGAAGCTCGGATAATATGCTTTGGACACAAAGAATTATTTTTAAAGCTCATCTCTTCAATAATGTCATCTAGTTTGATAACTATACAGGTGGCAGTTGGGAAATAGAAATTATAACTCATAAGGAAAAAAATTCAACATTTTCGATATATCCAAAATCTATAGCCAGAATATTCCAACCAGACTTTTAAAGACACAAAAAGCTTTTTCTTCTAAAGGGAGTGGATAGGTGGGGTGAAGATTGAGGAAGAGAAATCCCAGTTGATCTGCTTCTGAATTAGCCCAACCAGGTGCAGGGGTCAGCGTTCAGGACCTTCTAAATATTTAATGATTCAGAGAGTACTTTATTAGGCGACTAAAAATAAGGCCAAGACAAGTTAATGTTTCAAAACCATATCCTTCCTAAGAATTATGCAGCATGAGTTAAGAGTGAAACCATCTCAGGCGGCCAAGCCTCACAATTCCAGATGTCTACTGATGGCTTGAGCCCGTGGGGTATGCACAGGGCTCTGGAGAAGGTTCTTAGAAGTTTCTAAAGGATCTTTCCAACTTTCCTCAGATCCCAAGTTTTGAGAAATTAAAGCCAATTAAATTACAGATTGAAATAATAACAACCACCATGTCAAGATAAAGCAAAATTGAAGGTGCTGTTTTCACTCACAGTAAAAAAAAAACATGGCACTTTCCCTGGAAGGCATTATTGCTGTATTCTATAAACACAGAGGAAATTCACTAACGGCCAGCCATGCTTCTGTGTGTAATACCAGCTTTTCTGATGCTTGCCGGCCAACCCATTCAGAGCTGACTTACTGCTTCAATTCTGACCCATGCTCCTGCCATCTGCCTGCTTAGCATCCAAATTGGAATTCTCTGCAAAAATCACAGCCTAACCTTCTTCCCCACTTTAATGATGATTCACCTTCACTAATTGCATCAATAACCAGTCAGTATACTTACACATGAACCACTTATACTTAACAAACATGGCTCCCCAAAAGTCACAGACCACTGTAACTTTACTTATATATACTTTCTGTACCTTTATCTTACTTCTCTTGTTTGCTTATTCTGATCAATAGGTCCTGTGATAACTTTGTTTTTTCCCAAAAAGTTTTGAATAAAGTATTCTCTAGATAGTGAACCCAGACAATGTTATTGTGCAGGACATAATAAAATCAGTAGGCTGATTACAGAGGTAAGAATGCCTAGGTTTGACAGAATTAAGTCAAGCAAATGATTTTTAAAATCTACCAAATTTTGGGATACAAATAATTGAGCAATATTCATCAAACATTAAAATTCATATAATCTTTGCATTAGAAATTCTATCCCTAGGAATTTAATTTGCAAACATTTGTACAACCATAGGGACAAAGATGCTCAATAAGTTCTGTTTGACAGAGCAAAAAGCTTAAAAGAATCTAAATGTCCATTAATAGGTAACTATGTAAATAAATTATAGTAGATTCCCACAATGGAATGCTGCTTAGCTTTGGAAAAGAGGGAGAAGGTGGCTATATGCTGATAAGAAATAATCTCTAATATGTATGTATGTGTGTATGTATGTATGTATGTATGCATGCATGCATGCATGCAGGTATGTGCCCCAAAGGGGGATAGATAATGACATAGATGCACATACAAGATACAAATAACATTCTGGAGATATATGTAAGAAGATAAAGATGGTTACACCTGAGAGACACACTGGAGATCTTTGTGTTTAGAATGGGACACTTGAAGTCTTATACTTTGTAAAAATTTTATCACAGGCACATGGTACATATTCCATACAAAATTAAATCAATTAATAGATGGAAAATTCCAAAGTAAAACACATTTATCTTTCTAGGTAGATATCTATTCCCCAAATTGGTGGCATCATTAGATTTGAGGTAAGTGCCAACAGAGACAATCATTTTGTCTCTGAAAGACCCAGAAGTTGTGAAGTGCCAGATGGTCTGACATTCCAATAAATCAGCCCTCAACAGAAACACGCCTTCAACACAGTGAGCTGGTCAATGGTAAACTTTGCCAAAGGAGACAGGGACAAAGCCTTTTTGTTCCCATAAGTTACTCTATAACTAGTCACTCCAATTTATTTAAATAATAACTCTTTGTCTAAATAGGCAATATATAATTTAAGTCATTCTCATTCCAAGGAAGCCAGTATTGCTATTTTCATCTAATACTGTGACATTAAATGGCATGATTTTTTTTTTGCAATGTTTATAACATTAGTACACACATACAGAAAAGAAGAATATCTAGCCTGATTTTGTCAAGCAATGGAAGTGTGGCTTCATCACTCAAAATGGACTGAGCTGGCAGAGGGAGAATGCCAGGGTCTACTCAACAGCTCAAGAGAGACTGCAGTACCAACAGCATTTCTGTTCCTGGGTCTAAGTCACAGTAGTGAGAGAGAAAACACCATGGACCTTGTCCTGCTTGTCATGGCTGCAGAAGACATGCTTGATGTGATGCTATGAAGGTTACTCTAACAAAATATTGAAGGAGATGTATCACTATAGGTGAAGCAGCCACTGGGTACATTCTTATTTAGGACTAAATCGAATAGTAAAAGGAGTTTTATATTAAATATTGTAAACGAAGGAACTTAAAGCACAATTTAAATCCAGAAATTGTTCGCAACTCTGGTGTTATGCTCTGACCAGGAATCAAACCAAGACCTCCTGGCTCACAGGTTGATACTCAACCACTGGGCCACACTGGCTGGGCCAGATGTTTTAACTTTAAAATTAGAATATGGGATGGCTGTAGTAACAGAGCTTTTAAAAAAGTAAGACCAAATCTAGTATTTACTGGTATGCATATAAAATTAGTACTGACATCAAAATCATAACCTTGGGAGGCTACATCCAAGTGATATTACTATCGCACAAAATACTTTTGGAATATTATTTTAGAAATACCTTTGTAATTTATTAAAAATCCATATAATAAAATTGATCCTTTTTTCAATTATATTGCCACTTTTACCAAAATATTAACACCTATCTTTATCATTAGACTTAATAACTGCTTTGAGGAGCATGTGTATGTTTTCTTAATATTTCTGCTTATAATTAGTAAGTCTATCATTACTAAGTGGATTCAAAGCACAATGCATGTAATTAAGGATGCTAATGACTACATAATATTAAAAAATATGAAAATAACTTAGAAAACTTAAGTGCAACCTAAATGTTGCTACAAAATATTTTGAAGCATAATATTCCTTGTCTCATTCTACCGCATCTCTATTCCCACTTTTAGAGCTATTAGTGGTTCCTTTTTACTTTGGCATTTTTTAAAATGCCTCTTCACTATCTTACAGCCAATAGTTCAAATTCTTATAGAAAGGTTATAGCTCAGAATGTTAAGAATTAAACCATTAAAATACAATATTCTCATTAGAAATTATGAGTCAGATCATACTACTATTATAATAGTATGAAAAGCTATATAGAACCTGTTCAAACATACAAGAAAGTAATAACTGATATTATATAAGAACTAGATGACTCATTTATATTATTATATCCAGCCCTGTGATATCTTTCATGGAAAAATAAGAAAGAATAATATTATTGGAGTCACGGGCCCTGGATTGTGATTACATCTATATCAGTTACCTAATTACTTGACCCAGAAAAAGGACACTTCAATCTTGTCTGCACCTTGATTTTTCTTTGTAAAATGATTCTGTGACACTTCTGCAAACACTCAACTACTCTTACACAGAAAGACATAGTAGCATTGTTATTAATTGGTCATTATGAGTTTCAATAAAAATTCATTGATAGTTAGATAATGTTATTTATAGCATAATTAAGACTTTCATGCAATTCTGCACAATACCAGGAGTCCACTAGGTTTTTTAGGTGTGAAAGTGAGAGTTCAAGTAAGTTTTCATGCATTTCCCAAACATTAATAAAAACTCCAAAAAGTATATTATTACTATAGAGTATTTTGAGGAGCATGTGTATGTTTTCTTAACATTTCTGCTTATTTCCACCAAACTGTTCATAACATGTTCTTTATTTACATTGGCTATCATTAGCAATAAGGTTTTTAAAGTATAAATAAATTACTGCAAAGTTTATCACTGATCACTAATTATTAAAAAGCAATGCTTATATAACAAAATATTCACTACATTAGTGAAGAGGTTCCTGAATTGCAATCCTCTATTTTGTTCACTGAGGTACCACAGAGATTTCAATAGTCCCTGATGTATAGCAGATAACCAAAAAATAGAAATTGAATTCCTGAATCAATGTCCCGTAGATGATCTCTGCGTACCACCAGGAATCACCATTAAATACACCTAATTACCAGCGGTTTACATATCAAAATCTCTTCATACTTTTGATACTCTCTTCAGTCCTCTCACTGACCTCCTAACAGAAGAATTACTTCAAGCCATCCTTCTTGACTTCTCTTTCTATCCTCAAATTATCTTCTGTATCCCACTAGCACAACAAACCAAAATAAATTATACTCAAAAATGACTTTAATAAAAAAGACAGTTTATCTCACCCTCTATTTCCTTATCTATAAACTAGTAAATTAATAGCTCATTCAAAAGTAAATGAATTACAATTCTGTTACTTTAATTTTTTTGGCTTTTAAAATTTTATTAAATTTATTGGGGTGTCATTGGTTAATCATCTGTATATGGCATTGCGTGCCAATCATCCAAAGTCAAATCTATATTTGACCAACTATGATATGACTCTTTCAGAACACGTATACACTTACAACTGGCAAGCTGTGTTTGGGCCATAGAAAGAACTTATTAATAATAATAAAAATTCATCCCCTTATAGCTTTTAAATTCAAAATTTCTTGATACATTATATCAGCCCTTCTGCCTTTCCTTAAGGGCTCTCCACATACCAACCCAAAAAATACCTAAACTAACTGCAATGTAGCCCTGTTCAATCAAACTTTCTCTAATGATGGAAATGGTGTTCACCTTTGATGTCCAATAGAGTAGTATGGCTATTGCATGCTTGAAATGTAGCTAGTATGACTGAGAAACTAAACTGTGGTTGTTTAATTTTAATCAATTTAAATGTAAATGCAGATAGTCACATGTGGCTAGTGGCTTTGCTACACAATCCAGATATGATTTCCTTACAATATTCTGAAGGATACAGTTTTCTAACTTTTTCCAATATACACTTTATTTTTTCTCCATCAATAGATTTCTTTTTTTTCAAGTAATAGTCTCTGTTTTCTATTCATTCAAATTTTATCCAGCCATTGAGGTACCATTTAATTTCCACCCTCTACTAAAAACCTTGAATGACAACTTCAATTCAAAAATGTCCTATCCACACTAGTCATCTCCCTTATGCTGCATAACTATCCTGACTTTACTTACTTATAGTTGCCTTGCTTTCTTTGCAGGTTGTTTTGCCAGTTTGTTTAACCTTTTCTTTAACCCCACTAGACAGTAAGCTTTTTGTGTGTGTGTGTGTGTGTGTGATTTTATTTTAATTAATTAATTTATTTATTCATTTATTTTTAATTAATTTATTTATTTTTCCCTTATTGCCCTCTCCACCCTTCAGTACATGCCCTCATCCGTCTTCCCCCTTGGCCCTCTCATTGCCCTATATCCACTGGCTATGCCTACACACACATGCATACAAGACAGTAAGCTTTTCAAGAGAAAGAAAAGAAGTTGAATTCATTTGTTCCGCAAATGACCTGAAGAATGATAAACATACAACCACCACTCAATATTTTTCTTACTGGTAATAATAAAACAATTAGAATATATTAAAAATTTACATCCTTAATGTGATATTACAATTTTAAAAAAGCTATGATCTTGACAGACTCCTAATACATTTACAAAGTTACCAGAATAATTTAACTTTCCAGCAAAAAATTCTAGAGGTTATTTTATTCATCTTTCCATTTCCTAAAGGATCCCAAGTTATTCTAAAGATTTAGAACTTATCTGGCCATACATTTCTCCAAAGAAAGAGAAGTTTGACTCCTTCTTCTATAAACCACTCAAGCTTAACTTGACTGAAAAAGTTAATTTAAATGTATTTAAGAATCACACTTTAAATTTTAAAAGAAAGTGCTGCCCTCTTGTGAAATGAGTAGAAGATTTTTCATTTCACTGTCAGTTAAGTAAATATTGCAAAGGGATTAAAAGTTAAAATTTAACAGTAAAACTAAATACAGTTTATCTCACATTTGTATGTGTTTCCCCTGAGGTCTCTTCCTCATGCTCTTGGTTAATTTTCCAACCAAGTGAAGAATGGATCATCAGGGTAAGTTGTTCACAACTGTACAATGCCTGAAAAATAATGAATGACTGGAATATGTTCATTATAGTAAAAACAAAAGATTTTCCTTTTTAATACTGAGTAAGGCCAATGAAGAAGCAGATGAGTCAATGACATCATGGGAAGTCACAAGTTTCCTCGCTTTCTGACCTTGGCTAGAGTTTAACTACCTTCAGTCCACTTATTTACATATAAAGTGAGTACTTTAATAATACCACGAACTACATAGATTGTGTTGAGATTCAACACATTACCAAAAATAAGATTGCATCATACAGGCATTTAAACAATACAATCTCTCAGAAAGTCTAATAATTGCAGTGTGGGCTGTCTTTTTAAGGTCATCTATTATGTGGCACAAGTTTAAGGTACCATGAAAAAGGACATAAAAGTATTTACTTTCAAGAAGCTTACATTCTGAGCTAACCATAAAAATACATGAAGAAATAAAAAAATTCTATAATCTCCTGAAGAATGAATGTTAGCAGATTTACAATTCACAGAAATGACTACTATAAATCCAGTAGGCTTCAAGGATCCAATTAAACATCAGTTTCCTAAAAATTTACTTAACTGACAAGTGGTAGGTTATCTCAATTCTAAGGATATTACAAATGAGAAAAAAACACACACACAAATTTAGTGTTAACCAATAGTGTGTCTTCTCTTTCCATAGACTATGCCTTCTTAGAATGAGCTCTCCCTCCAGTTCTCTCCCCTGGGATTGGAATAGGAGGAGGAGAAGTTGGCTGAATCTAGTACAGCAAGAATAGAGTAAATCATCCAGACTATTTATCTAATTACCAAAAATAAGTAATTCTCAAACTAGGTTTCATTTACCCACCATATTGGGACACATATGTACATAGCCATCATTTATATATGAATATTAGGAACAGGTGTGCCTATAATTGAAAGTGTTTAAAATTCAGAACATTATTTGATTCAATCCTCAGCACCCTAAGGGAGTTGTCTATTTGAAGTAATCTTCAGGAAATTCTTCTGTAATATAGATCTTTTGTCAAATTAAAAGCTACCACCAATATATATTTTTAGCAGTTTGAATCTTTATGCATGAGAGGTTTTCCTAACTTTCAAGAACATCCATTTCCTTGATTGAAATTATAATGGAAAATAAAGAAATGTCTGGATAATGAGGTAAAAAATACCTTAAGGAAGAGTATGAGTGTTATATTTAGTAACATAATACATTTTGGTATAGCTTCCTTTAAAAAAATACCTTTTTATAAAACCTATAAAATGCAGGAATGACAATCATGCTGTTCCATTATTCTGATTAGTTGTTTTTCTGTTCAAATAGCAGATAGTCACAGAGGAACCTAGTAACATTTTGGGGAACTAAGAAAAAAGTTCCCAATTAAATGTTAAGAAAAGAATATTATCATGCACACAATTTACAACATTTTAAATTAACTAATCCTTTGATTTTACTGGGCTTAGGCAAAAGAAATATTGATTCATCATATGCGTAAAGGAATTCGTCCAACAAATAAATGAAGGTTAAAAAAGTGGGAGAAGATATGCCTCAATAACTTTTCACGCTGAACAAATTACATTACACTGTAACTCCTAATTTTCTTAATCTTGTAGAGGGGGTGGAAGGTTGACAAAGTAAACTATTAAGTGACTAAAATAGAAGTCACTGACCTAGTCTTGTTACCATTTATATAATCAGGTAAAACAAACCTGTTCAATGACCCATACTAAGATCAACCAGAGAAAGTTTTCAAGTTCACAGAATAAGAGAAATGGTTCCCCACAGTGTGTGCTAAATAATCAGTTTTCAATAGAGGTGTGTTGATTCAATATGATGGACCAATGAACGGCATTTTGACATAAATTTTTTTAAAGAGGTAATTTCTCCCTCCTCCCCTTACTAGCAGTGAACGTTCCTGTGGCATCTCCCACTTTCTAGCAAAGTCAGAACCATGCTCTGGAGTAGCTCAGACCACTCACAGCTTCCTACATGTCACCTGCCACTTCTCCAGCCCCCTTTCTTTGCTATCTTTAAACTTCAACAGCTCCCGTGTAATCAGCAGAACACATTTTGTAATCAACAAGCTTAAGGCTGTTTTCTCTGGCTCATTTTATTTTGTTTCCTATTTTTATATATTTTCTCTAAACCTTCAAATTCTGACTCCAGTTATTAATCAAAGAGCTAGGGTCAACCGACCTTGTAGACATGTATTAACTGTCTTGTTAATATTACAAGGCACCATTTTACCATATAGATCACATTTCCATGATTTACCTAAATTTTTATATTTTCTCTTTATTTTTCAAATTGACCTAGAAGCAAGGGACATGAAGAAATACAACAGTTTTCTTTGGAGCCATTAAATTTAAACATATCTTAAAAATAAAATATTTTATAACTAAACTAGAGGCCCAGTGCACAAATTTATGCATGGGTGGGGTCCAGCTGGCTCACCCTGATTGGGGATGATCCGGCTAGGCCAGCAAGGGTAGGGGACTCTGGAGGTTGGCCAGCCAGCCCAGCCCCCCATCAGGGTGGGAGAGGCCAATTGGGGGTGGGGCTGGCCAGAGGTGGGGCCATGTGTGTGGTTGGCGAGTCAGCCCCATCCCCAATCAGGGTGGGGGGACTGACTGGGGACAGAATCAGCCAGGAGCAGGGGCTGCAGGCAGTTGGCTGGCTAGCCCCACCTCCTGAGGGGAAATTTGCCTTTTACTATATAGACAATATCTAAATTCTATGCTTATTTAAAAAAGTAAACTACAATATTAGATCTCTGGACCTAACTTTAGAGTTCATTAAAATGACACAAAAAGATGAGATTAGAAACATTTACAAAAGTATTTAATTTTGTACATGGCTCCATAGGATTTTGCTTTTTCCAGACATGTATTGTTATGTTTCAGCAATTGTGGAACCATGCTTTCATTTACATATACCTCTCCTTTGAAAATGTAAACATAAATCAGTTATATGTGACACAATATTAAAGAGAAAAATTCACTATTGATTTTGCCCTTTTAAGAAAGATGATGATGATAGCCATTCTGACAGGTATGAGATGATACCACATTGTTGTTTTAATTTGCATCTCTTGGATAATTAGTGACTTTGAGCATGTTTTTATATGTCTCTTGACCTTCCTTCTGTCCTCCTTCAAAAAGTGTCTATTTAGGTCCTTTGCCCACTTTTTTTATTGGATTGTTTATCTTCCTTTGTTAAGTTGTATGAGTTCCCTGTAAATGTTGGAAATTAAACCCTTATCGGTGATGACATTGACAAATATGTTCTCCCATGCAGTGGGCTTCCTTGTTGTTTTGTTGATGGTTTCTTTTGCTGTACAAAAGGAACTCTTTTGCACTGCTGGTGGGAATGCAGACTGGTGCAGCCACTGTGGAGAACAATATGGAGTTTCCTCAAAAAACTAAAAATGGAACTCCCATTTGACCCAGTGATTCTACTTCTAGGAATATATCCCAAGACAGTAGAAACACCAATCAGAAAGGATATATGCACCCTTATGTTCATAGCAGCACAATTTATCATAGCTAAGATTTGGAAACAGCCTAAGTGTCGATCAGCAGATGCATGGATTAAAAAACTGTGGTACATCTACACAATGGGATACTATGCTGCAGTAAAAAAGAAGGGGTTCTTACCATTTGCAACAGGATGGATGGAACTGGAGAGCATTATGCTAAGTGAAATAAGCCAGTCAGAGAAAGAGAAATACCACATGATCTCACTCATTTATGTAATATAATGAACAACATAAACTGATGAACAGGGACAGATCCATAGACAGAGAAGCATTGATCAGACTGCCAAACTCAGAGGGAGGAGAGGAGAGGGTGAGGAAAAGGAGGAGAGATCAACCAAAGAACTTGTTTGCATGAATATTAGCCAAACCAATGGACATGAACACCAGGGAAGTGAGGGCATGAGTTGGGGGATGTGGGGGTTGGGAGTGTATGGAGGGATGAGGGCACATTATGTTATACCTTAATCAATAAAGAAATTTAAAAAATAAATGATAAAAAAATAAAGATAATGAAACTAATTAAACCACAAATATAGCACGCCATCGATATCAAAGACTCAATGTTACATGCAAACCATAGTTGTAAAAAGTGGGTAAGCATATATACAGAAGTATACAGCAATAAAAGTTTTGATCCAGTATCAGGAACACTTCGGTAAAATTAACAAAAGTTTTTTAACAAAACCCAATCGTTTACAAAATAAACAGAAACTTCCATAGTTCCAACAAAACTATTCAATCCAACCCACTCTACCTCTGAACAAAATTAAACTAATTTCCTTTCTGTTTTGCCTATATGCAAAACTTTAAACTTTAATCTGGAGTTTGGGTATTTGTAGTTCCCTTATAATACACTGTTCTCCAGCCCATTCTGGTAAGGCACAATGTAAACGTCCACCTTCAAAGCCTCCTCTCAACTTATTCCATGAAATTTTTCTTCCTTCTAAAACAGTAGTGACTCATATATTTTATTTTCAAGACCCCATCATTTCTTTTATTTTTCATTAATGTGTTACATGTATACATATATTCCCATTGCCCACCCCCAGGCATACCCTAACCCCCCAGTGTCTTCTGTTCATTGGTTATGCTTATATGCATGCATACAAGTAGAGACAAAAGCCCTTGATTCAGTATCTTTTTTTTTGTCTTAGACTTTATCTCCATGCATCAATAAAATTTCCAGGGTAATTATTTCCCTAAAACTATAAGATTATGATGGATGAAAGGGGGACTGAGACAGAGAGCTCTGGGTACTGGGGAAATTACATTTGTCTGTGTAAAACTAAAAGGAGCCTCAAAGTAGTAAATTCGGCAAAGGGTCAACAATTTCCTGATTATGTAACAGCTATTTAAGAACCATATGCCATAATATATTGCACAATTTTCAAAATAAGTGCAAGTGGGGAAATTATTATAATAAAGTCATATAAATATGTATTCCCTTGATTCTAGGGGTGGCCACACTTTACATTCAGAATAAAATAACTATGCTATTGGTAAAAGATCTCTTCAATGGGCTAGGGGTAGTCTATCAGTGTTTTTTGTTTCCCAAAACAAAACAAAAAGCATTTCCAATTAAAAAGATTAAAAATGTGGAAGTTATAGAGTTCCTGGAGAGGATGGATGAGATAGGTAGATTTGAGACATTTTATTTCCAAGCCAACCTTCTGTCACTATTGCATAAAACAGCTGGGATCTGGCCATAAGCAATATACCTTGCCTGAGTGGGAAGAAAGCAAACACATAACTCAGAAATTAAGAAACATCCCTCCCAAACCCCTCACTATATATCAATTTTGACTCTTAGAATTAGGATTAGAAGAACAAATGATCATATCAAAATTATTTATGGTGAAAATGAAGTCAGATTAGCAAGAAAGTAAAGAGAAAAAGCTGGGAAAAAAGATCTAGAAATGCTTAGGACAACTAAGATAAAAACATGAAGGTTCATACAATATGTACAACCTCTATGCACCCACACCACAGATTAAAACCACACCCATAACATTTCTGGTTTTATAATACAGGGCATTTGTACAAGTATTATAAAATTAAAGAAAAATTAGCCATAATAAAAACAAAGTTCAGACCATGATTTTATAGCTTTTTAACTGAGTTAAAATTGGCTAACCCACACACAGACAGTAATTAGAAAAATATCATCATCTTTTCAAAAAGGAACATACACTCTGTGCCTTGTTTGAGACCTCATTAACTGGGAATAAGTTCCATCAAAGACAAACAGGTTTTATATACTGCACTAGATTTTAATTAAGCCAAATATAGTTGGTACTTTTATATTCATGTAAACATCTGTATTGCCTGTGTCAAGATTCCTGAGCAATAAGATGTCTGTGAACCTAAGAGCATAAAAGCAAACCAATTAATTATCTTACTCATGGAGATATTATTCAGGTCTTGGGTATTTTTTCCTTAATAACTGGGTTCTGCTCATAGAATGTACTAAAAACATAGTAAAACTCAAACTCTAAAATTCACATTTCATTATATCACTTAATAAAAGCATGGTACCCAGAATCTTTAATTACCTTAGGGCAAAGAAATAATTTCAATAATTGGTTATATAATTTGTGAGAATGTGTTAGAATCACTAGGACACTAATATTTAGGAGCATTATTTTTATTAATTCACCTTTCTCAGTTTCAAAAGCAAAAATCATCTTATTTCATCTTATTCATTTTTTTTACTTATTAACAGATATTCTTTGTCCAAGAACTTCTGTTTTTTAGTAAATGGAGAAAACTGGCAATATAAACAATTTCAACTACATTAAATGAAAATAACTTTAGTACATTTTGGATTTTAAAAACAAAAAACTTACAGTTGAGAAGCAGATCTTTTGAAAACATTTTGATCTATAGTATAAATATTGGGACCATGCTGGCACACTTTCATACAAACCCCTAATAACAACAGTTGTTAAAACTTGTATTTATTTAGTAACTTAAATGAGACCAGAGCTTTGAATAAATAAATATAAACTGTACTCGTGGTTATATACCTTTCTGCCTCAAAGCTATATGTTATAAGATACTCTTTAAGGAATATAAAAACTAAATAAGACATTTTATTTCTGGCAATTTCTCAAGAAATTGTAAGCTAATAATCTTAGTAGAGATTAAATAGAACAAAAAAAAAGTTTAGACATTGTTTATTGAGTAGTATATTCTTACGAACATTTTCAAGCTTAAGAATAAACAATAAATTTTCTGAGGTGCTGTAGTTTTATACTAAAGATATTCTCAATGTTATGATGTTTGGGATGAGTCTTAGAGGTACTCTAGTCTACTTTCTATAGTGATTCAATTAACCTAATGATTCCATATTATAGTATTATCTTAGTAGCAGTATGATCATTATAATAATCACTCTAATGCTTCTATCTATAAATACATGAGAAGTATTTTCCATTTTCTATATGGAAATATGACACAATAGAAAACTGACTCTCAATGCATCAGATCCCAAAATTCCTTCTCTATATTAAAACAGAAAGAAAGGTGCCTCCATTATATGTCTTACTTTTGGCTTCTACTGATATCATAGAACAAACTCACATTTTCAAAAGATGGCCCTTTCTCTATTTGAATGTAATATAATTACCATGACCCCTTAGCTTTCTCTCTTTTTTTAAACCCCAAACACTTTCCCAAAGCCATTTTCCCCATATTCCTTTTTAATACTAGATTTCATGGCTTTATCTTCATGTTGCCTGCACAGTCTCTGGCACATGCTGAAGCCTTTCCTAGGAACAGCCCTTCTCTTTCCTATGTTGATAAGCTTTCAGGCCCCTTTGGCCAGGATAATGCCAACACATTCTTCAGAATTGTCTGCCAATGATCATCTCTGAGAAGTTTGTGCTGGAATCTCAAAACCTGGCTAAATGCCACCCTCTCTTCCTCACAGAAACTCCCACAGCAGCATCCTTACACAGCCTTAGTACAACATACACCTGCCACCTTTCCTATTCATATAGTTTCGTGATTCAAGAAGTATTGACAGTAAAA
Source organism: Lasiurus cinereus (assembly GCA_011751065.1). NCBI lineage: Eukaryota > Metazoa > Chordata > Mammalia > Chiroptera > Vespertilionidae > Lasiurus > Lasiurus cinereus. Next base: position 19,866,748 of record JAAGEH010000018.1, on the reverse strand, counting down.
GCAATAAGACAAGAAATATAAGAAGCAATAGGACTTGGTATCTGATTGATTAGATGTGGAGAGTGAAGGAGAAAAAGTATTTAAAAATGATACCTACATTTCTGCTTTGGTTAACTGCACAAGATTAACCAAACAAGAGAATACAGTAAGATAAATAGATTTGAGCTTTCAAGGGTCTATGAAATCACCAACATAAATTTCCATTAAGCAGTTAAACATAAGAATGTAGAGCTCACACCATCGTATATGGTGGCCAAGTTGGGCTAGTATAAACTGGGATGAGCTTTAAGTGTAAAATACATGCCAGATTTCACAGACTTAGTGTAAAAAAAGCCAATCAAACAAAATATCTCAGAAATAATTTTTATGTCACATGTTCAAGTAATATATTGGGTTCTTTGGGTTAAGTAAATATCTTAACATTTAAAAATTTTTGAGATCAAAAAGATAAGGGCTGGTGATAATAATAAAGGTTTGGGAGTCATAAGCAAATAGACATTTACAGAGGCCAGGGAAGAGTTCATCAAATGAAAATGAAACAGGTTTGAAGAAAAAACTCTGCGAAGTTAGTTAGATATTGAACGAAGGGAAGAAAGCCAACCAAAGGGAAGGAATAGCTAACTCCAGCGATAAAATTAATTAATAAGAGTGTGTGATACACCAAAGATGAGAATACTTAACAAGAGTATTGTCAGTGTACGATGGTACAAAATAGTAAAATTAGGTAAGGCCTAGAAAGAGGTAAGCAATAAAGCCATCAATGATCCTGGCAATGGCAATGTGGTTGTGTGAAGTGAAAGCCAGACTGCATTATGTTGAGGGCAAATGGAAAAGTGAGGATGTCAAAACAATGTGAGAAGAAACCACTTCAGTAACTTTGACTGTGAAAGAAATGATGAAGGAAGGAAGGAACAAAGGAAGAAAGGAAGGGAAGAAAGAAATAATGGAAGGAGAGAGGAGGGAAGGAAGGAAAGAGGGAGGGAAGGAGGGAGGGAGGGAAGGAGGGAGGCAGGGAGGGAGGAAGATTCTAGACCAGCTTATTCTGATTGGTCCACATAACATTAAAAATTAAAATTGGATGAATTAACCATTAACAAATGTAAGAAAAGTAATTCTAGTCCTAATGATACCATTGTGATAACCTAGTTATGAATTAGTAACTGGAAAGGAACAAAGGGAAGCTACAATTTAGAAACATGGTCAGTAAGGTCTGGGTGACATGGGAAGGTGCTTGTCTGTCATTCACATTTGTAAGTGAACCACTGGTCAGAATAGGTGTGGCCACAGCAAGGGCAGGAAATCTGAGATACTTAAATCCTGAACAAAGGAAGTTCTCTCTCTTGCTCTCTTGGCACTCTTGGCCCTCTGATGCTTCTGGCTTGTGGAGTTTGTACACCTTGCATTCGCCCACAGGGCCCATGGCCATGTAGACGCCACACAATGAACTAGTGGATTTTAACTTGCTTGATACTACCTCGGACCCAACTCCACCATAGAACAAAAACTCTGGAGACTGACCCTGCTTTTAGCTCTATTAAATCCCCAACTGCACGTTTTCCAGGCCTAGTTTATAGACTTTGAAAACCAACAAATATAATTCCAAGTGAATAAAAATCATTCATCCTTCCTTGTAAGTCTTAAAAAATTCATTTTCTCAAGATATTGCAAAAACCCCACTTCCACTGGTGATGGAAGAATTTCACCCACCCAATTCTCTGGTGACACTAGCACTAAAATTACTTGATAGATTGGCCAGTTCACCTCATTGCCCTTTAAAAGAATCACAACCAAGACCCACAATTGAATATGTGGGCATTCTATCATACAAGAATATAAAAACAACACACACACCCAACTTCCAAAAATCATTTTAAATACCACTGGCAGTCCAGAGCACTAATTAGTAACTGATTAATTGAAAATCACTTCTAATCTAATTTTCCAAACAGATATGTCCTAGACCTAATCTCATTGCTAAGAAAATGGATACTGTGTCAGTAAGAAATTCTACATACAATGGCAAACAAGGATAGACCTATGTTAAGTGACGTCTTTCATTGTTGAAATAATACTTTAGTGATCTATCATCTGTGAATCTATGTTTAAGGGAAGCACCTGGGTTTAGAGATAAGTGGCCCCAAGGGTAATCAAATTAATATTTACAACATTCAAAATAAAACACTGCAGACTGAGGAAAAAAACAAACAAACCACCCATGAAATATATTTTTTATTTAAATACAAAGCCTAAGAAAAAAAAGAAAAACTGCATAAATACATCAATAAAGATGATGACATATGCTTAAGAGCTTATCTTAAGAAATGCGATGGCCACTGCTTTTGAAAATATGACCCTGCACTTCAAAATTATATAAAATGTTTCAACTAGAAAATCGTGTGTTTTTTTTTTAAATAGTGGGGGAGAAGGGGAAGGGAAGCAGCTTTCCCAAGTTATACACTACATTAACCCTATGGAGTATTTCAATACCCACTCCATGTGAAAAGAGCAAATATCTTGATCTTTAGTGCTTCCAAAGTACCAAAATTATACAAACACAGAGTAGCATCTGACACTATCAGGGGCATAATGCCAATTATGTCTCTCCTATTAATAATAATTTTAAAATTATCCCATTCACTAAAATAGTTTCAATAACTCACATACAGGCATAATAATCACCACCACTAGTTTTTGGGGTATTTTTTTTTTGAGAGAAAGACAAACTAAACTAGAAAATTGGGGCTGTAGTCCCAATGCATCTGAGCACAAGAAACTAAATAAGTTCAGAGATCCCTGGCTGCCAAAGCAAACAGAAGAGCAGAAAATTAGTTAAATCACTATCCAACTTCAATGATAGGTGTCTGTGTTGGGGTGGAGGGGGGGAGGCTAGATCTTGAAATGCATGTACTATAAAGAATAGCACTATTTCATTTTTTAATTGTATGTAAATATAATTGTTTGGTTATATTAAAATTTTCCTGAAGATCATATATGGGAATCAGAGAATCCGTGTAGGACAGAGAGATTTCACTTTATAATATTTATATACTATTGTATTTATGTTTTTCTGACAAGACACATGCATTATTGAATAATTTTAAAAACCTAATATATAAATAAATGCTAAATAATAAAGGAGACAGTGGATGCAAGTATAATCTCAAGGCTAATTAACTGCTTTAGATTCTGAATATGACAATGTGATGAAAATAAAAAAGCATGATTTCAACCACACCAGTCCAAAACCACACCATAAAAAAAAAAAAACTCAGTGTTACTCTATTATAGTTTGAAATCAAATTTAAAGATAGCTCAAGGGGAGAATCCAAGATGGCAGCATAGGTAAACACCTACACAACAATTTCAAAACTACAACTAAAAGACAGAACGGACATCATCCAGAACCACAGGAAAGTTGGCTGAGTGGAAATTCTACAACTAGAAGGAAAGAGAGGGCTCACAGAGACCCAGAGGAGCTGCAAAAAGCTGAGGTACAGAGATGCACACATGGAGAGAGCGGGTGCCAGAGAACCTGGCTGGCTTTCTCTGTCAGGAGGGAGGCGAAGACTCTCAAAGTCATTGAACCCCTTATCCTACGACACTAAACCCCAGGTCCAGGTCCCTCATACAGGGGGAGTTTGGACTGTGAAAAGGGAGAAATGCATGGAAATTTAGGTGAGCTGAAAGAGATCAGAAGTCTGGTGACTCGCACGGCATTGTGCACAGAGGATTGGCTGCTGATTGTGCCGCTGGCTTTCACGAGTGGGTGGGAGACAGACCCTCCCAACTGTGCCACTTCTAACTTCACTAAACAACAGTTTTGGGCAAAACCCTGGGGACCCAGACTCATATGGTCCCGGAGCACAGGGGAGTCTGAGGGGCAGCAGCCTAGAGGCACTGCGAGTGCCCGCAAGCGCACACACAGGGACCACTCCAGCAATAACCCAATCACTTGAGACTCAGAGGCCATGGAGGGCGGGACTGACTGGAAGGCAAGGCGGTCCCTTAAGCCCTGAGACTCCACCCATCCCAAGCTCAACAGAGGCTTCTTCGGTTTTGCAAGTCTGGTATCATAAGGCTGAATTCAACACAGAAGTTCTCCAGCATAGTGAAAATGCAGAGACAAGGGAAGGGATTACAAGCAAAAGAAATGGAGGAAAACAAACAACTGGATATAGAGTTCAAAACCACGCTTATAAGGTTTTTCAAGAATATCCTAGAAAAGTTGGATAAAGTTAGCGAGACCCAAGCGGAGATGAAAAAGAACCAACTAGAGATGGAAAAGGACCAACTAGAGATGGAAAAGGACCAACTAGAGATGAAAAAGGACCAACTAGAAATTAAACATACACTGACTGAAATAAAAAAATATTATACAGAGTCCTAACAGCAGACTAGAGAAAGGCAAGAATCAAGTAAAAAACTTTGAAATATAAAGAATTAGAAAACATTCAACTGGAAAAGCAAGAAGAGAAAAGAATCCAAAAATGTGAAGATAACGTAAGGAGCCTCTGGGACAGCTTCAAGTGTACCAACATCAGAATTGTGGGGGTGCCAGAAAAAGAGAGAGAGCAAGATACTGAAAACCTATTTAAAGAAATAATGACTGAAAACTTCCCCCACCTGGTGAAAGAAATAGACTTATAAGTCCAGGAAGCACACAGAACCCCATATAAAAGGAATCCAAAGAGGACCACACCAAGACACATCATAATTAAAATACCAAGAGCAAAAGACAAAGAATATTAAAAGCAGCAAGAGAAAAACAGTTCATTACCAACAAGGGAGCACCCATACGACTGTTAGCTGATTTCTCAACAGAAACGATGCAGGCCAGACGGGAGTGGCAACAAATATTCAACGTGATGAATAGCAAGAACCTACAACCAAGAATAATCTATCCAGCAAAGCTACCATTCAGAATTGCAGGGCAGATAAAGAGCTTCACAGAGAAGAAAAAGCTAAAGGAATTCATCAACTCTAAACCAGTATTATATGAAATGCTGAAAGGTACTCTTTTAGAAGAGGAAGAAGAAAAAGGTAAAAGATAAAAAATTATGAACAACAAATACATATCTATCAACAAGTGAATCTAAAAATTAAGTGAATTAAAAATTTGATCAACAAATTAACTGGTGAATATAACAGAATCAGGAGCACAGAAAGGGAGTGGACTGATAATTCTCAGGGGGAAAGGGGTGAGGGGTGTACAGGGAGAGACTGGACAAAAATCATACACCTATGGATGAGGTCAACGGGAGGGAGGTAGGGGTAGAGGGAGAGGTGGGAGCTGGGTGGAGGGGAGCTATGGGGGGGGAAGAGAAAGAAATGTAATAATCTGAATAATAAAGATTTAATTAAAATAAAAAATAAATAAAGATAGCTGAAACCAAAAATCCAATCATGCTCTTTCATAAGACCAGAGACAGAATGAAAGGAAATGTGAGAGAAAAAGAAAGAATGAATAAAGAGAAAGGAACAAGGAACAGTTTATTTTCAGAATGACTCACAAGAAGCAAATGAAAGTCCACATATATAAAATTCTACTGCCAACAACCATAAACCAAGTTATGGTACTGGAGTAAAGTATAAAGATGACTATGAAAATGTCTGGAAATATGGGGAAAATAATAATTCTGATGCTGAAGTCTATCTTCTTTATTACCTTCATTATTAAAGGAAAACTTTGTTGGAGAAACAGGTTAAAAAATGATTAATACAAGCATAATAAAGTCACAAATCAAATCATGAAAATTTGCATTTCAATGGACAAGAAGTATTTCTTGATAATTTATAACATAGTTTGTCAGAATTTTCTATTTTTAAAGATACCATGGCATACAGTATATTATCATTTTTAAGATACTTAAAATTCATACATATAAATTACATGCAAGCACCCAGATATGGTGCCAAAACTCATCCTATTCTTACTAAAAAAGTAACAAAATAACTGTCTAAAAAGGCACTAGCCAAATAAATTAAGAACTATGCTTAGATGTTTTAATAAGTTGAATAGAAAAGGGCTAACTCTTAATAATAATGAGAGGCCTATCAATTCAAAAACATTGTTACACTAAAAGGGAAAAGTAAAAGCATTTTCATGGCAACCACAATTAATGAGAGAGTTTCTGTTAATTTTATATAAAAACAGTTTCACACTTGCTGACAATGTTCCCAAATATATGCAAATATATATATATATACTGACCTAGCAATTCTGCTCCTAGGTGAAATACCCCAAAACAATGAAAACATATGTCTACACACAAAGTTGTGCACAGTGTTTACAGCAGCATTATTTATAATAGCCAAAGAAGAAATAACACAAATGTCCATCAACTGACAAATGGTGAATAATATGACATAACTATAAAATAAAAAACGCAATACTGTTACAAACTACAACATGGACAACTCTTGAAAACACTATGCTTAAGTGAAAAAGCCAGTCACAACGGACCACAAATTGTAAATTTCATTTATATGAAATATGCAGAATGGCAAATCTACAGAAACAGAAAGCAGATTTGGGATTGCCAGGGGCTGATGGAATATGTGTATCAGAAAATGCTGGCCAAGGGGTATGGGATTTTTGGAGGATGATAAAAATTTTCCCAAATAGACTTGTGTAATGGTTGAGCAACTCCATGAATATATTAGATACCACTGAATTGCACAATTTGAAAGGGTAACTTACACTGTATGTGAATTATATCTCATAAAGCTGTTAAAAAATAAAAGGCACATTAACAAGTCAAGAGCCTCTGCCATTGTGTTCACTGATCTCAACCTCATAAACCCTACACCTGAGCCAGAGTCAGGAAGACTATAAACCATCCCAGTCATGAACCTCTGGGAAATTAGTGTCAAGTCTTCTAGCCATCACCCACACTGCAGTTCTTACCAGGAACCAACAGATTCTCCCAATGAGCAGTCTCAATGTGACAAGCACATGAAGTGCTTCCAGCTGATAACAGGCCTCTGTGCCCAAAGTCCTCAGTGCAAGATACTTCTTGGTACCCCACCTTCAGGATTTTCCTAAACTCCAGTCCTCGTGGCCTATTTTACCCTAACTATGGGCTTTAAATTCCTGAGTTCTTGAGCACGGGAAAGACTGAACATCCACAAAACCCATGCTTGGATTTGCCTTGTGTCCCACCACCAGCGTGGACATATGTTACCATGGCATGATCCTATACTTGACCTGAATGTGGCTGGATGAAGGAAATTCCCATGGGCAACCTGATCAGCCCATGTTGCTCAGCCTCTGTGCTCATCTGCGCATCTCTCGTCCATGAAAAAGAGAATGCCTATCCCTGCTCATCCAATCCCAGAACCTCCCACCTCATCAGTGCACAATCTATAACAAGGGTTGAGATTATAAGACAGTCAAGAATAGATGAAATATTTTCCTGAAAAACCTCAAATAAGACAAATAAGATTGTTTTCATTTCTTTTCAGTTTCATGGGGTTGAATAAAATCATTTTGAGATACTGAAGGGAAGAAAGAGAATGCAAATTATCTTCTAAGTTAATAATGTATCCAGTCAATTCCTCAAAGAACTGGAATGAATATTCTTGAGGCACAGCCCATTATATAGTACTGCTTTTCCTTTGATAACTCTTCTGGTGACTATCTGGGGGCAGGGGGACGGGGGATGGTGTGTTCACTAAGATAAGGTCCTCAATACAAAACAATGGATAATTTGGAGAAAAAAAAATGTGACTAAAATGGAGAAGCAGCAGATTATATTTCAAGTTTCTTCACTCCTCAAGAAATACTTTATCTGACTGAACAGGTAAAGGAATTATAAATATACACTTCCAGTTTATTTTGTTCAGTGCCTCACTTCAAACATGCAATGACGTATTGGCAAACTTCTAAAGTATGCCATACAGTGAGTGATTGAATAAAACATATATTAAAAAGGTAAAAATCACCCTAGCCTGCAGACTGAAGGGTCCCAGGCTTGATTCCAGTCAAAGCATGTACCGTGGTTGCAGGCTCCGCTTCAGTTTCAGGTGATGCATAAGTTTTAGAGCTGGACAGTGGTGATGGCTGCACAACAGTGTGAGTGCATGTAATGCCACGGAACAGAACACTTTAAAATGGTAAAAAGTGTATATTTGATACTGTATGTTCCCAAATAAAAAAGGTCATGTTTATAGTCAAGTAACCAAATAGAGCTATGAATTCTACAACAGAAAGATAAAGGGTTTATCAACATTATTCAAAATATAGATCTTATTTGAAACCAAGAGTAAAGTGAAAAAAAAAACAGAGTAAACTGATAAATTATGGTACAAGCTATTAGTTTACACAGATCTTTGGTCTTTACAATGGGAATGACAGCACTTGGGTGTAATGCCCTTGCTCCAAGCACAACTGCAGCCAACAGCCCTTTTCCTGGAGACAAGCCCAGCACCAGCCCCACCCTTATTCAAGCTCCCTGTGCCTGAGTGCACACACAGAGGGATGGGGGAGAAAAATTACTGAAAGGAGAAAGAAACTGGGTCAGGGTTCCATTTGTGTCATCAAATCTCGTTTTTCAATGAGCTACTCAGACATAAGCTCTACACCAGAGCTACAAACTGAAATGCAACTACTGCATATGCACAAAGTGATCTCCATGTAAGAAAAATGAAAGCACAAAGTTGATGGTACACAGGGATAACTGCACACAGGGGCTGGTTGGGATCTTGGGGAGGAGGAGTCCATGGGATCCATCAGCTCACTTTCAGGCAATTGCTGCCTTGTTTAAGTCCACTGTTACCAAATCTACAAATTTTTCAAGATAAATTATTTTGAACTAATGGAAACAAAGCTTCCCATAGAATACAGTCCTTGCGTGTATCTTGAAGGTGAATTAGAATTACAGAAAGTGAGAAAAGAGAACAGATGTCATGTTTAAGATAAGACACCATTTGAGTTACCTGTAACACCTGGTGCTTCACCTAGTGGGCAATCTAGAATTGGAGGAGATTGAAGAGGTACCTTGTAAACAAAAAAATTTTCAGATGTTTCTGAAAGCCATGCTATGAATATAATGGTCTATTTATTACTGATGCTGTGTCAGCAGGGTTTTTCAGATTTAGTGAAATAACTACTGTAATACCATAGGAAAACAATTAGAAAGGTGAGAGATAATAGATAGACTAGTTTAAAAACATAAATCAGGGTTCTCATTAAGTCTTTAAATACCCATCACCTAACATATATTTAAATCAATAAGTGTCCAAATCCATATTCACTTTCTCCAAAGCTTGAAGCAATGAAAATGAACTATTTACTGCCACTGTTAGGCCTTTGTATCTGTAATACAGCTACAGAAATCTTGTCTGAAAAGAAAACTATTTACTTGGCCCATTACCAACAGAAAGATTTCCAATCAGAAATTGATTTTTCCCACTTCAGTTTTAGAACTAGTCTTTATAAATCTTTAACATTTAAATTTTTAAAATAATTAGCATCATTCAGTGTTGTTCAAACCTTTTTGTCATACATGCACACATAAAAGGAAGGTGAAATATACTATATTCAATTGATCCAGAGAAAGCAAAGAGAACTGTAGTTGAGTTGTGCATTTGGCTTTTGTTCCACATTACATAAGGTTGATTTGAAGAGAAAATATTTAGAACAAATCAATTCATAAACATTTTTATTACGTTTGCCCAAAAATTGGGCAGCTTTTCATTGAACAAAGCTTACCAGTTTCTTTACCTGAATCTTCAAGCTTTTCAACCATCGGCACTGAAGCATTTAAGAGAATTCTACTAATAGCAATTTTATATCAGGTATTATTTACAAACTAAAAATAAACAAAATGCTTTCTTAACAAAGTTGAACATTTTAATTCTGAAAGCAAAGTCAATAAATCACAGGCAAGCTAAGAAGTCAAACATACAAATAAATGCCTCACCAATAAATTTTCCTCTTACATTTCTCCATGGAAAGTATAAACCATAAAAATATAATTTGGAATTTCATTAGTCAAGTAGTCTGTATGAGTATATGAAATATCTGATGACCACTTCCTATTTCTATAATTTGCAGGACTCTAGAACCTTTAATACCCAGAATTTCAAAGAGCTGATTTAGTAATCTAGCTATCAGGGAGCTCTTCTTTTGTCACTCAATTCTCTGTGCCATAATGAAATTTTAAAAGTCCTTCTCCATTGTCCTAAAAAGACCCATCTCCACCCTATATAATAAAGCCTAATATGCTAAGTGTCCAGTCATCTATCTGTTCAATCAAAACATAATATGCTAATGATATGCTAAGGCCACTCAATGGCTCACTAAGATGTGCACTGACCACCAAGGGGTAGACACTCTGACCAGGAGGTTAGCTTGCTGCTAGGGTTCAACCTGAGTGAGACAGGCTGAACACACCCTGGAGTCCTCCCATGATCCCTCCCAGGCTGGCCAACCTCCCAAGACTCCCTGGCCCTGATCATGCACTAGTGGGGTCCCTCAGCCTGGCCTGCATCCTCTGGCAATCCAGGACCCCTTGTGGGGGCTGGTGTCAGAGAGCTGGTTTCAGCCCGATCCTACAGGCCAAGGGACCCACTGATGCATGAATCCAAGTACTGGACCTCTAGTCTATAAATTAAATAGAATATAGTAATAGGTACTTAGAATCACTTCATGTTCTTTGCAAAATAGCACTGAACACATTCTTGCTATCACTGTCACTTATAAACACAACACCTTATAAAAAAATTCAAAGGCATACTGTGTATTATTTCTTAAATAATTGAAATCATTACTTCATAGGTTCCAGCTTTACAGATGTCCCTGATGTTTCTATTAAGATTGACAAAATGAAGTGATAATAAGTGATTTCATCCTTTCTCATCTGGGGCGAAGAGAACTTCAGTGACTTGACCCAACTCATATATCTGATAAAACTGCCAAATTAGGACCTATGCCCACACGTTCAGTCCTCTACTCAACAGAGTCACTACTTTGAGTAAAAAAAATACAAGAGTAAGAAAATTAGTTTATATGGAAGATTCCTTTATAATTTTCTGAAAGAAACTTGGCTGATTGGTGCACTGCCACATATTTCTTTATAATGCTTCTCAAAATATGTTACCAGAACTATCTTTATAGTAATATTTATGGAGTTGCTAGTAATTTTATTCTTATTTTAATTAGTTTTATCTAATATTTAAATAGAGGTGATTCAAAATGAAATGGATATCATCTGCAACCATCATTGGCCCAATATGAGAGCAAAAGTCATTTTCCACAGCAGATGGGAGTTTCTACCATCCTTTCCTGTTTCCTAGAGCTAAATTTCCTCTATGTGAGAAAACATTTCTAAAAGATCCATTTATAAATAAAAGCCTATAAATGCTTATGCTTTATTTCCCCTCAGATTAGATGACACAGCATTATAATACAGATGATTTTTAATATGTCTATAAAGATATCAGAACAAAACACATATTATTAATCCACTTAAGAATAATAAGCCAGGAAAAAAAATCTTATCAGCCAACCCCACAAATTTGTATATGGCTATTATTCTTAAATTTGGTGTCATGAAAGTACTATATTTTTCTTCATTACAGAATGCCATCTGTTGCAAAATAAAACACTAACTTGATAGCAGGGTTTTGGGGGAAGGAAGGTGAGCAACATAACATGTACTAGTATATGTAAATAATCTATAAACAGATAACATTCAACCAGTTACTAATTAAAATTTCATGAAAATATGATAAAATACTTCATGAATATAATGAACATATATTTATACTAAGATTTAATAAATATTTAAATGGATGAGCAAAAATAAACAGGAGCTTTAAAATAAATTAACTGTACCCTCCACCCAAAAGAAGGAAGGTTAGAGAAGGAAGAGAAAGAAGAGGAAGAAGGGAAGGAGTTGGAAAAGGAGAAAAGAAAGAGGAAGAGGAAGAAGAAAAAAAAAGAAAATAAACATTTCTATCCCATAATCATCCAGATTGGCTTCCCTAGAGTATTTCTTAGGAACTAAAGCAGATATTTAGAACTCTCAAAATGGGATCTCCCGTGCAAGGTAAAGGGCATGGTGGGAATTCAAGCATTAAGAAAATCTTCCCTGTGAACAATAAGAAAACCCTATACCTTTCCTAATCAAGTATCAGTGACGTCTACCTGTTTCACATTCACAGACCGCACATGTTGATTATTTAAATTATCAGACTCAGTATTGTCAACATGGCAGGAATACACATGTGTGTGAGAATCTCACTGTAACAAGATAAATGCCATATTAAAGATGTTAACTTTATAATGCCAAGGGAGTCCCAGAATTCTTAGCTGGTGGCTTTCAAAAAAAATTTGCTAAGAAGATGGTATTTGAGATGACCCCTGAATAAAGTTTCTTAGAAAAAGGCAATCCAGTCACAAAGAAAGTCCCAAAGTCAGAAGAGTACACGGTCTCTTTGGGAGACCCATAAAAGGTTTGATATCCTATATGGTTTGTGTACATTAGTAATAAAATAGTTATACCTCTCTAAAATGGTCCCTAATTCATGTTTTTTGAAACTTACCCACATTGCTATTCCCATACCAATAAACTGCTATTGAATATGAATATTATAATTAAATAAGCATTCTCTAAGCACTTTACCAATAATAGTTCATTTAGCCCTCATAACAACCTTAAGAGGTAAACAGTGGCATTATTCCTATTTCACAGATGAAGATAATGAAATCCAGAAATTAACTAATTTGCCAGGGTCAAAGAGTTTGACTTCAAACACACTTAGAGCAGTGATTTTCAACATTTTTCAATTTATGGCACATATAAACTAATTACTGAAATTCTATGGCACACCAAAAAAAATGTATTTTTTGCCAATCTTATTGGCAAAAATAATAAATAAAAAAATAATATAATTTGGATTAATTCACATCAAATGGCTATTATTGTTTTGGCTGTTGTCATCTTTTATTTGACAGTCTAATACAGTGGTCAGCAGACTCATTGGTCAACAGAGCCAAATATCAACAGTACAACGATTGAAATTTCTTTTGAGAGCCAATTTTTTAAAACTTAAACTTCTTCTAACACCACTTCTTCAAAATAGACTCACCCAGGCCGTGGTATTTTGTGGAAGAGCCACACTCAAGGGGCCAAAGAGTGCATGTCGCTCGTGAGCCTCGGTTTGCCAACCACTATGAATGAGAGGTCAGGGGCCCTGACTAAATAGTCAGAAATTGAATGTTTTAAAAATTCTTGAGGGCTCAAGCTGATTTGGCTCAATGGATAGAGCATTAGCCTGCAGACTGAAGGGTCCCGGGTTCAATTCTTGTCAAGGGCACATCTGGGTCAATTGTTCAACCAATCAAAGCGTAATATGGTTGCAGGCTCAATCCCCAGTGGGGGCATGCAGGACGCAGCTGATCAATGATTCTCTCTCATCATTAATGTTTCTATCTCTCTCTCTCCCTCTCCCCTTCCTCTCTAAAACCAATAAAAATATTTTTTTAAAAAATTCTTGCAGTACAGCACACTAGTTGAAAATCGCTGTATTAGCTCCATGCTATATATAAGCTACATATTGAAACATTAACCTCATTTCCATGCAGCAGGGCTGTCCTTACTATATAAGCATCTCCTCATATCTTCTTAACCTAAGTATATTTTGGATCAAAAGAAGAGAGATCCCAAATCTCAAACTCACCTTCTGCCTCCAGTTAAAATCCTTTTCTACTTCTCTTCCTTCTTTCCTCTTTTTGTTTCAGACCTTAAAACTGTCATTTCACTCTACACTAACCCGTTATTCCTTCCTCTTCTCATGGTAATGTCACCAACATGGGTGCATGTTGATAGGACACTGCAGGATTTTTTTTTTTTAAGTCTGAGACAGGTAAATCCCCAGAGCTGTCTTGTCACCAACTCTTTACCAGAGAAGGCAGATTTTCATGAAATACAGAAACAGATACCACAGGAGATGAGAAAAAGTAGTAAAAAAAAAAAAGTGCTGTTTCAGATGCTCTTTCTCATTCAGCACAACAGCAGAAATTGAACATTTCCCAAATAATCCACTTGAAAGTGTTATGGTTCTTCTTGCCCTTTAGAAATTATTTTTTAAATTGATTTCTAAAATAGGGAAGGCCTACCTAATAACTATGTAGTGAAGGCCTATGTAATAACTATGGTTACTACACTGATGTGATCACTTTGTAAGGGATATAAATGTTGAATCATGATGTTGTACACCTGAAACTAATATAATATTGTAGGTCAACTATAATTTAAATTTTTAATAATAAAAATATTTTAAATTTAAATAAGAAAATTATCTAGCAATTAGCAGATGGTGTCTTTTTCAGAACAAAAAACAAAGCTGAAGGGCAACAGCACACACACCCAGATGAATTTACCTACGTGTGAGAGTTAAAAGAACCAAAATTGGAGTAAAAACGTATTAGCCAATAAAATCCAAATGGAGAGCTCAGCAGCACAGGTGGGTACTTAAAATTGATTTAAATGATCTGGCATGTAGTGGTGACATTTTCCATTCTGCAGTCATGGCCATCACAATGTGTTATGATCTTATTAAACTCACAAGCTAACCCCAAATAAGCCAGATTCAATATAAGCAAAAAGTAACTAAATAAATTAATGACACAAGAGGAATCCAATATTTTACATTCCTTTTGTATTCGTAGCAAAGAAAAACAGACAGATGGCCATTCATATAGACACAGGATATCTAGCATTGGGCTCTGGCTGAGGGAAGTCTATTCTTAAACAATAGATGTGGTGAGCTACTCCCAGTTGAAAGACCTATTTTTTTTTTATACCAAATGCCTTTTCTGGGTGGAGTTTCATCAGCCACAAGATGCTTCCTTATTGCTAACTCACTTGTAATATAAATATTAATTCACAAAATCACACTCAGACCTGGGAGAGCTCATAAGAGGTCATTTACATTCTCTTCTTTCTTATGGAGCCAGTCTGACTTTGTCTTCTCCAGATTATATGTGCCAAGGGGTAGATGTGGGATCATTTACATTTTTGGTACATTTTGGCAAATTCAACCAAAACACAGAGCAACTTCACATAGATTAAATAAACTCTCCAGAAATAAATCATGTAGAAAAAGAAATGTATTCACCATTGTGTGCTCCTTGAGAAATGTCTCAAGGAAAATTAACATCTTTTCCATACAGACACCAAAACTTTTAAAGGAAAACTAGACTTGTCCCATATTCTGATTTAAGAGGCTGTAAATTTGTAACCTGCCTTATTAAGTAGTTATTCTATTTCATCCTATAATTGATTGCATTTTGAGAATGACCAAATTGATAGGGAGAGTTTTCAAATGATAATGGCATATAAAATAGAAGGCCCTGCCTAAAGGCCAAATTATCCTAATGGCTAAAACACCATGGTATTTTATTAAGGAATATAAAATCGTGGTCATGCTTCCACTTATTAATTTAAAAGTGAAAAACAATAAAAACCAAAAAACTGACCACTCTATTGACACAATAACAAAGCACATGTATTGATCAATTTAACATCAATTTGCTGTGCTTATTTAATCACATAGATAGCAAATTCATAATATGCTCTAATTCCTTGAGGAAATCATTTATGATTTTAAAATTATCATGATTATAAAACTATTATATATAATATAATGGGTTATTTTCTAAGTATCAAAATCAAATGGATCAATTTTAAAAGACTAAATAGTTTAATCCCATCAATAATTGCGTGTGATCAATTTAATTCTCATCTTAATGGTTCTTCTTGAAAGAATATATATTCTGATAGAACATGAAACTTATTATTATATGTAAATAAAATATATTTGGTATATTCTGTTTTTTGGGGCTAATGTGTTTGGTGATACAACTTCAGGCATAGTTCTAACTTGAATAAAACATGTAAGCATAAAGTATTCCAATTTGCAAAACAATTATAACATAAAAAGAACTGATGAAAGGTTTTCACAGTGCCAGGTGCATAATGGGCACAAACATAAATATTTGTCAAATGAATGAATAGTTGGACAAATAAAATTGAAATTGGGATCAGATTTATAATTTCATGGTAATCATTCAGCACTAAATTTACTGTATTTGAAGCAAGTGGATTTTAAAAATCAACTCTAAAAAATTTTAGTCTGTAACTAAAATGCAGTTCTTAATTTCCTACATTTTATATTTACTTATAAGTACCCAGAAGTAAAAATCAAATTTCAAATTGAAGATTGTCTGTAGCATAGTATTTACATAAAGTGAAGAAATTTTTATTAAGGAATATCATATGCAAAAAGGCAGTATCAACAATTAAAAATCAATATAATTTAAAAATTGGAAGAAAAAATATTCAGCCATATAGACTTCCAAATTTTGTAATGTGGTATTACAAAGGAGAGGAGCTCCATTGATGTCCCAAAGCTTTTCTTTTCCAGCATACGACAATGACATTAAAAGTTATGATCCTAATTATAACTTTCAAATAGTGACAGATGGCTTCTCCAAATAGTCGCTATACCTTTTAATTTAGTTTACAAAAAGATCCATTTCTGAAATACAATGTAAGTGTATTTTTAAACCAACAAATTGCAATTTAATCAAAGCAAACTTTTATAGGACAACGCAGTAGGGACTACCCAATGATCCACTCAATCCAGGGATGAATTTTTGTTATCTAGAGAAATAGTTGGACTGCATATTTCAGAGAATCCTCCCTCATTCCCAGGCAAGCTCTGAATGGTACTGAGTGGGCGGCAATAAATTTGAGATTATGCTCCCTTGCAAGAGTACTCCCTAGAATAGTAACTCTATGCAGACTATTAAATGCAAAGTGATCATGCTTCAACAACCTGGCCATGTAGAGCAGGGCTGATGGACAATTTATAAAGAGCTGAATAAAAAGGACACATTTCTAAGTGAAATACACTTTACCTGCCCTGAGTTGACCTGAAGAAGTATAGGAGCTAAGATCACTCTAATGCAAACCCAAGGCAATCCAATTCCTACATCATCCACAAAGCATGGCCAACAATGAATTTAGGCTGGAAGATGTTCAAAGTAAATATAACCTACCAGTCATAACTATGGCCTTCATTAACATCACCCCCAGCAGGTCTAGCTTTCAAAATGTGCCTTCCTGATAGTGTTAAGAGGAATTAGTTGTCAAATATGAACCTGAGTACCAAACTGAGACAACGTGCTTTTTCAGACTTCCAATTACACTTGTTTAAATACAGGGAATATCCAGTGAAATCACAATGATGGCTTTTAGAACAGTGATTGTCAACCTTTTTCATCTCATGACATATACACTAATTACTAAAATTCTGCAGCACACCAAGTGTGTGTAGACACATATATATTTGCCAATCTGATTTTAAAAATAAGTATAATTTTGATTCATTGTTGTGTTGGCTGCTGTCATTTTTTTTTTCAATCTAAGAGAAAAGATGTCAGTGCCCCTGAATAAATAGTTAGGTATTCCATGTTTTAAAAATTCTTACAGCATACCAGCATGTCTGCTGTAGCACACCGATTGAAAACAGCTGCTTTAGGATAATGAATTGATGACAGACATGGGACAGTTAGGTCAGAATGAGTGATTAAAAATATTCCTACTTTCTGTTCCTAAACATATCATCTGCATGCTAGAGAATGCTCACTTTTCTATTCACTAGAGTAGAAATGAAATGGATTCAATTCATTCAAAAATGGTATTAAGTCATTAAGAACTTAAAACACGTGGACAGCTGGAAGATTGAGCCTATTTCTGTCTAATTCAAATAAAAACTGCCCTCGGATTTCTCAGGAGATCATTCCTATTGACCCTGAATGTAACCAGCAGTGTAAGAGTAGATGGCACTATTTCTGCTTGGAAATCAATAATGCAGAGTCTAAAATGAATTCATGGTGCTTTATTCAATCATTGATTTCTGTTAGTAGATTCAAAGGCAAAAGACTAGTCTATAGAAGCGACAGGCAGTCGTCTCAGATACCTGACAGATTTCTTCACCAGGTGGTGGAGTGACATGGTGGCTTGGCTGTGCCGAAGCCCACCTGTGCCTGTCGTGGAACCTGGCATAGGAAATGCAGGCTTACAATTTACAAGAGCAGAACAGCATAGATTTCAGAGAGACTGTCCAGTGAGCCAGTGGGCATATGACTTGGGAAGACAAAAGAATTCCTTTCAGACATTGGAAAAACATTCTGGTCTTTTTAGACGATATTAAATAACCATAGAAATAAAGATGAAAATCAAAGTTTAAATCCTATCAAAAATGTTCACTTAGGTTAATTTTATGCTATATGAATTTCACCTCAATTTTTTAAATCTGAAAAGGCCATCAAAGAAAAAACCTGTCAGAAAACACAAATGTCCAAAGCAACCACTGATCCATGGTTGAATAAGAAACAAATATAACTGATTCACAATTGATTAGAATTACAATGCTTGCTGTGCAAATTATTATGGTTTGTGGCTTAATCTGAGAAGATCTGCTACTCCTTTTTAGGATTTGAAGATATCCAATAAATTGTCTCTAAATCCTAGCCCCAAACCCTACTTTATTAAGTCAGCTTTAGTTAACTGAGAATTATTTGAGTGATAATTCAGAGTCATAAAAATTTTAAGTGGTTCAAGATTTTACAAGTGTACACTGTATGGCCCATGGCTGATTTAGTTCAGAGTAACTGAATTAAACAGAATAAAACAGTTTACATCAAGGGCCCCATGCTACTACACATGAGGAATTACAAAATGAAGGCCAGTGCAAATTGCTTCAGAATGAGAATATAGGAATGTAAAGGTCGATGGTAGATATTTTGGGTTGTGCAAGAAAAAGGGGTCAATGTGGCTCAATGTGGCACAGGACTGATTTTTTTTTTTAATAGTAAGGTTGGAGAAACTAATGGAAACCTAATCATGCAGGGCCTATAGAGCAGATTAAGGGGTTTGGTTTTATTCTTTACTAGAGGCCCAGTGCGCAACATCCCTCTCGCAGTCAGATATCCTGCCAGAGTCAGAAATCCCTCTTACATTCCAGGGCTCCCTCGCTCCTTCCTGTCCACTTGCCGTGGAGAGTGGAGAGGCTCCAGCCACTGCCACTGCACTCACCAGCCGTGAGCCCAGCTTCTGGCTGAGCAGCACCCCCTCTATAGGAGCACACTGAGCACCAGGGGGCAGCTCCTGCATTGAGTGTCTGCACCCTAGTGGTCACTGTGCATCATAGTGACCAGTCCACAATTCAGATTTGCATATTAGGGTTTTATTATATAGGATAACAGGGTAGAGCATTTTAAGTAGAGCACTGACATGACTTGATTTACGTTTCTAAAACATCATTAAAGCTGTTGGTTAGACTGTAAGGGAGTAATAATAAAGAAAAAAAATCACTCAGCCGGCTACAACATTTGTCTTCAGTTAAAGAGCCTGGCCATGACTGATTAACAATGAAGATGGGAGAAATGATTGAGAACACACTTTGTGCATGCTGATGTAGACCGAACAGGGATGGAGCTTACGATAGGTGCGAAAATGAACTATCGAGCATTACTCACAGGGTTTTGTTTTGAGCTAAAAAAAATTCAGAAACTATCCAAGTTAAAGATTACAGGGTGGGAAAAGGTACTATGTGAGCACAGAAAAACTCCTAGGACAGGTATATAAAAGGATAAGTAGTCAGAATGGGCCTCCTTCCCAGAAGTAATATCTAAGTTGGCCACTGAAACAATTAGACAAGAGCCCCCTAAAGAGAATATTCTACATAGTCAGAGGCAAAAATACCTATTAAGACTCAGAATTATATTATGAGGTCCTTACATTTGAGAAACTAAATTAATACATCACCATGACTGAATAGTAAAGGAAATGACTGATGGAAGTAAACCACGAAGAAGTTCAATTTTAGATAACAGATACACTGATTCCTCCCTGAAGTTACAGATCTCCCAGTTTGGGATTCCTTCAATAGAAGTATTTCTGAGTAATTATAAGTGGTTCATAAACTAATACAATTCTGATTTATTTGTAACAATATCTTATAACAATTTAGATTTTTTTTCTGTGTCTCACCTTCTCTATCAATATTTCACACCCTGTAAATGAACATCAGGAAAGAATAGCCTCCAATTTATACTAACCAAGGTAAAGCCTTTGATAAAGGTAAGTAAAGTGCTCTAATTTGGATTACCTCTGGACCAACTTAGAGGGTTTCTTAGAAATTCACATGTTGAAAGATTAAAGTTATTCTGTTTATATCAGAATTGCTTCTCAATTCTTATAATTATGTAGATAACTTCCCTAGTAGGGGACAATTTAGAGAAAGATTATATTTCTAACCATATACAGACTTCATAGGTCAAAATATATGTGTACATATACATATATTTTAATATGTATATATTTTTAATTTTACAAAATGATTAATTCTTAACACAATTTTTAAGTTAATTTTTCCATTTTCTGCCTCATGTGCTCACTCTAAGAACCCAAAGTCCGTAAGTGATCCATAGGCCCAAGTTTGCCATCAAATCAAGAGTCTACAGCATTTAGGTGAAAAAAAACACATCTTACAAACTTACCTGTGGAAAATGTTCGTTATCCTCTGTTCATCAAACTTTTTCAAAATGTCAGTTAACAAACCTTTTAAAAATGTCAGTTAACAGTGTTATTCTGGTTTTCTATGGAGCCCCCCCTTCAACTGAAATGAGCAAAAAATAACAAGTTTCCTCTATCCTATAATTCTGAACTTCCTTTTCTTAAAAGAGTATAGGAATTTGCTTAAATCTTGCTCAACCCAATCTCATTGGGTTTGAATAAGGTCTAGAATTCCCGCAGCCCACGGCTTTCTTTCTGAGTAGTACTGACTTTCACATGCAATTGCAACTGCCCTTTCCAGCTTTGAGTCCTTCAGAACTGTAATATCTTGGATATTTGGGCCTGTCACTTACAGAAGAAAAAATGCAAACAATGACTTTTTAAAATATATTTTTATGGATTTCATAGAGGAAGGGAGAAGAGAAAAATAGAAACAGCAATGATCAGAGAGGAAATCATTGATTGGCTGTCACCCACACATCCTTTACTAGCGAATGAGCCCGCAAGCCAGGCATGTGCCCTGACCAGGAATCAAACCATGACCTCCTGGTTCATAAGTTGATGCTCAACCACTGAGCACCATCAGCCAAGTGGAAAATAATGACTCTAATTAGAAGATCTCTTGGATTCTGACAAACAAAAAAATCCTGTTTGAGTAAAAATGACTAAAGACCAGACAGGCTATCAACAGTGTTTGTATCTTAGCATATGATTCAAATGTTGATTCACTGGTGAGTTTCACCTCAAAGAAAATATGGATTCCTTTTCTTTTCTCACTTTGACAAACTTCCAAATCAGCAAACAAGTGCACAGCAAGTGCTATGCAAGCGGATTAAGGACAAACACTACATGGTGAAAGGGCTCGCCTGAGGTTTGGTGAGCAACACATCCTTCTACAGGGGTGGAATCCCAGGTCAGAATCAATGGGTAACCTGTCAAATTAATCTAATGATTTACAATCCACTAATTAAATCTCCAATACGAATTCTAAGATGAAAAATCAAAAGAATGATAAGAGGGTAAGATTTGAGGAAAATGCATGTTTCGGGTTGAGGGAAATTTCTAACCCAGTGGTGATTGAAATCAAGTAGAGTCAAATTCACAGCAAGATCCATTCACAGGTGTTGGATAATATACATCTAATATACATCAACTTGACTTTGTCCCAATGGAAATACAAGCTTTAGCCCCAGATCGATTTGGAGACATTTGAAGAACATTTCTAATATAATACAAGGTATTCATACAGACTCTAAAACACATATTTATTGAAATGAAAACATGCAAAACTCATAAAAATATTGAAAATGTCAGTACATTGTGTGACAATTAAATTGAGCATTAGCTAATTTTAATGATTGCTTTCTCCTACAATACTGCCAATGTTGCCAGCAACAGATGTTGTTACTGAAAATGCTAATTATTATATGCCCTAACCACCATCTAGCTCTCACTCCCTCTCTTTCTTTTTTTGGTTTGCATTAGTAATTACATCTGTGCATGTATAAACTGCATAGGATTTGAAGTTGTGTTTTGTGTACAATGATGTTACCACACCAAAATAGCAGGTACCAGTTATTTTACTTCCAAATTTTAAACACAGTTTTATAAATAGTACTGAATAAAATGAAGTTCATCTCTTAATTTCTGTTCATTGTCGCATTTCAGGTCAATGGGATACAGTCAAATTCATTTCTATTATGTCCTAACAATCAAATGCCTTCAACTTAAAATGTTAAGACATGAAAAAAAATCACAAGAATATATTCTATATTAACTTTCCAATAGTCGCCACACTTCAGTACCACTAAAACAGGGTTACAACTTAAAATTTTTCTTTTCATTCATTCACAAAAGCAAACACAAGAAGAAAAAGGGAGACCCAAAATAAGCATAAAAAGCTATATGAAATCCTCGAAATAATATCTTCAACTTAATTTCTAAATAGCCTGGATATCCAGAAACTTACCTTAATCTGCATTTGTACTAATAAAATATGAAAATTAAGATCATACTTCATACTTAGCATTAAATTCAGTTGCTAGATATAAAAGATGGAAGGTAAAAAAAAATCTGTGCACACACTAAAGTTAAAGAATTCTGAAATTAGTTGCAAGAAACAGGGCTGTAGCCTTTCAAAGTAGAAGTGACACAATAAATAGAATATCGATTCATTTCTATGTAATTTTCTACAAGTAATTGATAGCTTATCTCTTGCCAAACTGATGATAAGAAAAAAGTTATTCAGTGACAATGAAAGAGTGAGAACAGATCTGGAACTGGAGTTCAACAAACTGTAAAGGGAAGTTCTATCATCAATGCCCTGCCTTGCAAACTGATATTCTATCCTAATTCATTTCATTAAATATATTTCAGTATCTTATGTGCCAATGTTAAATATCAAGGTTGTGATTTTCAGTGTACAGTAAACCTTTGACAGATGTGCTATAGAATTTTGATATATGGAAAATCTATTTTCATTAAAAATGTTGTATCTTGTGTCAGAATTAAATGATGAATTGAGTTGGTCCTATAAGTTGGTACAAAGGCAATACAATCAGGTCTAAGAATCAAGAGGTATATTAAAACAGTGCCAAATAAATATCTTGCATTTGCTGGGAACTCGGAAGAACTTTTCAGGATGGCAGAATTTTACTCAATAGCAACACAGCTGTGGGGAGCCCAAGACTGCTTGTGATGAGTGGGTCCTTCCATGATCATTATGAGGGATTAGTCTCCATTAAAATATTTTTAGACTTTAGTGATTTTATTTGTCTTTTAAAGCTTTCAAACAGGCTACCAAATTCTAATATTTTAACTTGAGTGGCAATTACAAAATGTCCCACCATTTATACTAAGGAGATACATGATGGAAAATGACAAGTTCTCATAAAGACCTTACCTTTAGTGGGGAAAAAATAAGTCACTTGTCATGCTGTATGATCTCACTGATATGTGGAACCTAGAAACACTGAAGTCACAGAAACAGAGTAGAACTGTGGTTGCCAGGAGTTGAAGAATGGGAAAAATTGGAAGATGTTGGTTAAGGGGTACTAATTTCCAGGTGTAAGATGAGTAAATTCTAGGGATTAAATGTACAGCATGGTTACTATAGGTAATAACTCTATTACACACCTGAAAGCTGCTAAAGTTACCTAATGTTTTGTGTCAGTTATAGCTAGAGATCAGCCTATAATGTTATGAAGTGTTCAAATGACATTCATTTTTTAAAATTATTTAAACTCTTAAAAACCAGGTCATTGATTTCATAAGAGCATTCATATTTGGGTAGAAGTTGCTCCTACTCTTCTTTTTCTCTCATAATCCTGTTTGGTCTTTCTGAAGATCATTAAGGTAGGAATGACTACAACATTTATGGGTTACTTTTTACATTTATAGGCAGTGTGTTATGTAGGTCCCTAGCAGGCACAGTATCTTATGGACAACTCTCAGATATAAATTGTTTCTACCATAAATATGTAAAAAATAGGGTTCATATAGTTGAAAGTGACAAAATATAGTGTGAAGCAGTGTCCAGCTTTAAAGATTAAAGGCTCTGCAGTTATACAGAAACAGAGAAGTGGGGATACAGGGGTGGACATAATTCATATTCTGGAAAGTCTTATATTTAGCCACACCCCAAATCATTTGTTTCAAATATATTTTATTTATTTAATTCTTATGAGACTATGAATAATAATACACTACTGCTATGTCAAGTGGGTTAGACCCTTTTGAAACTAATTAAAGGTATAAATATGAATTCCCCAGAAAATATTAATTATTTAAATAATGCTGAGACTATGTTTGTAACTGCTGCTTTATTTGGGACATCAACAAATATATCTGTAAATTGGCATTTTTTTAAATAAATCATTAGAATGTCTGATTTGTTTTCATAAAGTGTCAAAATTATTTTACAATAGGAACTGAGACTTGCTATTTTCCTCTCAAATACTTAGGGACCTATTTATTTTATAATTTCAATAACAGAATCCCTTCCTAAGTAATTTGAATTCTCTAGCATCAAGCAGATGTTGACAAGCTATTAAAACATCAAAGAGATGTACACCAGCTCAAAGGAAATTAAAATTTTGTCATAGAAAAAGAGCCAATAAATACAAGAAAAATATTCTTACAAGTAGTCAGTGATTGCAAATATTGACAAATACTTTAAAATTATAAAATCCAAGGCTGACAAGAGTATGATGAGCCCAATACTCTCACACGCTATAGGAATATGCTTTGGGTCAGTCTTTCTGGAAAGCCCCTGGCAGTGTACAACCTTTGATCCAGCAGAGCCACTTAGAGAAACTCATCCTAACAAAAAATAACTATCAGTTACAGTCAAAGATTTATACACAAAGTCTCCTTTGCAGCATTCTAAGGTCAAAAAAGCATAACAAAAAGATGCAAATATAAATGGTGTTTCCAATAGCCTATTATGAGTCATTGTTCCTTGGACAAAGCTTATGTGTCATTCCTAAATAAAGATAAGGATAGTCCCAGAGTTTAAGAATTGTGTCTTGATAAATTCCTATTAACCTCAACAAATGTGAAAGACAAAGACATTTTATCAGAACTCCAAAGGAAAGAGGCTCTTAACCTGCCTGTACAAAATTATCAGTTCCAAACAGGATTTGGAAAATCTTGTTAAATAGGGGTGCAAACCAAACTTTCCTATTATACTCAATTTTAAATAATGAATGCTTTTATGATGGACAATTTCCTTTCCAATCTCTACAGGAATTAGGAAACTATAGCAAGTGAGGGTATCAACACTACATATTTCAGAATTTTGGAAGTCACAAACTTTATTGGTAGGTATGTACAGCTTCTGTAAAGGAAATAAGAGTTCTTAAAAATGACTTGTTCAATTTAAATGAGATAAAAGAAAGAAAAGCCGAAGACTCACTAAATATGTATTAAATCAAGACACGTATAAACTATTTTTACATTAGTCACAGTCTTAAGTTAACAAATGTGAAGAATACACCAAAAGGACACTTATATTTTTTATGATTTTCAACAGTTAATCTTTCAGAGTTTCAAGTAATCTCTCCAACATTTATCATAGTAGAGTTGCTGCTACTTTTGAGACATTTTATCATGAAAATGTTCAAACATACGGCATAGATGAAAGATAGTAAAATAAACACCCATGTACTGACAACCAGATTTAACAACTGTTAAGATGTTACCATATGGGTTTTATCTAAAAGATAGATTTTATTTATTTATTTTCCAGTACCACCTCCAAATAGGTCATTCACATCAACAACGTGATTCATTTGGTGGTCATAATCTATCTCAGAAACCTATCAAATACACTTTTATAAAGTAGTCCCACAAAATCCAGGAATGGAATATATCTTTATCAAAGCAGGTCAACCATTGCCACTCTTAATACATCCCAGAAGAGGTCACTTAACCTCTCTAAACTTGTCTTCTCATTTTTAAAAAATGAAAGAAAGAGCTACACTTGAAAATATCCCCTACTGGTTAATAAGTTTGATGAATTCAATGCCTATGAGGAAACTTTATTCTCACTGTCTTGTTCAATCTGCAACATGAAATTAGAAGAAACCAGAAGGCACCTAAAAGATGCAAGACACCTGCAGAACCAGCTCTCTACCCCACTCTTAGTGCTGAGAGGCATTTTTAGAAATCACTCCAGCTTTTAAAGTAAGGATAATGACATCCGGCACAAGTGAATTAGTAAATTATTTAATTGTCATAAAGTATTGATTCTCAACCACATTGGACTTTCTGGAATTTTTGGTATACATTATAATCTCTCAAATCTTTCACTAGCTTCCTATCAAGTCTTGCTGCTCCAGTTTTAGTAATAAGCATTTAGGTCATTAGGCTTCCTTTAGAAGCAATTACCTCAAAAAGAGGAAATGTTTCCCTTCTTTACCACCACACCATGTGAGGATCTTCCACAGTGATGGGCTATGTAATAAAGCGATTTAGGGTTTGCTTTAAGAATTAATGGAAAAGAGCACTCAGTCCTTATGGTCATTAATTCAGGTTATTCAGTGTCTATCAAAACTTTTCTCTTTTAAATAGACATTATTTAAAAATCACCTCAGAATTACTAGGATGTTGAATTATTATTGAAATTTAAGAAAGGTCTTCCTCAAGCCTTCCCAGGTTTTACAGGTGCCCACTTACATATGAGATCAATGATATATGGGATTATAAAAATTTGTGCTGCCGTAATTTTAGATTGAATTAAAAATTTATCTGTGTGGGGGCAGGCAAAGGAGGAGGGATGGGGACAGCTGTAAGAATGTCAACAATTAAAAATAAAAGAAATTTTTTTTCAGAATATTTCTATTGCCTAGATGCTCTCCCTTGGGGACCATTAGTCTCAATCTGAAGATATGCTTTCTTTCATGTAGCCCCAATGTGAATCTCAGTTGTTTAGAAATTGTATGATTTGACTGGAAGATAATGTACCTTAATATGAAAGCTGGCTTGGTGCCTTAAGAAAGAAGAAAAACAAAATGACCCTGCATTGCAGAAAGACATGAGTGGTTGGTATTCAACATTCTGGAATCTGAATTGAGACAAACAGGAGATTTTAGGCAGCATGTTCTTTTGCTGTTTCAAAAATTATTGCAGCAGCAAACCATGGTAAAAGCATATGTGGATAAATATTGGCATTGTGCTTATTGGTTAGTTTATAGAGCAAGAAATTTCAGAATGTTAATATCTTAATTTTAGTAAGCTCTAGCCCTGTATAGCAAATTCATAAATATTAACTTATTGGTCCTATAATATCTTTCTGAAATGATAGAATGCTTATTTATTTCACTATCTAGATGAAGAAACTGAGGACTGACTTATCACTTGAGCATCACAAAAGATCAAACAAGTAAGTTAATCAAACTTACGTCTACTGATTTCAAATTTAGCATTTTTCACATTATACTTACTTCTATGGTACTCTAAAAAATATGAAAAACAAATTGAATATTTTATAATGCTACTGTTCTATTCAAATGATTATGAGTTACATAAATCACTTAATAAAAGCTATCCTAATTATTAAAACTCAAAAATTCTTAAATTCTATAAGATACAGTAGTAAATTTATCATAGTAAATTAGAATTATTTTTCCACCCCTTTTATCTAACACTTATGGTTTCAAACTTTTAGTCTCAACCTCATGCTAAAAAGAAATAGATGAGTTGCTGCCTATGACTGGGAGAGCAGAATGGAGGAAATAGGGAGCGAGTGCTCATAGATATGGGATTTTATTTGGTGGCGGAAGGACAAAAATGTTCCCAAATGTAATTGTGGTAATAGTTGTGCAACCCTGAAAATATACTAAAACACTGAATTGTACTTTAAAAGAGTAAACTCTATTGTACATGAATTATATCTCAATAAAATTATTTTTAAAAGAATATCTGGAACCTAAGTATAACATTTCTACTATATTATAACATCATAAATCTAAGAAAAACCTTGAAATTTAGGTTATGTATTCAACATTTACAAATGTTGTTCTGTTCAAATGATTATTCTATAATAAGTGGGCCTCAAAGTCAGGAAATTAACATTGAGAAATAAATAGCAAACTATAATACTGGGCAAAGTTAAATGTAAATTTCATAAAAGTAAGTACAATCCTATCTAATAAAAGAGTAATATGCAGATTGACCACCACTCCAACACGCAAGATGGGTGGCCCCATGTAGTCAAAGATCCTGTCCCCATGTGGACACAAGATGGCCGCCACAAGATGGCCAGCAGGGGAGGGCAGTTAGGAGGACCAGGCCTGCAAGGAAGGGCAGTTGTGGGTCATCAGGCCAGCTGGGGAGGGCAGCTGGGGGCAATCAAGCCTGCAGGGGAGGGCAGTTAGGGGTGACCAGGCTGGTGGAGGAGGAGAGTTGGGGGTGACCAGCCTACATGGAAGGGCAGTTGGGAGGACCCATGCCTGCAGGGGAGAGCAGTTGGAAAGAACCAGACTTTCAGGGGAGGGCAGCTAGAGGTGACCAGGCCTGCAGGGGAGGGCAGTTAAGGGCAAACAAGCTGGCAGGGGAGTGGTTAGAGGGTGATCAGGCTGGCAGGCAAAAGCAATTAGGGGCAATCAGGAAGGCAGGCAGGTGAGCAGTAGGGAACCAGCAGTCCTGGATAGGATTGGGCCTAAACCGTCAGTCAGACATCCCTTGAGAGGTCCCAAATTGGAGAGGGTGCAGGCTGGGCTGAGAGACACCACCATCCCCATGCACAAATTTCATGCACCAGACCTCTAGTAAATACTATAAAATCTTATGAACAATCGAGCAATCTCCTGGAAACTTAAACATGTAGCCCAGTAACCACGTGGCTCTGTAACCTTCAGCAGCATGAAATAATATATTAAAGCACAGTAAGATATGGCCCCAAATTCAATAAGTGTTAAGGCATTTATTTCCTCATATGTAAAATGAGAAAATTGGTCAAATAATTTTTATAATTTCTAGCAATTCAAAAGTTCTATAAATTTATAATTTAAGACTAGATCGACTGAAAACCTTGGATCAAATGGCTTTACAGGTGAATTTTACCAAACATTCAAAGAACTAACACTTATCCTTCTCAAACTATTCTAAAAAATTCAAGAGAAGGGAAGATTCCCAAGCTCATGTTGTAATGCCAACATTATCCTGATTCCAAAACCAGATAAAGTCCCTGATGAACAGAGATGCTAAAATCCTCAACAAAATGTTAGCACACCGAATCCAGCAATACACTAAAAAGTTTATACACCATGGTCAAGTAGGACTTATTCCAGGGATGAATGGTTGGTATAATATCTGCAAAACAATAAACATGATAACACCACATAAACAAAATAAAGGATAAAATAATATTATCTTATCAATAGATGCAGAAAAAGCATTTGATAAAATCCAGCACCCATTTATGATAAAACCTCTCAGCAAAATAGGAATAGAAGAAACATACTTCAACATAATAAAGCCCATATATGACAAACCCGCATCCAACATCATACTCAATGGACAAAGCCTACAAGCATTCTCCTTAAGAACAGGAACAAGTCAGGGTTATCCACTTTCACCATTCTTATTCAACATAGTACCAGAAATCCTAGTCATAGCAATCAGACAAGAAGAAATAAAAGACATCCAAATTGGAAAGAAATATGTCAAATTGTCATTATTTGCAGATGACATGATGTTGTAGAGAACTGTAAAGGTCCAACAAAACTACTAGAATAAATAAGTTCAGTAAAATAGCAAACTATTTACTCTTTATTGCTTAAAATATTGTGCCATTCACTCATCAACAAAAGCGTAATGTTTTTTTTTGTTGTTATTTTTTTAATATATTTTAGTGATTTTTTACAGAGAGGAAGGGAAAGGGATATAGTGTCAGAAACATCGATGAGAGAGAGACATCGATCAGCCGCCTCCTGCACGCCCCACACTGGAGATGTGCCCACAAGCAAGGTACATGCCCCCGACCGGAATCGAACCTGGGACCTTTACAATCCGCAGGCCGATGCTCTATCCACTGAGCCAAACCAGTCTCGGCAAGCGTTACGCTTTTTTGTCACTCATATCAAAATGACTTACGTTCAAAAGAATTATGTTCATATTTTAAAGATGTAAATATGCAATTTTTCATTTTAGAATTTACTTTTTGAGATGTTCTTCATGTTTGAAAATACCCAATATTCACAAACATTTTTCCTTTAAAACTGGACTATATTTTGGAAACAGTCAAAGGTCAATGGTGATCTGGCATACACAGTTGGCATTCAAGAGTAATTTTTTAATTGAGCAGAAAATGTAAATGTTAATGAGTGAATTTCATAGCCATTTCTCATAAACAGGTACTCAATGTTCTCTGAATACAAAGAGCACATGTTTGTGCCCTATGTCTTTGCTCATTCAGTGTCTATTCCCAGAATTAGATACTCTATTAAATTCTACCTACCTCTTAAAATCCCTATCTTTTCTCTAAATACTTCCATGACATTTTCAAGGCAGAATTGACTTTCTTTCTTTTGTGTCCACAAAACTTTTAGTTTTATTACATGGTACTTCCCATTTTAGACATAAGTGTTTGGGTTCCCAGCTTAGCATCTGGATGTTAGACAGTTTTAAAAATAGACTGGTCCCACACTTAGGCAAACCAGTTAACCTCTCCAGGTTTTAGTTTACAATCTACAGCATGGTTGCATTTTTCAGCTAACAATTTCATAAAATGTTTTTCATTAGTATAACCTATTTCTGGGAGGGAACAGGAAACTAGGCATTCAAGCTGCTAGTGGGCATGCAAACAGGTACTGCCTTGTAAGAGAGAAATTTGGCAATAGACAGTAAATGTCATTAATTATTCATTTGGTCCAGTTAGTCAATTCCAAAAACATATTCTGGAAATCATCAGGATTCACTTTATGATTTATGAAGGTGTTCATCAAGAAGTATTTATCATGAGAACACTGGTAATAACATAGCTATCTAACCATAGTGGGTTGCTTAAATAAGTTATCTTGCAGCCATTCAATAGAATTTTATTTACACTATTAAAAATTTCATATAAGAAATGTAAAATCTTTCATGATGTGTCCAGTTTAAAAGGAAGGTTTTTAAATCCCCAAACAAACCTAATTGTAAATAATACTTTCCTGCCTCCAGATCACAACTCACACTGGTAGGAGCACATACACTGCATTCTTTTAAAATTCTGAACATGGAGTCAATATGGTCTCAGATAATGTTTTTGAGCCAAATAGCAAGAGATTTCCATAAAAGGTCATAATGAATAGTCTATCTATACTAAGAACAATAAATTTAAGTATTTTGGGAGTGAGCTTAAAATCAAATAAAATGGTGTTGAAAAACACAATTCTTAAAAGTGTTGAGAATACATTTAAGAATCTCTGTATTTCTTTCCATTCTCTTCTAACCAAACATGCTTGCTTCTCCTCCATCATCAGTCACTGTAAAGATACCTTCTTTGCTTTGTTCAGTGTCTGGAAATGGAAAAAAACTTAACAAGTGTTTTTAAGTAAATCAGGATTGTATCTGTTTTATTTTGGGTTTATTTGAATTTTAGGTGCTCTCTAGGAACCTAATCAATAATCTAGAGCAGTAGTCAGCAAACTCATTAGTCAAGAGAGCAGGAAACCGCAGTGCTGACCACTGATCTAGAAGAACCCTCAGAAATTGGTGAATACTAATTCTACAAGAGTTTCTGTCAAGGAAGCTTTTACTTGAACTTGAAGCTGACTCTCACGTAGATAAAATAAATGACAAAACCTCAAGGATTTATTTTCTCTACCCCAATGTTATAAGCAGGGATGGCCCATTTTGCAACTCAGACCCTGTGAGTCAAAGTCAGGTTGGGGGGATGAATCTTTAGGAAAAGTTCCCTGGGCAACTGAGCTTTAACCCCCTTGTTAAGAACTAAGGATTCATTTAGGAATCCTATCTAATAAAAGAGTAATATGCAAATTGACCATCACACTCCAATACACAAGATAGCTACCCCCATGTGGACATAAGATGGTCACTATAAGACGACCAGCAGGGAAGAGCAGCTGGGAGGGAAAAGGCCTGCAAGGGAGTGCAGTTGGGGGCAATCAAGCCTGCAGGGGAGAGCAGTTAGGGTGACCAGGCCAGCAGAGGAGGGAAGTTTGGGGTGACTGGGCTTGTAGGGAAGGGCACTTGGGAGAGAACCAGGCCTGCAGGGGAAAGCAGTTGGAGGGGGACCAGGCTTGCAGGGAGGGCAGTTAGGGGCAAAAAGGCTTACAAGGGAGCAGTTAGGCATCAATCAGGCTGGCAGGGGAGTGGTTAGGGGGTGATCAGGTTGGCGGGCAGAAACAGTTAGGGGGTGATCAGGAAGGCAGGCAGGCAAGCAGTTGGAAGCCAGCAGTCCTGGATTGTAAGAGGAATGTCCGACTGCCCATTTAGATCAGGCCTAAACAGGCAGTCAGACATCTCTCAAAGGGTCCCAGATTGGAGAGGGTGCAGGATGGGCTGAGGAACACACATCCCCACCCCTGTGCATGAATTTCATGCACTGGGCCTCTAGTAAAGATAATAAGAATGATGATAACACCCTAACACTGAAGAGACATTAAGGAACCTCTATGTTCAAGGCACTGTGCTGGGCATATCACAGTGATCATCTTGTTTGATCCACATACAGCAAAGTGTAAGATAATCATGATAATAGTGATAACAACCAATAGTCCCAAGAGCAACCAACACACATAGCACCTTATTATGTGGCAGGCTCTGTGATACCATTTTATAAATATGCATTAATTTTTTAAAATCTTTATTGTTGAAAGTATTACATATGTCCCCTTAAAATTCTCACAACTCTCTGTAAGAGAGACAAACACTAATTCTAACTCCATTTTCTGAAAAGGAAGAGGAGATGCAAATAGTCAATGACTTGCCCAAGGTCACATCACTGGCAAATGGCAAAGTCATGATTGTTTGAATTCATACCATCAACTACCATAGCATCATGGATTCTCTTAATCACTAAATTTCTTCAAACAAGTTTTCTGAACTTGCTTGTTTTACATAGGAAATGCAAAGTTATATTTTGTGTTTATGCTGCTTAATGTGCACTTTTGATAACATGACAGCCGTTCAATACATGATCTTGGAGTTGAATTGTTTTATTGTTATTTTTATTGCATTTATTGGGATGACATCAGTTAATAAAATTATATAGGTTTCAGGTGTACAATTCTATAATATATCATCCATACATTGTGTTCGCCACCCCAATTAGAGTGTAATTGTTTAACAATTTCTTAATAAAAAAGAACCTGTCTAGCAAGTTAGTTGACTGAATTTTCAATTTATTTCTTAAGGATCTATTATACTCTTTTACATATAATGATGATTTTTAAAACTACATTTGAGTATAGAGACTTAGGTTCAGTGAATGCATGACTCAATGCTTGTGGTATGGAAACTTACAAAAATCTAAAGTATCACTCAAACACCAGAACCAACTATATTATTTTGCATTAAAATGAACCAATCTATCTTTTTTATAAAACTGTGAAATGAGCTTATTAATAAAGCATTCAATATGAAAGTTTAAACTTAAACAAAAATCTTTGTTCTCTTAAAATTATGTAGCCCGGACTCAAATATCAAGATAGTTAAAAAACAAACAAACATATTTTGTTATGTTCAAATTACTAGGAGAAACCAAGTACATCTCCATCCCATAAAACTAGCAGCGACAAAATATTCCTAAAACTACCTGCAATTAAGTGTAAAGAGGCATTGGATCTGGAATCAGAAAACGTATGTTTAATTCAAGTTGTGCCACATATTAGCTGAGCAATTAATGACATGTTT
The DNA here is from genome assembly GCA_011751065.1 of Lasiurus cinereus. Classification (NCBI taxonomy): domain Eukaryota; kingdom Metazoa; phylum Chordata; class Mammalia; order Chiroptera; family Vespertilionidae; genus Lasiurus; species Lasiurus cinereus. The sequence continues at coordinate 19,832,792 of JAAGEH010000018.1, read as the reverse complement.
CTAAACCTGCCAATTTACAAAACCTGTTTCCCCATTTGTTAAAGGGGAAGAATGAGAATACCCTTGCTACCGCGCTCTTAAAGATAAATACTATAATTATTCATTAATAATCTCTGTATTAATGATGAAATATATGATAAAACAATCTAAAACTTAAAGGAAATTGTATCAGTGGTAACAAGACTTTTTTCAAGCATGAAAGCTTGAGTTTATTTTATTACATTCTTCTTTCAATTTTCTTAAAGCAAAGTTAAATATTGTATTGTGAAACAATTCAACGCCTTCTTTCATTTGCTGTTTTCCCAAAAGTCTTGCTTAACCTCTATCAAGCTATCCTTTCATATCTGCCTATTCTTTATTCAGCAGTAAAGGGTTCCATCTGTTTTTATAGGTGAACTTTGTTACAAATTAATCCTCTAGAATTCCATAGAACTGAATTAACTGGAAGAAAAAAGAAAAAGAAAAAAAAACTTGAATGTACTCTGCAACCTTTCCAATCTCAGTTATTTGTACTCATTTACCTTGCCCCAAAATGAATAAAATTTGTAAAACTGAGGAAGCTATCATAGCACAAAATTCTCTATATTCTTCTATCTCTATGATAGGAGTTCTACTAATTACTTAATTTACAGAGCTAAAAATAAAGTACCAAGTAAACTAAGAAACTGGCAATGTTTACAGTCACTGGTAAGAGAGAGTGGATAATGTCTCTACACTTAAAATTTAGCAGTACATTCAACTTAGAAATCTCCCCTTGAAATTTAATAAACTTTACCCCTAGATAAACGTAAATCATGCACAATTTAGTCAGAATTATCAAGTGATAAAAATGAAGGACATCTTTTATCCATATCCATAATGCTATTCTAAAACAGATCTAGACTTAACACAAATAATATCTTGACTGTTAAAGTACTGTTTAAAATGCTATCTTGTAGAATGGTTTTAATTATTTTTAGTGAAGTGATGAAGCATTATATCACATCTAATGATACTGCTTTTAGCTAAAAGTTATTGACAGCATGAGTTTTCTAATGAACAAAATGTTACATTAGATAACTGTTTTTTAAAATAAGTTTGCCTGAGGATTTATGGCAAAATAGAGATCAGGGGAGAAATCTAAAATAACACTGTTTGCCTGGCCAGAGTGTTGACCTATGAAGCAGAAAGTCATGGTTTGATTCCTGGTCAGGGCATATGCCTGGGCTAAAGGCTCAATTCCCAGTAGAAGGCATTCCCTCTTATCTTTATGTTTCTATCTCTCCTCTCCCTTCCTCTCTGAAATAAAAATATATTAAATATAAAAATAAAATAGCACTGCAGGTTTTGGAAGCCACAAAAACAAAACAAAACAAAACAAAAAAAACATAGTAGTCTCCTCTTACCTGCAGGGGGTAGATTAGATTCTAAGACCCACTGTGGTTGTCTGAAACCAGGGATAGTACCATATCCTATAAGTCCTATATTTTTCCCTCTATACTCATTCCTATGATAAATTTATAAACTAGGCACAGTACAGGGTTATTATTAATAACTAATAATAAAGTAGAATAATTATAACAATATACTGTAATAAAACCTATGTGAGTGTGGTCTCTATAAGTATTATACTCTACTTATAGTATGATACGTTGGACAAAGGGATGATTCACATCCTGGGCAGGACAATGCTGGATGGTGCATGAGTTCATCATGCTACCAAAAATGAAGCAAAACTGAAAATTCATAAATTGTTTTTTTCTGGAAATTTCTATTTAATATTTTCAGCCCACGGTTGACCGTGGGTGAGAAAAGTGAGAGAGCATGGATGAGGGGGCCTGTTGTACCTGATGACAAATAGGGATGTAGGTGGTCTCTCTTGACTCATTCACTTCTATCTGTAATTTCAACCCACTGAGGGAGTGTGGGACTAGAGGAAGAGGAAGGAAAGGCATCTATCTACCCAGGTGCCCATACAGCTTTGATGCAACAGGCCTAAAGCTCAATGAAGACACACGAGATGCAAGCAAATCCTTCCATATTTGGCTTTTTTTTCCCTATTAAATACCTTCACAAATCTTCAGAACTAACCAAAATAAGAATTTTGTCATAAAACTAAGAAGAAACAATGCTCATATGATCAATTAGAGTTCTACCTCCCGGCTAGAGACCATGGTTCTGACCTTTTCTGTGGTTCAAACAATACTGGTATGGGTGTGATTTGATTATGGAAAGAAATGGAGGGAGTCTGAGAGCTGCCCTTAAAATATATACATCCCAACATTCATGACAAAGGAAAGCTCCAGTCCCCTAGGATTTAATTATTCAAGAATAGGAAAGTTTTCAATTTAAAAAAAAAAGGAATAGGGGAACTTGAAGGAATAAAAAACATAACTTACCTTTATGAGGTGTAAGTTATGCACCACTGCATTTTGTCTTCTTTAAAAACATATATTCAACCTTAACTACCTCTAAATAAAGGGGACCCATATATGTAAATGAAAAATGATGCATGAACTTTCTTCATCAGTGAATGTGAAAATCTGTTCAGAGACTCTGTGCCATTGTGGTCAAATATTAAGCCTCCACACAGCTCTTTAGTGTCTATATATGAACATACACACACACACACACACACACACACACACACACACACACACAAGGACACAGTAAGCCTTTTGTAAACATTACCCATTAATCCAGATCTGCCAGGTGGAATCTCATGCTCTACTTCTATTTTCACAGAGTACTCAGAGGCAGCTGCTCTGATACCACAAAAGACCTGGGTTTTCAGCATAATTTTGAGATCAGCACTCATTCACTGTATGTGTGAATCAGAAGTCACCAAAATGGCATGTGTATACCACACAGAGAGAAGAAGACATTTGATTGGGTTGCAAGGAGATATCAGTAGAAACTAAGAACAAAATTATGCTCTACTAATATTTAATATGTGATTTTACCATAGCATAGTATATAATTTCTAGATGGATAAATATGATTAAAATATTGTACTGATAGTGCTACATGATCAAAAGAGTTTAGAGATGATTAAAACCATGTAAACTAATTTCCATATACATGCAGGCAAATAAAACATTATTTAAATTAAAATTTTAAATGTTTAAATCATAAGAAATTCAATTTGTAACACGAATATTATATTTTTCTCATTTTTGTGATGGTTTATATCTCAATCTACTATACAAAAGCTGCTTTTACCATCTCCTCAATGAATAAGTATATTATGAAAATTGGCATAAGAGAAAAAAAACAGAACTTATAAAATTCCTTTCATATTCAACATAATGCAATCAACTTTTAATCCAAAGATTTAATGATAAAATATCCCCAAGTAATCAGATGACAATTAAAACAAATGAATATTAATTTTTTAAAATAAATCATTTACTGCACTGTATTAGAAGAAAAAATATTTTTATAGTCAGTATTTTAAAGGTGCCTAAGCAATGAAAACCAAATCTGGAAAAATTAGCATTCAGGATGAGGTAATTTTAGGTCATTGGGGCAATTTCAATGCTGCTAATTATATCTCCAAGAAAGTAGAAGCTTATGTTTCTGTTTCCTGACCAAATTTTATGGGATGTATAACCAGGAGAAATATTTTTAAAAGCAAAAAAATACAAGTGGATGTAAGACTTGGACGAGAAAGGGGGAAGCATATTTTAACTCTGAGATCTGTGGATTCCAAGAGCCTCTTTTCATTCCTCCCCTCTTTTCAAAACATACATGAGGGGATAAACACAAAATGAGAATATTTAACACAAAATTTCAATTATGCAACGCAAGCTATTTTCTGACACTCAAGACAAGTATGAAAATAAGCAAAGGAAGACAAGATACAGTGGCAGAAAATGTCTGGTAAAAGACAGAATTTCCCAATAAATTTAATTTTTAAAAAGATAGAATTTCCATATGATATGTAAAAAGAAAGATCTAAAAAAGGACAAAAAGGGGGAGATTAAAATGTCAATATAAATTTAAAATAGTCATGTCTCCCTTAGACTATACAACATTTTTTTCTCGTTCATGTCAGTCTGTGGTGTATTTACAATAGACTGCCTCTGTATTTTTATGAAGAAACAATGAAACGTAAAGCATTTCTTTTCTCAAACTAAATTTAGAGAATGTAGGAGGTATAGGTAGAGATGAAGTCATTACAGCATTTACAATTTAAGAACAGAATTTGTGGTGTCCTGAAGCAAATAAATACCAAGCTTATTTAGACCTTCAGGTTCTATAATTAACTATTTGTAGTTGGTATAGATATTTGTGTCAGTATTTGAGATGGCAACTGTTAATATTTAATTCTGCAACCAAACTTTTATTTATATCATATGAGTTAACACAGTCAATAACTAAGATCAGTTTTTAAAATATAACCAAGCAAATAAATTATATCTGTTGCTAGCTGATTTATGTCATAGCAATTGTGCCACTTCCTATTCTGGATTCGCAGTTCTTTAGACAAAATCTCATATATCATTGCCTTACATTGACACCTACTGGAAAGTACTGGAATTGTATATTTCTTATTTTATTATCTGGGCAGTTGTTAATTTTGCATGTGGGAGATAAAATTTTAACTGCAAATTTTAATTTTCTAAAAGGAAAAACACACCAGTTAATCTAAACATTTTAACTGTAATGGTTTCTTTAGGAAATTGTAAATCTCAAGAAGTCTGCTCAAAGAGTATTTCTGATGGGAATTAATTTACCCAATTACTTAAGTTACTGAACTTCTGTTTATTTTGGGTATGATTATGAAAATAATTAAACAACTTTGTCCAGTATTTGAATTCTACTGCTTCATAGCTCAGACTAAATACTTAGGGTCACAGGACTTGAGGAAAAATTACTTGATTTTGTGAAAGTATGCATACAAATGAATCAGAAAAATGACCCAACTAATAGAAAATGGATGCTTTACACATTCACATTTGAAGTTTAAAAAGATAAAACAACATGTATTAGTGAATGAGCCTCACTTCTCTATTATCAAAACTACCTGCTCATATAATACACAAATGTTTTACCAGGAAAAATTTATTCTCTAAAGTGGACCAAAAGACAACAAAATGAAATCATTAGTTTACAAATTTTATAATTAATTAATTATTAAGTTATATTAACTTTTAATTAGCCTCTTATGGAAATGAAACACTTCTAAGAATTTCTTAAAATACCCTTCTACCTTAATCTATCTCCAAAAACTTTACAAAGAAAATGTTTTCAGATAGAAATACATTTAATTGACTAAACTATAAGAAATAAAAATATGATGTGATAAAGTTAATAGAATACTGTCTTCCTCTCCCACCCCCAGTCTGCGGCTACATAATATGCACAATTTAGGTGTTTGGACCTGTCATATTTTATATCATCATGAACATACTATTGTCCTACAGATAGTTGTTCCAATTACAAATGAGTTTGGGTGGCTCAGGGGACAACAATATACATACATTCTTGGAAATGGTACTAAGAACAAGAGGGGAAGGCAGAGCATTACACAATTTACATTGTACTATATAAATTGCTTTAACATTTCTGTTGTAATTCTTTCCTTTTATATGAAACCGCTCCAATTTTTAACAAAAGTAATGAGATAGTGTGAACATAGTTTAAAAAAACAAAACTATGATCAAAAATATAATAGCTAACTTTAAAAAATACAGGCACTCACTTAATAGTTTATGTTTAGGATGACATGGTATTTGAAATTTGCAACTGTCAAATAAGTTGCCTCTTGCAATGTCCTTAATCTACCTGTCCAAATAAAATTAAGTTCTTTAAGTGAAACAGTAATACAGGAAGCCTCATGAATACATGGGTTATGGTATGATGAGAGTAAGTCTAATAGTTTTGAAGATGTGCTTTAATTTTTCAAATTAAAAAGAAAACACAATTAGTAATAAAGAGATGCACAGTTTTTAAGTAACCTCCTGAAAGATTATTCTAAACTCTTCTGTTAAATTTACCAAAATTTTCATAAGGCTAACGTGCCACTCGATATTAAGACACTGCAAAGTATCACAGAGGTAACAGGTCTGTATTAATGTAGTTTGGCTGTATTTTCTTCAAACAGTTCACTAGCCCTTATCAGAAGATTTTGTCAACTGCAAAATAAAATAAGCACAAAACAGTACTGGTTCCTGATTCTCAAACAAAATGTAATTAGCAGTTCACTTAGCAGCTTTTTTTGTCCCTGAGGAAAGGAGCCTTTCCTGGGTGAGAACCCTGAAAGATTAGTTTGGAGAGCCTGAGAAACAGTAGAATTGTCAGAATTATTTTCAATCATCAGTTACCTTACAGAGCTTCTGATACCGAGGAGAAGAAACTGCCATCCTTTGTAACCGATGTAACAAAACCACAACTTTCTGCAGAGACGTTCTCACCACAGCCATCATTTTAAGTTTACCACACTTCTGGAGACACCTCAGAATTTGCATTATAAATGAAGAGCAATGATCATTTCCTCCTGGTCACTGGACAATGATTTGCCAGTTCTCTGAGCATGCTCGTTTCCAGGAATGCATTTGAAAGATAACAGGGGCTCAGGTTCTTGGCAAAAGGAGGCTGCTATGCCTTCAACTTCTTCTCAATTTAAAAAACGTATGCAGACGGCACCCAGAAAGCCCCCCAGCAGATGCTCCCAGCCAGCACTTGCTCAGCGGGGCATGGCCAGGAAACGAAGCAAGTTGAGCAGCCAAACGCTGCCTGCTGCTGGAGAGGAGCGCGCTCAGTAGCCAAAAAGGATATTAAGTGAAACATTAAAGCTGCAGATACGAGGCAGACACCCGCTGGGAACAGAGATTCAACACATCACCACCGCGGTGCATGCCTCCTAGCGGGTTTGTATTAAGAGATCAAGTAGCATTCACTCTCTGTACAGAGATGCATTCACCACCAGACTAAACGCAGCTCTGGCCGTGCTCTGTGCTATAAGTGATTTGTTATAAATCTTGAGAAGAGCAGAAGGAACCTAACTCTAATGATATCAACCTCTCCGTTAAGTGCTAATAAATCACCTGGCGACAGGTCTCAGAACAAGATCATCTAAAACAAAACAAAAAAGAAAAATACCTGCAGGGGGGTCGGTGGCTTTACCTAGGTGCCCTAAAAGCAGAGTTCGCAGATGCTACCCAGGAGGAAAGCCATTTGAAATCCAATTTTAATGTCAAGTTAGGACTCCTCTAACTTAACAGCAAAGATAATAAAACATAAAAGTCTCTAACTGACTACCAAACATTCCAAATGACCACATTTCCCCATAGACAGCATCTTCATGATCTCAATGCATGTCATAAAGCTGTTTTAGTTTAATGAGTAAGAAATAGAAGACATGATTATACGATGTAAAAACCAAGTACAGAATCTTTGACTGTCACAGGCATGTGTACAACTTGGGATGCATTTTCTCAAATTGCAGCTCGAAGGCCACTATACATATCCAGTGGAGGAAAGCACTTTTAGGAAATAAGCAGAAATTACCTAGAATGATTAAATGACTGAGTCAAAGGGCACAGCTAAAAATAGGACCCAGACGTTTCTCATTATCAGTGTCCTGCTCAAACTAATAACCCAGGAAATGTTGCCTTTTTGCCTTTCCCTACTATTACTATGCTTTTTTTTGGAAGAAGCACAATATTTAAAGTATGTTTTACTTCTTTTGCCTTCTCAGTCCTTGATATTAGCCTGATTTAAGTCCCTTACTGGTCAGAGAGAGTTGTGTTTATCAAGCAATGTTTTGGTAGGCTTCTGCTTGTATATTGTGTTTTCCCATGTATGTCTATACTGAGAGCCTATACTGCCTCCTTATGGATAGGCTAGCAATATCAAAATAGCTACACAAAGGCAAAATCAGAAGAGAAGCAGTCAGTTGATGATAGCAGTCAATTAAAAATATGAAGTTATTAAGCAAATACATAGAAACAGAAATTAGGTTAGTGATTACTTAGGGCTGGGGGATTAGGAAGCTGCAAAGGGGAGACCGATAGCTAAGGGGTACAGGGTTTCTTACAGAGGTAATGAAAATGTTCTAATTTGATTTCAATGATGATCGCATAATTGTGGAGTACACTAAAAACAATCAAATTGTACTTTTTAAATGGGCAAATTATATGGAATATGAATTATATGTCAATAAAACTGTTATCAAAAAACATAAAGTTGTAATTTCTGCCCGTAAACTAACAGGGGAAGTATGCATAGTACAGGTATGTATCTCCCCGCCCCTGAACACTATGCTGGGTATAGGGACGCTTTGACCAAAGTCTGAACCTACCAAACTAGAGGATGAAAATTAGGCTGGAAGAGAAAACAGAGATGAAAAAAAATAGTTAAGTCCAAACACATATTGTTAGAAAACAAGACCAGCCACCTGTTATAACACTACCCAGAAAAAGGAGCAAGGCAGCACATGATTTTACCCAGGAGAGAGAGTCAGAGCATCTAAGCTAACTGGGACTGGTAAAAGGTAAAGCTCACATTTAAAAAAAATAATTAAAATGATAATGTGTTAGAATGTGGGCGTGAAAATCATGAATAAATGCATTTAAATTAATAAATAAAGTGGGAGGTCAATAACAGACTTTCATTCAAAAACAACAAAAAGTTTCTCTGAGAGTCTTTGGCCAAAACCTCTCATCTGAATACAGTTCCATAGTGACAACTGCATACTAGACATCTCCTCCTGGATGTTACACAAATGCCTCACTTCAACATAGTCGAAATGAAATGTCACATTCTATCACCTACACTGCTGCCCTGACATTTTATTTTCCTGTATTCCTAACCTCGGGCTCTAATAACACCTGGCAAGCTTCTGTGTCTCTACTCTTCCCCTTCCTTTAGTGGACCCTTACTAGCAAGTTGGTAGGTGTATGCCCTCTGCTATTGCCTCATTCCTGGTCCTTATCACCTCTGAGCAGTTGGCTACAAGATATCCTAACAGACTGCTCTGCTCAGTCTTGCCCAGTTCAGATTCATTCCTCATCAGCTAGATTCCTGCAAAATACAAATCCCATTGCATCACCCTACCCTATTGCTTAATAATGACTTTTCTTCATTGTCACCAGGTTAAAATATAAAATAGCAAGGAGATTTCTCCATCAAAGCAGATTTTCAAGCAAGTTCTAGGTCAGATGGCTTGTGATTAAGAAGAATAAGTTATTCTACCCAAAGAAAATGGGAGTTTAAGAACACTGACTCACCCGTATTTAAGGAGAGAAAAAGGATGCAGATGCGCTTCATAGGATTCCTCATAAACTTTTTTAAAGGAAAGATTTTGTATTACCACATTTTGTGTAGAAGGATAACTTAAACCTGAGACTGAATATATCATATTTATCAAGCTGAAGACATAAAAGTAATACCTTCAAGCCCAATATTTTTAGTTGTAAAATAAGCCATAGAGTCTTTACAGCTTTTATATTAAGTATTTATAATAAATGGAGAATGAAACAACTTCATATTAAAAAGAAATGTTCTTATAATGTAAGATTCAATAAGGCTAACTATAAAAGGGCTTAAAATGATAGAAAACAGAATAGCTATAAGTCTAAACAAACAATTATTACTTCCATAAAACAAAGTATTTTCCCCAATTACTAAGTGTATTTTACAGATCTTATTTCCAAAACCCAATTATTCACATGAGAGCATGGATGCCATAACAGGATAAGGTGATGACCTCACTTTTGAATGGTAATAAATCTTAATGGTAAACAAGCACTGGTCACTTGCCTGCATTTGCTGTGTGAGCTCCTTGGCCAAGACAGTGTCCTGAAGAGCATGCTCCCGCTGAGAGGCATCTGCAAGCACATTCACTGTGGTTTCTGCTTCTTGTAACCACTTTAGGAAATTCTCCAGGTCCCTGCGAGAGGCCTGCACTGTCCTCAGTTCAGCCTCTAAAGAATTCTGTCTGTCAGCAATGCTGCAAGGAACAAGATGGGCAAGTTTCCATTACTTAAAGTGTGACACGCCTCATCATGACACACTAAAGAAAAAATCAGTAGACAGCCTCAAAGGACCTCAATTTCTTCAAGCACCTAACGGAATTGGGGGATTTATTCCTGGCTATCTTGAATAATCCATAATGGAAGGATAATGTGAATTGTGAGAAGAAGAAGAGGGAAAGAAGCATAACTCAACAAAAACCACATCCATATCACAAATTAATTATGACTACATTTTATAATTCACAATTATATGTTATTCCCCAAATGTTTTATTTCAATACTTTAGTATAATCATGACACAAAGGCAATACCAATAAATATGTACACAATGAGTGACTAAATGAATTCTATAAGAAATAGCATTTGAAGAAACTTTTAAGGTAAAATAAAAATAACTTAAAGAGCTAACTTTATATAATCAATACAAATTGGTTCTTTATGTTGATTTAATAATATTATTCTTGGAAGACATTGGATGTCAAAAGCTTTTATATGCCATTCATTTAATCTACAAAGAACTATTTTAGAGTTTCATGATTTAAGAGATACACACACTGTATCAACCTTTAAAATTTTATAGACATCAAAGCTCCATAATAAGAAAACAAACAACCTAATTTTTAAATGGATACAAATAATTTTACTTCCAGATATTTAAACTCAAAAGATCTGAAAACATATGTCCTCTCAAAAACTTGTACACAAATATTTATAGCTGCCGAATGGTGCGATCAACCCAAATATATATCAGTTGAAGGGGGAACTGATAAACAAAATATAATATATTCATACAGAAAATATTATTCAGCCATAAAAAGAAATGAGGTATCAATAAATGCTACAACATAGACGAAACTTGAAAAGATTATGCCAAGTGAAAGAAGACAAATACAAAATGCACCATATTGTGCAATTTCATTTATATGAAATATTTCCAAAAAAAGATAAATCCATAGGGAGAGAAAGCCAAATAGCTGTTGACTAGGGCTGGGGGTGGAGGCAGTAGAGACTGACTGCTAATAAGTGGTGGGTTTCATTTAGTGGTGATAAAATATACAAAAATTAAGATGTTTTTACAACATGGTAAATACATTGACGTCGACTTAATTGTATACTTTACCAGCTGTGGAGAACCTTTTTCTGCCAAGGGTCATTTGGATATTTATAACATCATTCACAGGCCACACAAAATTATCAACTTAAAATTTAACCTGCTATATTTGGTCAAACCTTTAATTGACTCAAGCCTAATTCCTTGGCAGGACTAGACCAAAAGATTCTGTGGGCCTTACAAGACCCATGGACCAGATGTTCCCCACCCCTGCTTTAAATGGTGAATTGAATGGTATATAAACTATATCATATATTTTTAAATTAGCACCTCTGACAAACTTTGCTAAAATCTCTTAAGCCACAGCTAGAGAAGAAATTAAAAATGGCAGTGGAGTAAGAGATTAAAAATTGGCACTCCCAAGAAATACAACTAAAGTACAGAAGAACCACCCTGAAAAATCAACTGAGGACTAGCTGAAAGATAACCAAAATGGAAAGTGGAGACTGCATAGAGGCTGCTAGGAAGTGCAGAGGCACAAAAAGGCTGGCCTGGCTTTCACAGACAGCAGCTGAAGTGCCAAAGGGATATCTCAGCTATGGGGGATACCCACTAAAGACTTTGGGGTCTAAACCCCAAGCTGGACTTCCCACCCAGAGTACCAGAACTGAGAACAATGCCCACATAACATCTGGCTGAGAAAAGAAAGAGTGCTGCTCTCTGCCAGGGAGAGACTACAGGAAATGCAGGCATCCTCTAAAACGGCCAATACACAAAATTTCATATGCAGCCACTCACCTTGGGCTCTGACAGAGGGAGGGCAGAGTGCACTGGAGCTGAGTTAGGAAATTCCAGGGTTGAGGACTCTGGGTTTGGAGCTCAGAGGGCAGCCACCCTGGTTTCCTAGGCTGAGTCATTCCCTCATCCTGAGAAGACATCTTTCTTTGGCAGACCTTGCTATCCAGGTGGCTGTTGCCTGGGAAAAAGGCAATTGCCACACCCTCTTGGAAGATCTCTCATTCCACCCTATGGTCAATAGCCTGACGCAAATCAAAGCTGATAACAATCAGACTAGAGACAGAGGAAACTCTCTGGAAGTTCTGAGTCTTTGCCTGATCACCTTCTGGAGCTGGCTAAGAAAAGCAAACCTTGGTGCACAACTTGGTCCTCTCCAAAGGCACCTAGACCAAGCAGAGGGAGCACAAATTGTGGATTATTGATAACTCCAAATAGGAAACCCAGGGCCAGTCAGGTAGCATTTGACATTGTTCTACCCTAGACATTGGGAGTAACCACAGATCTGCCTAATACATAGATAAAAATGCAAACAGGCAGCCAAAATGGGGAGAAAATAAACAAAACAAATAAAACAACAAAAGAATTCTCCAGAAGAAGAGCTAGACAAAATGGAGATAAGAAATTTATCAGATGTAGAGTTTAGAATAATGATGTCAAAAAAGCTCAACAGCATGAGAAAAGACAGAGCAACTATGAAAGAACAGTTGGAAATAAAAAGTGGCATAGCACTAATAAAGTACACACTGGAGGATTACACAACAGATTAGGGAAAGCTGAGGATTAGATCAGGGAATTAGAAGATAGGGTAGAAAAAAAATCACTCAATCAGAGAATGAAAAAGAAAAACAGCTGAAAACAGGAGGACAGCTTAACACATTGCGGACCAGTAATTTTATTGCAAGCTTTATCCAGTGGCCAGATACGTTTCTATTGAATGAGTACAAAAAATGTTTTACATAAATGTTAAAGGCACACTTTAAAATTAAATACTCATCGCATTTTGAATTTATTCATTACATGTTCTTACAAGCTAATATCTTTTTTAAATATGATACTTTGTAAAACATCCTGTAATATGAAATGAGAATTCTTATGATTCATCCACAATGTGTTAAGGGAGCAGTGGAACAGCCTGAAATGTAACAAGATTTGCATAACAATTGTGCCAGAAGGGGAAGAAAGTGAACAAGGAATAGAGAACATGTTTGAAGAAATAATGGCAGAAAACTTCCCCAACCTGGTGAAAGAAAAGGTCACACAAGTCTAGAAGTCACAGAGTCCCAAGCAAGAAGAACACAAACAGTCTCATGCCCAGACACCTCATAATTAAAATGCCAAAAATTAAAGACAAAGAATCTTAGAGGCAGCAAGAGAAAAGCAATTTGTTACCTACATAGGAGCTCCTATAAACCTATAAGCTGATTTCTCATCAGAAACTCTACAAGCCAGAGGGAATGCCTTTCAAGGTAAAGAAAAACCAGGATCTAAAACCAATATTACTATATCCAGCAAGGCTATCATTCAAAATAGATGGTGAGATAAAGGGCTCCTTAGGACAAAGGAAAAGGAAAAGGAGTTTATCACCACCAAACAAGCACTGCAAAAAATGCTAAAGGTATTGCTATAAGGAGAAGAAAAAAATAGAGAAAGAGAGAAATATAAGTACACAGAATGAAAATGGCAATAAACAATAAAAACTTTAAATGTAAGTGGATTAAATACTCCAGTCAAAAAATATAGGGTAGTTGAATTGATATAAAAACATTGCCCAATTATATGCTGCTCCCAAGAAACCCTCCTCAGAACAAGACACACAGGATAAAAGTGTGGGTGCGGAAAAATATTTTCCATGCAAATGGAAATAGAAAAAAAAATCTGGGGTAGCAATACTCATATCTGACAAAATAGACTTCAAAATGAAGGCCATCACAAGAGATAACAAAGGTCATCACATATTATTAAAGGGACTGATTCAACAAGAGTATATAGCCCTGGTAAACATATGTGTGCCCAATATAAGAGCACATACATATATTTTTAAAAAGCTTCTAGAGGACTTTAAGGGAGAGATCAACAACAATATAGTCATAGTAGGGAACTTGAACAACCTGCTGACTTCACTGGATAGATCTTCCAAAAAAAAATTTAACAAGGAAAGAGTGACTCTAAAAGACACACTGGATCAGATGGATTTAACTTGACATTTATAGAACATTTCAGCCCAACGGAGTAGAATATACATTCTTCTCAAGTGCACATGGGTCATTCACAAAGATAAACCATATATTAGGACACAAAACAAATCTCCATAAGTCCAAGAAGACTGAAATCATATCAAGCATCTCCTCAGATCACAACGGAATTAAATTAGAAATCAACTACCATTAAAACACTCAAATGCATGGAGGCTAAATAGCATGTTATTAAACAATGAATGGGGTACTAATGAGAACATGAAAGAAATAAAAATCTTCCTGGAAACAAATGAAAATGAACACACAACAACCCCAATTCTCTGGGACACAGCAAAAGTAGTCTTGAGAGGGAATTATTAATAATAAATTATTATATATTGTATAATAACTTAAAGAATTAGAAAGAGAACAACAAGAAAAATCCAGAGTAAGTAGAAGGAATTAATAAAGATTAGAATAGAAATAAATAACATAGAGACAAAAATAAAATCAATGAAACCAACAGATGGTTCTTTGAAAAGATAAACAAGATTGATAAACCATTAGTACACCCACCAAGAAACAAAGAGAGAGGACCCAAATAAATAAAATCAGAAATGAAAGTGGTAAAATAACACCTGACACCAAAGAAATACAAAGGACTGTAAGAAAATACTATGAACAACTACAGTGAGTGCCCAGATTATTATGATCTCTGAACACATAATAATCTGGCCACTCATCGTATATCCTATATAATAAAAAGACTAATATGCAAACTGTCCCCTCGAGCAGAAGTTCAACTAGCAGGCAGGCCGGCCAACCACCCATGTCCCCTCCCCCTGGCCAGGCTGGCCAGACCCCACCCATGCACGAATTCATTCCCCAGGCCTCTAAAATGTATATACTTTGTGCCCAGATTATTATGATCTCTGAATGCATAATAATCTGGCCATTCAGTGTATATGCCACCAAGCATATACATGAAATGGACAAATTCCTAGAAAAATACAATCTCTCAAAACTGAATCAGGAGGAATCAGAAAACCTAAATAGGCTAGTAATAACTCATGAAATAGAAACAGTAATCAAAAAACTCCCAGCGAACAAAAGCCCAGGTATGGATGGCTTCACAGGGGAGTTTTATCAAACATTCAATGAAGAACTAACACCTACATTCCTCAAACTATTCCAAAAAAATCCAAAAGAAAAAACACTCCCAAGCTCTTTTTATAAGGCCAGCATTATCCTAATTCCAAAACCAGATAAAGACACTACAAAGAAAGATAATTACAGGCCAATATTCCTGATGACCACAGATGCTAAAATCCTCAACAAAGTATTAACAAATTGGATCCAGTAATATATCAAAAAGATCATAAATCATGACCAAGTGGAATTTATTCCAGGGATGCAAGGCTGGTTCAATATTTGCAAATCAATAAACATGACATATCACATAAACAAACTGAAAGACAATCAAGTGATAACATTAATAGACACAGAAAAAGTATTTGACAAAATCCAAACGACCCATTTTTTATAAAAACTCTCAGCAAAGTGGGAATAGAGTGATCATATCTCAACATAATAAAGGGCATATATGACAAACTTATAGCCAACACTATACTAAATTGGCAAAAACTAAAAGGATTTCCCTAAGAACAGGAATAAGTGATATGTCCACTTTCACCACTCTTATTCAACATAGTACTGGAAGTCCTAGCTACAGTGATTAGACAAGAAGAAGAAATACAAGACATCCAAATTGGAAATGTGAAAGTAAATCTCTCATTACTCAAAGATGACATAATATTGTACACAGAAAACTCTAAAGACTCCACCAAAAATCTTCTAGATTTAATACAGGAATTTGGCAATGTAGCAGGATACAAAATTAACACCTAGAAATCGATAGTGTTTTCATACACTAATAATGAATTCTCAGAAACAGGAACAAACAAATAATCCCATTTACCATTGCAGCAAAATAATTAAGATACTTACGAATAAATTTAACCAAGGAGTTTAAAGACTATAGGAATTACAGGACATTGAAAGGAGAGATAGAGGAAGATATAAACAGGTGGAAGAATATACCATGTTGATGGATTGGTAGAATTACCATAATTAAAATGTCCACACTACCCAAATCAATCTACAGATTCAATGCAATCCATATTAAAATACCAATAGCATAGTTCACAGATCTAGAACAAATATTCCAAAAATTTATATAGAATCAAAAGTAGCTACAGCAATCTTGAGAAAGAAGAATAAAGTTGGAGGGGTCACAATACCAGATATCAATTATACTACAAAGCCACTGTATTCAAAAAAGCCTGGTATTGGCACAAGAATTGGCATATGGATCAATGGAACAGAATAGAGAGTCCAGAAAATGACCCAAACCATTATACTCAATTAAATTTGACAAAGGAGGCAAGATCATGCAATGGAATAAGACAGTCTCTTCAAAAAGTGGTGTTGAGAAAATTAGATCGATGCATGCAAAAAAAAAAAATGAAACTAGACCACCAACTTACACCATATGCAAGAATAAGCTCAAAATGGATAAAAGATTTAAATGGAAGTTGTGAACTCATAAAAATCCTGGAAGAAACCATAGGCAGCAAAATCTGAGACATCTGTTGTAGCCATATGTTTGTGGATACATCTCTTAGGGCAAAGGAAACTAAGGAGAAAATAAACAAATGGGATTACATCAAAATAAAGAGCACAGCAAAAGAAACCATCATCAAAATGAAAAGGGAGTTCACTGTATGGGAGAACATATCTAGTAATGATACATCTCATAAAAGGTTAATATCCAAAATATTTAAGGAACTCATACAAGTTAACAAAAGGAAGACAAACAACCCATTTTAAAAGTGGGCAAAAGACATTAAATAGACACTTCTCCAAAGCTGACATACAGATGGCCAAGAAACATGAAAAAATGCTCAGTCACTGATCAGAGAAATGCAAATTAAAATGACAATGAGGTATCACCTCACACCTGTCAGAATGGCTACCATAAACAAATCAACCAATGACAAGTTCTAGAGAGGATGCTGAGAAAAGGAAACCCTAGTACACTGCTGGTAGGAATCCAGACTGGTACAACCATTATGAAAAACAATATGGAGTTTCCTCAAAAAATTAAATATGGATCTGCCATTTGACCCCGTGATCTCACTTCTAGGAATATATCCTAATAAACCGGAAACACCAATCAGAAAGGATATGCACCCCTATGTTCATAGCAGTGTAATTTACAATAGCTAAGCTTTTGAAACAGCTCAAGTGCCCATCATTAGATGAGGGGATTAGAAAACTGGTACATATACACAATGGAATACGATGCAGCAGTAAAAAGGGATATCTTACCCTTTGAGAGAACATGGAGGGACCTAGATAGTAATATGCTAAGCGAAATAAGTCAGTCAAAAAAAGACAAGTCTCATATGATCTCATTCATATGTGGAATCTAATGGACAAAATAAACTGATGAACAAAATGGATATAGAGACATAGAAGCATGAAACAGGACAGAATCTTAGAGGGGATGCTGGAGAGGGTGAACTGGTGAAAAGAGATCAACTAAAGAACTTGTATGCACATATGCATAACCCATGGACACAGATAATAGGATGGTAAAGGCCTAGAGCAGAGGGCGGGGGCAAGCTAGAAAGGGTCAATGGGAGTTTGGGGACATATGTAATTCTTTTAACAATAAAGACATAATTTTTTTTAAAGCAGCAGATGGGACAGTGTGTCTTTCCAAAAAAATTAGCAACATGTGATATCTCATTTATATATGTTTTCTAATTGTCCATACACATCCATCCATTCATCACTATACATCCATCTGTCCTTCTATTTGCATGTTAATATGAAAATGGTCATTTTAATATTCAATTTAAGGTGGTTTACTTTCTTATTTGTACTTTTCCACATTCTCTGAATTTATAATTAAGTTATCTTTTTATGCATCAATAAACTCATTCTTTTAAAAAAAATAGGTAAAAGATTTAAACAGACACATCATCATAGAAGATATATGGATGGCAAATAAGCACATAAAAAGATGCTATGCATCATTAATCACCAGAGAAAACATAAATTCAAACCATAATGAGATATTACAACTTATTAGAATGGATTTTAAAATGACTACATCAGATGCTGGTGAAAATGTAGAATAACTGCAACTCTCACACATTGTAAGTAGGAGTGGAAAATGGTATAGCCATTTTTAAAAAGTTTGGCAATTTTTAACATTAACCATGCACTTAAGATACAATCCAGCAATAATTTTACCAGAGAAAAATGGAAATGTGTCTCACAAATCCCAAATGCAACTGATTATAGCAGCTTTATTCATAATCCTCAAAAACTGATAACTCAAAAGTCATCCAGTGGTAAATGCTGAACTGTGGTACATGCATATAATAGAATACTGAGCAATGGAAATAAACTACCGGTAGATGAAACAACATGGATGAAACCCCTGGTGCATTCTGCTAAGTGAAAGAAGCCAGACACAAAAGCTGCATACCAAGATCCAATTTATATGACATTCTGGAACGTCAGCAGCCTCATCTCAGCATTTACTTACTAAAAACTTCCCATACAGTTTGGTTGCTCGCAGAACACATCCACATTGCTTCTCCTGGGACATGGTACCCTCCACATTCTGTCACTAATTCACTTTTCCAGCTTTCCCCAAATTCTCTCCAATACTCTGTTCAGGTTAAAATGGGCTGTTCCATGTCCACATAAAATTTTTATAACCACATATAAATTCTGACCACCTCCACTTAAAAACATCCTACCAATCCTTTAAAGGTTAATAATAACTCCCATGACCTCCAAAATATCTCAGGCCAATTAGGTTTCCTTGTCCTGGGTTCATTAAAAGCCAGTATGCCTCTTAATGCAGACATTAATCACATGTATCCTGGGGAAATCCTTGGGTTGGGACCTTATTTTTACTTAAATTTTATTTTAACTATATGATAGAGATTTCTTATCTGTCCATTTAGTCTGTAAACTCACTATGGGCAGAAGCAGTCTTTTGTATCTCCACTGGAGATCTGGTGCACAAAAATTCCTGCACTCAGGGGAAGATGATCCTTCAGCCCAGCCTGCAGACCCGCTTGCTGTCTGGACCCTTCAAGGGATGTCCACCTGCCAGTTTAGGCCCGTTTCCCAGGAAATTAGGCCTAAGCCATCAGTCAGACATCCTTAACCCTGCAGAGGAGGCAGGAGAGGCTTGCAGCCATCAGTCCTGTGGGAGCACACTAACCACCAGAGGGCAGCTCCTGCATTGAGCTTCTGCCCCCTGATGGTCAGTGCGCATCATAGTGACCGGTTGTTCCTAGTCATTCTGCTGTTAGGGCCAATCTGCATATTACCCTTTTATTATAGAGGATGTTTCTTGGTCCTTATTACACTATTACAATAAGCATTTATAGAATTTTGAAAATCTATAATATGCCTTTAAAATCACCTTCCAAACATCCATTTTCAAGAAGCTATTAAGAGACATCCTCCATAAAACTCATTTTGTAAATCCAGAAAGAAGATATGAGAAGCACGAAGATGAGAGATCAGTACAGGGAGGAGGTCTCATGCAAAGAGTGCGAGAGGAACTCAGAAAAGAGGGTGGTGAACCCTGGACCAGGTGCAGGCTGTCATCACCATTCCAACTGCCATATTTCGTTTTCACTTGACAAAGTTTACCAAGGAGACACCCTGACAAAGTAAAAAAAAAAATAACCCAAAATAGGACACACATACACACACACACACACACACACACACACACATACCAAAAAAAAAAAAAAAAGGAAAGAAAGCAACAAAACAAAAACCTATGAGATCCAGGAAATAGGGATTCCAGATGAGGAAAGCATAGACATTCCCTAAATGATGGCTGTGCAGCAAATCTAGAAAGCTGGTCCCCAAGTAAACACATTAGAAGTGACAGACTACTTAATGTGATTGACTTTGTGGGAAACTGTGCTGTCAGACCATCGGAAAATGTGGGAAGAATGAGCAACAGGTACAAAGAAAATAAATATGTAAAAGCAAAGAACAAAGCCATTATTAATTTCAGGTAAACCAAACAGAGTAAGCAAAATTATAATCAACTTTCAGTGTTCAGCTGTTAATGATATTTAGACAGGCATAATAATGTCAACACAGAATCTGTTTATCTAAAAATTCATGATGAGATGGTACAGCCACTGTGGACAATAATATAGCAGTTTCTAAAAAAATAAATAAATAAAGCAAATATATAACCTAGCAATTTCATTTCCGGGTATATACCCAAAATAATTGAAAGCAGGGTCTCAAAGAGATATCCGTATACCCATGTTCATAGCAGCACTATTCACAATAGCTAAAATGTGGAAGCAACTTTAATTTTTTTATAATTATGTGCCTATATCTCTTTAATTTTTAAAATTTAGAAGTTACCCACAGAATTTGGGTAGCTGTTGTTAGTGGTGTTTTATCTTCCACCTAAGCCTACCCATATTTGCAAGAATTAAAACATCAACAGTAAAGACATTAGAAATAGCCAAATAAAGGCTGCGCCAATAAGATACTAGAAAGGAAGAAACCAAAGGAGTACACATATGCAAGTAATCATCTATGAATAGATATGATTCTTATTTTAAAAACACTCATATCAAATTGAGTAATTATAAAATTTTTCATTTTACATATTCAGTATCCTTTATCTTAAAGAATAGTCATAATGGGTTATGTGGCAAAATGGATGAACAAAATGGATATAGCCAATGTAAAAAAAGATTATACATTAGTTCTATTAAACCCAAAAAATATCCAGACTAGAGGAAAAGTGCAAATGTTCCAGAACCCAATGGGTGAATTCAGAGGATTCCTTATAGACAAGAGACAATTACCTACCCAGCAAGCATAAAGAACCAGGCTGGCAGGGGAGGTAGAAAACCTAAAGTGACCCACAAAAGGACAAATTAGCTGCTGGTCATCAGTGGGAAAAGTGATTCTGCTTTTAAGATACTCACTTTGTAGAAAACTGCAGAAAAACAACTGTTAGCTGATGTAAGAAAACTCTACTTTGTTCGTTATGCAAGCCCAAGAAGAAGCATTTGTATCCAGGAGACAAGGTTCCACTACGGACTAGTTCTGAGAACCTGGGCAAGCTGCCTGTCTCCTCCAGCATCATTTTCATCATCTCTGAAAACTCTGCATGACACATGAGGTTCTCTATGGTCTGAGTGTTTGCTTACCTCCTCAAGAATCATCTCATCATTCCAATCCTCATGCTTTATTTACCTACAAAAATGAATCAATTCCTAACCCTCAAAGTGGTCACTGTCTCTGTCATATCCAGAGCTTTCATTTTTACTTCTTTTCCTTAAATACCTCTTCCCTCCCTCTACTGCACTTACCCTCCCCTCTGCATTCATTTTTACTTACCCTGCAGAACGTGGTGCAGACATCTTCCCAACCTACATGGGACCTCATCCTTGAGTACCCATGATTTTCCTACCATGGCCAATGTTGCTATAATAAAGCTCTACCGACTTAGTGGCTTACAGCAACTATTATCTCACAGTGTGTGAGTTTCTGAGAGGGGTCTCATTGGACTAAAATGAAGCTGTTAGCAGGCAGGACTGGTTTTTTCTAAAAGTGAACCATTTTCTTGCTATTTCTAGTTTTGAGAAGTCACCCACATTCCTTGGCTAATGGCCCCTTCTTCCATCTTCAAAGCCAGCAGTATAAGGCTGAGTCCTCACATCACATCTCTCTGACTCATTCTTCTGCCTTCTTTCTCCAACTATTAGGACCCACTAGTGATCCAAGATAGTCTCCCCATCTTTGGGGCCATTATCTTGCCTGTCTCATGATACTGTACCACAACTAAAATTGACTTCTTTCTTGTGTGTTTAAAGTTTCTGAATCATCAGTTCACCTGATACCCTCAGGACTTACACAGAGTAGCAACTCAACAAGTATTTATTACAAATTAATACAAAAGTAGGACTAATATCTCCCTCCCTGCAATATTTTAATAAATGTATCAAAACATAGTAAACACTCAATAAATAGTAATTTACCTTACCTTATATATGAACTTGATGAAATACTGGGAAGTTAATTTTATTTATAGCATACAAATGAGCGATTTAATCACAAATGTCCTGAGGAATCTATTTAAATTCATATATATCTGGTGTCAGATTTTTTTATTGTGAATATAATCGACTATTAAAATAATGAACATAGTGACAACTAAACCCTATGTATAGCAATCCAGATATCTTCATATTATTATAATAAATACACATTTTAATTTTTTATAATCATGATATATGTACATATACATAACTTATAGTCTGTTTTTAGATATTAATATAATTTTCTGTGAAATTGCTAATAGAATATAGCTCAAAGGCAGTTCTCCACACCACCCATTTCAGTCTTCTTAAAAATTAGATCAAATGCTAGAGTGTGGTATAAAGGACACCAGAAGAATCTTTTATCCATTTTCAAGGAATTTCATCTGATGTATTATATGACCAAAAATAATTGCTAAAATTAGAGGCTTAAGAGTGTGTCTCCACACTTTATTAGACAGCCTAATAAATTACCATTAATGCTATTGGGCACTGCTCTCAGAAGGAAACAACCTAATTCTACACCTCTGCCATTTACTAGCTATAAGGCTTGCGTGAATCATTTTAATTCTCCAATTGTGTGAGGGGTTTTTCATCCCCAAAATAGCTTGTTTGGACTAAAAGTAAAGGACCCATTTCAGACTGACCAAGGGTCCTTTTAAAACTACATAAGCTATCACATCACAGAGATAATAAAACCTGCTGGAAGAGGTCTTTCATTCTCACACATCCCTAGCTTCAAATTTGACTGCATTAAGAATCCCTGCTTGGAAATGATGGGAGTGGATGAGCAGTGAGCAGAAAGCAAAAGTGGGAAGTTCTGAGATCACACCCAGCACTGAGATCCCATTAGTCTATGGTTCACGATGCAGTTTCTATCAGGCAGCACAGGTTGCTGCATCTCAAGAAAGACCAGAACAGAGCTAGAGGAGGCACCAAGAAAGGTAATGAGAGAATACAGGGGAAGGAGCACTCTTCTAGAAAAAGAATCATCTTAGCTTTAGGAAATTGTGGCTAGCAGACAAAGGCAGAGAAGTTTCATAAAAATCTTTTTCAACCTACAAATCATAAAGAACAAGGACAGGCTGACAACCTAAAGGATAAAACATTTGATGTAAAAGGATAACTTTAGCAGAAACAAGATATTTTACTTCAAACAGAAGTAACACACTATAGAATTCTTTTGTAGAAGAAATGGTACAGATGCAAAATATAAACTGCCTCTCATAAATGATTAGAGGAATTCACTGGTGACAGATTTACTTACACTAGTTTACATTAAAGATAGCTGGTATTTAAAAAATGTAAACTCTTGGCTTTTAAGGAAATTTATATTATAAAAACAAGTGATATAGCTTAAAGTAATCAATCTAAATAGCTCATAGTTATTTTGTAGCACAAAAACCCACATAACTGCCTTGTTTAAATATTATTTTAAAAATGTTAAATGATACTTGATATTTTAAACTACAAGATATACTGGTTAAGCAAGTGTGTATGTGCTTATAATTGGTCAAAAGAGTGTTTGAACATAAATACATGTATTTTTAAAACTTGAATGGAAAAGAGCATCTCAGAAAACCCACAAATATGTGTTACTAACTTTGGTATACTTAAAAGGTGACCTTTTATTTACAATTACCTGAGACTTAAACATATGTATCTTTTTAGAGCAGAAAAAAAGGTAGCATCAGTAGTTTGAGTGGCATGTAGAACACTTGCAATGAAACATTATTTAAGCTTTTCAATGGGTACCTTCACAAGGTAATTTTGTTCTTTGGTAAATAAAGTAGGATTTAGCTAGGAAATACATTAAAACACCCCATGGGGAAATGCAGTAGATTTAATGAAGAATTAGTCACTGCAGATTTCTCTGTTACATAGAGATTGGGATATCATCAAGCACTTTAAAAATTCACACGATGGGATTTAAGAAGACGGCTGTAAACTGCTAAATCCACACGCTCAGGAAGCTCAAGAGAGAGCCCCAACCCTCTTGCCCACCCCATGATGCCTGCCTATGACTTTATATAACCCAAAGGAGCAGTTTTCTCTGTGGCTGCCATTGACAGCAAGTAAATATTTAAGACCACAGAGCTATCCTTGTGAGAGGATTCATCCCTCCACATCCCATTTCCTTTTCAGCTAAATCACTACTTGACATTGGGCCTTTATTAGCCAACCAACATTAGACTGTAACTCAAATGCTACTTTGCACCTTTCCTAGTTTGCCAAAATCCACCCTCAAAACTCTTCTGTTATGCCCAGAACTCTATTCTGTGTTGGGCAGACTCCACAGATCATCCCTCCACCTTATCTTAACGAAAATTGGTTTCCCTAAGGCCATCAATTCTCCTGAAAGCTTTTAATGAAGTTTTTTCTTGTTTCTCTCAGACTCTATCTTCCTCAGGGTGAGTAGTTTGCTTTTCTTTACTAATTCTGGCCATTGTTTTCTCTTCCAGGCAACAGTCTACTCTTTCAAAACATAAGACTTTTATCCATTATGTTCACATCCTCACCTCTAGGTCTATGGTCACTACATATGGTTATAAAGGTTGCTCACTGTCTCAACAGATAAATGGTGTCTGAAATCCAACTCAAGGTCTTCTGAGCAAGCCACAGGCTCTAGTGAGGGAATGCATCACCAGGGAAAAGGACATCAGAGACGTCATTATGGAGTAGAGATAACCCTGATCTCCACTTCCTTGTAAACACCTTCCTCTGTTCTGTCCTCTATCTTTCATCTACATTCTTCTATTTGTCTCTGAGCAGATGAACATTGTTGAAGAACACTACAAAGGTCTATCTTCCCTATGCATTCATTATCATAAACCACAAGTAGGCACCAGCACTGTCCAGCAATATTGTAAAGACTCCTAGGAAGCTCTCTGTCCCACACCAGAATTCTGATTCTATATCTGATCTTTCTTCAAATCTCTCAGTCCCACCTCCAGTCTCACTGACAGCATGCCTCACAGATCATAAAGAAAGCAGAAGCATTGCACAGAGAACCTTTCATCTTCCTACCAAGGCTCCAATTCATGTGTATCCCTACTCTTCCCCTCATTGTCCTTTCTGTCCCAATGGAAAACACACCCCAGCTCTTAACAAACCCACCTGTCCAGATTTCACCTTCTAGTCTACTCTAGGACTTTCTTTCCTCTTAATTTGTTCTCTGTGTCATGAATCATCAGTCTCTCCTCTACTGGGTCATTCCCATGAGCATAAAACCATGCTTTATTATGTCCCATTTTAAAGAATAATCAAGGACCACACCAGAAAAGAACCCTCCAGGTAGTACCCAATTTCTCTGTCCCTCTTCACAAGCATTTCTAATGTTCTTTCCACAAATTGGTTCTACTTCCTCACCTTCACCTCATTCTCAGAAACGATCATTTCAGGAATAGAGAAATCTCATCTTAGCATTGCTAAGTAACTTCAAACATGTCACTGAAACTTCTCCAAGCCTTATAGCATCCAATTAGACCACGCATTCTTAATGGAGGCAGAAAGTGATTCTTTAGAAGGAGAAGGGGAAGGGAAAGAGGAAGGATGAGAATGAGAAAAAAAATTGACTCTTCCTATGTATAAAGCACAACTCTAAAGTACAGATACAGACACATAGTATGCCCATGGTATTAAAATTTCATGAAGGAAGGTACCTAAAAAAAGGCCTTTTAGGTGGTTAATAATATTTTTTAAAGGTTGAGAAATACTGGTTTAAATGAACCATAAGTTTATGTGCAACTCTTAAAGGTCCTTTAATTCTATCTTCACAACAACAATGCCAAGAATTCAAAACATGCTTACAGTAAGTTCACACTCTTTGTTTAAGGAGGCCAGGACAAATTTTAAAATATTAGAGAAACCTATTGTATATAAAATCCTAAATATTGGGAGTTAGTTGTGTTTCAGAATTTAAACATTTTGTACATTAGAAATCTTTTATGAAAGTATCTATATGACATATTACCTCTAAGTAGAATGTGAAGGGGTAAACACATTAATATTTCTGCACTTAGGAACAAGGGTATTCACACCAAGCAGGATAAATAAAGACTATAGTAAATGGTCTCATGTCAAGCAAAAGCTTTCTGATATCTCAGTATATTGGATTTTGGCACTGCAGATAAGGGACTATGGATCTGCAACTGTGAGTGGCCAAATTACTTAGGCCAATTACAATTCACAGAAAACATTTCCTTTGAAAGCTGATATTAAACTTCACACATTATCCCACAATAACTATATTCCATTGGCAAGAATAATAACCCTTCACTCCTCCAGCACTTGGTTACCAATGGTGTATGTTCAGAATTCAGCTGGGATCTAATGAACAAAATATACTGACCAACAAAATAGGTCCAGCGGCATGGAAGCGTGGAACAAACTGACATATCTCAGAGGGGCAGGCAGGGGATGGGAAGAAATTAACCAAAGAACTTAAATATGCATGTATATATACAGCCCATGGACACAGGCAATAGTGTGGCAAAGGCCTGGGAAAGGCCAGAATTGGGTGGAGGGGGGCAAGGGCGGGGAAAACAGGGACATCTGTAATACTGTCAACAATAAAATATATGTTTATATTTGTAAAACAAACAACAGAAGAATACAGGTGAGCCATGGTGCAAGGCCTCCTTGCAGCCATTACAATGGCCACTTACTGGAGAGCACTACATTATTCATAACAGAAGCCCCATATCTTTAATCAGATCTGGCTTCTAAAGGCCACACAGGTAAGAGAACCAGTAAGTGGAATCACCAACAGATCCACAAGGTGAGTACATGGAGCAGTCACCAGGGATAGCTGGCATTCTGACAGCAAAGAAGAAAGGTAAAACTATTTGTAAAGAAGGTAAGAGCCTTGCTGCCTAGGCAAAACGTCTTAGATTCCAGTCCTAGCTCTGCCCCTATGAGCTGGGTGATCTTGGTTATTCCTTAACTTCTCTCTGCTCCAGTTTCATCAGCGACATAGTGTTGAGGAAGATGCTGCCTGTCTCCTCTGGCTGTTGTGAGGATTAAATAAAATAATGCTTGTGAAGAGTTTAGCATAGTGCCTAACAATGAGGAGATACTCAATACAATTTATACAGTAAAAATAAAGCACAAAATCTCACAAACCATAGCAGCCTGAATAAACTTACTACCAATTCTTCAGAACTTGGAAATGATCATAATTTAGTATAGAGAAATATCATCTTAGCTATGCTACAAAACTTTAAACATGCCATTGAAACTTCAAGGAGCCTTATAGCATTATGCATTCTTTTTTTAAAAATAAATCTTTATTATTCAGATTATTACAGATGTTCCTTTTTCCTCCTTAGCTCCTCTCCACCTGATCCCCCCCCCCCCGTCAGCCCTTTCCCCCCGCCACTGTCCTCATCCATAGGTGTAATATTTTTGTCCAATGTCTTCCCACACCCTTCACACTCCCTTTCCCCCAAGAATTGTCAGGCCACTACCTTTCTATACCCTTGATTCTATTATATTCACCAGTTTATTCTTAAGGGAGGCAGTAAGTGGTTGTTTAGTCAGGTAAGGTGGAGGACAAAGGTGGGGGGGGGAATTGACTCTTGTTATCTATAAAGCATAACTATAAAGTACAAAAACAGACACACAATATACCCATGGTATTAAAATTTCATTAGGGAAGGTACCTAAAAAGACTTCTTAGGGGATTAATAATAATTTTTAAAAGGTTGAGAAATACTGGTTTAAATAAACCGTAAGTTTACATATAGCTCTTAATGGGCCTTAATCCTATCTTTACAACAATAATACCAAGAATTCAAAAAATGTTTACTACAAGTTCACACACTTTGTTTAAGGTTAGAATAGATTTGTATATTTTTAGAAAGTTCTCCAATTAAAACAGTTCAAAATTATAAATGTCACTGTATTTAAAAGAGAAAATCCTCTCAAATCAAAGAAACCCCAGCTGTCACTCATGAAGGGACCCTATGAGCCACAGTTGTGTAAGATTTTCCCTATTTTATAGATAATATAAATTATGTTATCTATAAAAAGAGTCAATTCTCCCCCTCCCGTCCTCCACCTTACCTGACTAAAATAGATAACATAATTATGTCTAGATATGAATATACTTAGTTCTTTTCAAATTATGTTTAGATATGAATATACTTGGTTCTTTTCCCCAAAAATGGGGAAAAAAACTAGAATAAGGACAACTATTTGTAACCACCATGAAGTTGGAATACTGTGGCTGTCTTCGCTATGATAAATGAAAGATCACCTTGGAATATAATTCATTTTTAATTGCTTCTTGCATCTAATCTAACTACTGCTGGAGTCTGTCATAAAATATTTACAAAGTAAAAGCAAAAAAAAAAAAGAATTGGGGGTGCTAAATAAAGCAGGCCACACATTTCTACATGGTCAATTTTGGGGGCATTGTTTACAACAAGAACAAAGTCATAACTTATATGTGAATTTTGGGAAACAGATGAAGTATGATTAAGGATCTCTCTTAGTGTTACAGCTGTTCTTTTTAAAACTGAAACATAATTGACATACAACCTTGTATTAGTTTTAGGTATACAACATAATGATTTGATTTATGTATATATTGTAGAGTGATTAGCATCCATTACCACAGTTACAATTTTCTTGTGATGAAAACTTTTAAGAGCTACCCTTTCAGCAACTTTCGAATATACATTATTTATTGTTAACTATAGTCACCATGATGAACATTACATTTATCTTATTTTATAACTGTAAATTTATATCTTAAATCAGTTTTTAATGCACCTTCTTCTCAGCCTTGGACTTGAATCCTTTCTACACCCAAATACCTTGATACAACAAAACAGTTGTATAAAATGCTAGAAAGATCAATATTATAGCTATGTTTTTCTTTAAATACTTATGAAGTTTTGTATTTGCAACCCAGTCTTACTGCCTCCAGAATCCTAGGTTTTTCATGCTCATATAATGCCCTCATAATTCTGAGTTTTCCAAAACTCCACTTTAGAAACTATAACTGAAAATGGCATTCTAAAATTGTATAAAACACCTTCATGTCAAACTGTGATTAAATGCTTGACCATATTTTATTACCAGTAATATATATCATAAAGTGTTTTAATATTATCCATTTTATTCACAGAAAAACAAATGTGTTATGGTATCTTTGAAGCTCTCAGGCAGCTGCATTTGCATATGTAAAGATGTGTGTGAAAGCAAATTCCCTTAGGCAAGGTGCTCCCTGCAGGATGCTGAAGGTAAACACTCTTGACTGATGGTGAATATAAATATGCCATCTTAAACAGATGCTAACCACTGTTTATAGGCCTTCAAGTCCTAGGTCTTCAAGTGACAGGAAAATCTCTCTTATAAACCCATATGCTAGTTTAAGACTGTTCCAAATATACTGACTAGACAGAGTAATAAAAAGAAAATATATATATCAGGTAAGCCGTGAATACACAGAGAATAGTTCAGGAGTCTAGAGTTGGATCCATGTGTTCTCAGCCTCAACTGAGGCAATTTGGCCAAAGAGCCCACTATTTTAATGATCATTAGGATTGCTATCACCATAATGCAGCTGAGCATTCCTGAATGTTCCTTAGCATCACGAAGCTACAAGATTTACTCTAGGTAACACCAAGGAGACCAAAAAAGGAAAAAAAAAATCAGAACACAAATAATCACTGGCAAGGTTTAGACATATTTAAGGAAAATCTCCATTTTACAAAGTCAAGTAGATATTGTATAAATATACATTCTGTATGATAACACTCAAAATAGCATAAAAATGTTTAATCACAATAAAAATGTACTTCCAGTAGTCTCACATTTTGGCATGTTTCCATGAGAAAGCCAAAGCCATCAAATTCTCAACCTGACAACACACAACGTTACATGGCAGGGCCTTAGCGTTTACCTTTGTTTGAGATTGATCCATGATATTTTCAGATACTCAGTGGTTTCCTTCACATTCCTTGTGTCATCGCTACTATATTCCCTCAGCAGCTTCTGCAGGATGTTATCGAAAGCCATCACGATCCCGTCTCCAGGACCCAGTTCTTGAAGCAGTATCTAAGGTGCAATTTCAGGCGCCATTGTTAGACTTGGTCACTCAGTAACCAGTATTGCCAAAACATTGGCCCTCCCAGTAGGTTTTAACAAGTTTTAGACACAGATATCAAAAGTAGAAAACAAATTATTGGACAAACTCTTGCATGTAAGTTTAAACCAAAATAATTACAGACGTGAAAAGAAAAATAACTAAGAAAGTCATCTGGTACATAGTAGATGACATTAAACTAAACGCTTGTCTGTTCCTCTTTTAGATATTTTATTTCCTGAAAACAATGCCTTTTTTTATTCCTTCTGCTATACATCTGATCCTTATAGGAACATGCACTGTATAGGAATGAACTGACTATAGTGTTCCCTTATAAGTACTTAAGGACGATGGAAAGGGCCAACAATATGGA
The DNA here is from genome assembly GCA_011751065.1 of Lasiurus cinereus. Taxonomy (NCBI): domain Eukaryota; kingdom Metazoa; phylum Chordata; class Mammalia; order Chiroptera; family Vespertilionidae; genus Lasiurus; species Lasiurus cinereus. The sequence goes on along the minus strand of JAAGEH010000018.1, from coordinate 19,802,159 downwards.
AGTCTTCTGTCTCCTGTCCCTTGCGATCACTGTGTTTGTTTATATGATGATTGAAGCATTGATACCACTTTGAATTGTATTCCTTTGCGGAAGGTTCAGGGGCTCTGCTGATACTACTTTTGATCCACTTGGTAAAAACAATTAGCAGAAATCATAAACACAGAGAATGATCCAGGAAATCAGGACAGCTGGCCACTTGTTTTTTATATTGTAACCATAGAGAAGTTCATATGTGTGAAGAATGAAAATATATTTTCATGATTTAGATTTAGATTCCTGCATATTTGTTATTATATTCTTCACAAATGTACACTTTTATTTTAGGCTATCTGAAGGGCAAATACATGTTACACTAAAATATAAACTGACAACCATAACTTCTAATTCAAGAATATTTTCTGTGATTACGGAGAAAATTTAAAATAGTGCCATACATGTTCAATATCATAAACTCTATTAACCAAAGTGATCACAGAAGGTCCCTGCTCTTATAACATTGGTAAATCAGTCTGTTATAAAGGTACTAAAAGAAAATAAACTTACTTATTACCTGATTTGTTCCTACAGTAGCCCTCAAATGAAAGTCCCCAGAAATTTCCTAAATAGAAATAACCTTCAGGGTAGACATGAAGGGAACAAAAGAAGGTTCTTGGGATCCTGAAAATGTTCCCTTTCTAGTGGCTGGTTTGTGGGTATGTTCCATTTGCAAGGAGTCAGTGAGCTGTAAATCTAAGATATATGTACATTTCGATTTGCTATGCCTCCAGGAATCTTTCAGAATTGTTCTTGGTCAAATGCTTTATATTAATTTCAATGTGTATTCTAAGAACTTGGGAAAATGTCACAAGAACCCTTAAAATTACAGAACCAAAAGAACCACACATGCAACAAATCAGTATCGCCAAAAGGTATCTAACGAGTCTTACTTGATTATCAGAAATTTGTTTGATAAGTGGATCTCTTCGGGCTTGTTGAAGAATATAGAGTTGAGCCTCATATTTTCTCATAAGTTCTTCGGTCTCTTCCTTGTGGTCCTCCCACTGCAGGCTGTCAATCACCATGTCCTCCAGCTGCTGCTGCCGCAACTCCACGCCATGCTGAGTGCTGTCCCACTGGTTCCTGACCTTCTCCACTTAAAAAAGCATTTCAAAAATAGAGTTCCTGAAAGTGACTCTCAGGAAACGGAAAAAGTATCTGATACTAGACTTACTACAAATGAAGCTAGTAATAGAGAAGAGAGGCAAGTCGACACACAGTCACACTATACAATTGATATATTTAGGAAACCATTTTTCAGAAAAAATTCTTCTATTAAACTCTATTAAATTTTATTTTTTTACTGTTCCAACTTCTGGTTTCTTTTATTTCTTTTCTTTTATATATATATGAGCAGTTTTTTATATATTTTAATTTATTTTATTGTTGAGAGTATTAAAGATGCCCCCTATTTTTTCCCCAACACCACTCTCCACCAGTCAGTCTCCTGCCCCATCTCAGGCCTTCACCACACTGTTGCCTGTAGCCATGGGTTATGCATATATGCATACAAGTCATGTAAGTTCTTTGGTTAATATATATTTAAATGCATTAAAATACCTTACAATAAAAAATATCTACTACTATGAACTGGTAAAGCAAAAAATTCTAAGAAAAATAATTTTCTATCTTATTTTATATTTACAGGACCTGGTTTAAGAAAGGTGTTAGTAGTACTTTATGATAGAACTTTAAGATGCAGACATAGTCACTTGTCATCCTCAAAGGAAATGCTCTAAGGTAGTCTTGATTTGAAAAGAAAACTCCTTAAGAGTACTTTCACATTTGTCTTACTGTAGCATTAAATCTCTCCAAAAGGAAGTATTTTTCTATGTTGAAATTTAAGACACACTAAAAATAACATAAATTCAAGTTTTGTGTACCCAGCAGCCCTTCATTATAAAGAAAAACAACAACCCACAAATATTGGCTCTTATCTGTTCTCTTTTATTGTTTCTTTCTCTTTCTCTTTCTTTCATTCTCAGCCTCTTTCTCTCCTCCCCTCCCTTCTTTCCTCTTCTCATTTTTAAGATGAAGTTAAGAAAGAAAGATCTAAGGAAACAAACTTCTGATTAATGACTTCAAGGATGGTTCATGATCTTGAACTGAAGTACCCATAAATAATAGCTTTCAATATCATCAACAACCCATGGATAATATGTAGAAAGGTAAAAACAAACTTCTAGAAAATATTGTGTATGTCATGGAAAATTGAAGGGCTAAAATTAAGTACCAGGCCAAGAAGAACTTAATTACAATATAACATTTCTTCTGGTAAAATTCTTGGGATAATATAGACTATCAGAAACCATTAAAGTTATCATTCCAATAATGTTCAGAAACCATTAAAGTTATCATTCCAATAATCCAAATTATACTTACATGTAATAATTCTAAAAAAAATGTGTCAATGAGATCATTGGTTTTATACTGTCTGACTAAAACCTTAAATAAATTGCTTAAGATTATAACTTAAGGAGAAGACAAATTTACCATAATGTTCTACTTGTCAGTTAAGAAATTACATAGAGTAGTTTTGACCAATTCTACTACAAATAAAATCCTGAAAATTGAACAAATAAAACTAAAGACATCAAGTGACTGCAAATATAACCAATTTATCATAAAAAGAAGCAGACTATCCTACTATTTGTGAATAAGAGCAAAAAGAGCAAAAAACTTCAACTACTTTTGATAGTAGAAGCTGAGGATGGTTTCTCATATCACAAATCATGACAAAGACTGTGCAGTCTCTACAGAAGAAAATGGAGAGAAAACAAAGAAAGAGAGGTAAATTGGAAAGGGAAGATATTTGGGAGAAGAAAAGAAACTTTGGACAAATACAGAGGTGGTGGGGAAAAGGGAAAAAAAAACATAAGACGGTAGAAAAGGCAAAATGGAGATGGATTTACAAAGAGTTTGGCGTCACTAAACCAGAGAAGCTCCCCTGCCAGCAATGGGAAATGGGGTCCCTCTGGATCTCCACAGGCACAGAAATCCATCAATTCAGAAAAGGCAGGAAACATGGCTGAATCAGTAAAAATAAAGCAATACTTGGAGACAGTAAAAGCTCTTTGCTAACTCATCTCTTGCAACAACCTTGCTACCACACATTTATTTTGAAACCAAAGCACCTTTTTTATAGGAGAAACAGTCGAAGTTATCCCCTTGAGAAATAGTAAACAAGGTGATAAAATAAATTCCAGTTTATATTCTGTCACAGATTAAGTCCATCACTTGTATGAAGCATAGTGGGAGGCCCCAGAAAGGTGACTATTCACAATCTGTGGAGGAAATTTCAGTAACTCTGAGAAGTTATAGGTGCAAAGATCAGGGTGGGAAAGACATTTTATTAGCTGAGGAGAATTTCACCTGGGGAGAAAAGGCTGAAGAAAAAAATATGCAAATAAAAGTAAGAATAAGAACTGTCCGAAAGTTTTAAAGGACATATATAGTTACAGAACAGCTACAGATGGGGCCAAGGGCTGTAGTGGAAGAAAGGGTGATAAAGCAGACAGTGACCATCCCTAGAAATACCTAACGTATATTTTGATTTCAAAATAAATGTGGGAACAAGGTTTATTATAACCCAAGAGTTAGCAGAGCACTTCTAATATCTCACAAAGTGGGGTTATTTTTCCTGAATTCACCATGTTACTTCTTTCTCCCTCCTTTTATTATTAGATTGTTTTTGCCTCCCCATTCTTGAGAATTTAGTCTTTGTTTTATATGACATACAGATGCTTTTAAGCTAGATATTAAACTCAAAACAAAAATCGTGGCTGTGGTTGTTTTGTTTGCTTATTTTTACTTTGCTTTATTTTCTCTTTAGCTAAGCTGTTCCCAAATTACCGCCAGCTACCGAGGTACAGAGTAATTGCTCAATAAATATTTTTGGACTGAATTTTGAGATCATGAGTTAAAATACATGCTAAGATTTAGTTTTAGTGAATTAATTACAATGAAAGAATGGGTTTTCATTCCTATAAGTTGCTCTAATTTTTCTTTTCTTAGTTCCTTCAAAAGGAATATTATCTTAACAGCAAATAATCCATTGAATCAGTAACTACTTAAATGTAATAATATTAATACTTTGAGAAATTCAAAAGGGAATTCGGACTGTTAACAAAAGGTTAAAAAACAAGGGAAAACTGTACTTATTCATAGATAAAGAATATCAAATATCAAATACTATTAATTTCTGGTTGAATAATCTTTGAAAAGGTGTATATGTGTGTAACCATTTTCAGTGAAAGTAGATGATGACATATAATTTGTTTGGACTTACATTTTTCTGTGATTGCTGTTCTCACATCGGAACTGGAAGCTTTATTTTTCAAATTCTGAGCCAGTGTAAAAACATAATCAAGTTGAGGATGGCGCTGTTCCAAGTCCGCCTTTGTGATCTGTTTAAGAAGAAATGATTTTTAAGATTTGTTAATAGGCTACTTGTCAAGAACACTAAGGAGCAAAACTGGTGTACTGGCATCAAAGTTATTTGTCTCCTAAACAGGACAGTGAGGCATCTCAATGTGGCACAGTAAGTCCTAGGTTCAAATCTCAGCTCTGCTACTTATCATCTATGTTAACAGGCATTTCACCTGTCTGTGGTTTTGTTTTCACAAAAAGAAATAGTAAGATACTGACAGCTCAGCTATATGAGGTCTGAGAAGATTAAATGAAGAAGTCCCTTTAAAAACTAAAAACTGCTCTAAAAACATTAGCAGTGATTTCTGCAGAAGATACCTTACATATCAGGCCTACATCAGGTATGAACACAAACTAATGTCACCTCCAGGGATCGCAGTGAGGTATTAGAAAAATGCTAATTGAATAATTGTAAATTAAATAATTTTAGACACCAAAAACTGTTGCTCTACTGGTATCTCTTGATAAGAATGGGAAAAAAGTTAATGTCAGGAAATAGTGTGTTTCAGCTATGGAACTAATAGCCATAAAGGCTCTTTCCAATAGGTAAAATGATATGGCAAAGATTCTCTCCCAGCTCTTCCTCTTTAGGAATTCACTAATTTTGCAGACTCCAATTACTCCTGCAGTGTCAAATGTTATTTCTAAATGGATTATTCACAACTTCCAATCCGGGGCCCATTTCAATGAATGCTAATCATTTCTTTTTTAAACGGCCTAAGAACCTCTCAACACTATATACTTGAAACTGAATCAATCAAACCCTCATCTACATTTCACTTCTACTATTCCGAATCTCTGCTAACTGCGGCAGCATGGTCTCAGCAGCCCAGAAAGGCTCTTTTCTTTGTATTAAGTGTCTCTTGCACTATTCCCATTGTTACTGCTAAAACAAATCATTGTTATCATCAATCTCTAGCCACAATTTAAAAAAAGAAAAGGAGTAAAAATGCGTGCCCACTGCTTACAGATGAAAAGTCCAAAGGGCTCTCAGTGGCCTGAAAGCTTTGTCAGAGTGAACTCGAACTGCCCTTGCCCTCTCTCTTCCTAATGCACTTCTTTGCTGCACAAATGTTGACCTCATGTCCCTCACCTTCCATGCTCCCCATCTCATGTCTTTATTTACTCTGCTCCCCAGACCAGCAATGCCATTTACTTATTTCTAGATGTGAAAATCCCACATGGCCTGCCTTCCATCACTGTGGCAGTAACTCTCTTCTTCATCCGGGCTCTTCTATCTGGTCACGTGCACCTGCCTGTGCCTGTTATTACACTCTGCTCTGCGCAGAGACAGTCTACTTGCACACATTCAGTGCCTCCACCATAGTCGGGCACATTTGTAATCTGGGATACATTTGGTAACTATCTCAAAAGATAGTTAAGGAAGTAAACATGTAAATTATTTACAAAAGTGCCCAACACACAGTAAGCACTTAATAACAGTTAGCAATCACTGTTATTATTTAATGGTTCATTCCCAATTTTTATTTAGTATATTCTTTTCCGTATCTCTATATAGCACACAAGTCCAGAAGCCAACACACAGTGAATATGGATAAAGAACTTTATAAATTGGCATGCCATGGTGTGTTTGTGTATATATATAAAATGATGGTCAGGCATTCCCACTTTTAATGTCAGCAATTAAACAAATTAGCTCATTATAAAGCATACGTTGAAATGGCACATCAGGAAATTATCCTACATCACACTAGACATTAACTGTAACACTAGTTTACATTTGTACTGATAGGACTAGATTTACAATCTCAGTTTCATATGTTAAAATATACACTGAGTCTACACTCAAGTGGTAAAGGTGATCTTTCCAAAAACAGTATAAATGCAAGAAAAATCTGGACTCTTCCGAACTAGTCTGGGATGGCTGTTTGGCAGATAAAGACATTCTTAAAGCTCACTCTCCCAGAGTTCAGGACAAACAAAAGGGAGCCAAACAGATTGTGTCTACCCATGTGCTGAGGATGCTGCCATGACAAACCTCTACCCTGTGCACCTACTTTCATTCTGGAAATCGTCTTATTGATCTCTTGCACATCCCCAACAGTGACAATGTTGGACTTCAGCATCTGGTCAATCAATATCAGCCAGTCGGCTAGTTCTGTTATCGTTTTATCCAGATCATCAGGGATTGAAATTTCCGAAGTATGAGGAGACTGAGCAGGAGGCTCTGATGCAGAGGATACTAGCACCACCTTTAGGGCACCTGGATGAGCTGAAATAAAAAATGTAGTAAAATACTACTGAATCAACAGGATATTCTGACTGTGGTGGGGCAATGGTGACATGTGTCTATGTGCTTCTGTAAAATTTAGCCTAGGTTAAAAAATGGTGAGAGTTTTTATTTCTTCATATGGAAGTGGCAATGGTATTTCTGACAGTATCTATGTCTTTGGTAGCTGTAAAGCCAATTAAACACCCAGTTATACAATATTCTAGGGCAGTTAATCAAAAGTAACTAAAACTGACACCAAGAGAAGCTATATTAAGAAATACACCAACTGTGAGAAAATTAGCACTGCTATTTTATTTTGTCAAGAGGTTTACCTTAATTATAAAGCCAATTTATTCATAGTTTTCTGTTGTTCAGAGAGCTTGGAAGGCACTTAACTTTATAATATGAGCATTAGCAATTCTTCATCCACATCATTGTGAATACCCAAGTAAGAATATCTATACTAATAAAAGGGTAATATGCTACTTGGCAGAGGTGGTTAGGGGCGATCAGACTGGCAGGGGAGAGTAGTTAGGGGCAATCAGGCTGACAGAGAAGAGCAGTAAGTGGCAATCAGGCAGGCAGGCAGAGTCATTTAGGGTGATCAGGCAGGCAGTTAGGAGCCAACAGTCCCAGATTGTAAGAGGGATGTTTGACTGCCAGTTTAGGTCCAATCCCCTGAGGGGTCCCAGATTGGAGAGGGTGCAGGCCAGGCTGAGGGACCTCCCTTCAAGCACAAATTTCATGCACCAGGCCTCTAATATATGCATATATTCACTACCTGTTACTTAACTCTTTCCCTACAGGTGGATACTTAGATGGCTCCTTACATTTCACTTTAAAAAAGAACTCACAAGGCATGTCTTTTTTGTGTAGAGTATTTTGCATATTTCTGATGAACACTTTGGTATCGATTTGCTAAAGTAGAATGACTGGATCAGAAAACATGAAAACAAAAGTAATGTATTTAATACTTATTAGCAAATTCCTTTTCCTTAAAAGTTGAAAATTGAGATTTGCAATAGCAACGTATGGACTCTGCATCCAGGATACACACCAATGATACTCTGTCTCAATGGATGAACACACAGTGCTCACCAGTGTACTCATTTACTGTTGTTTTTTTTTATTATCAGTGAGAGCAAACATTTTTTGTTTGTTAATCAAATATAGTATAATTTATAACTGTGGTCTGTATCTGCTTCCTTTTCAATTTGCAAGAACTCATTTTTATAGGAACAATGAATCTTGCCATATTGCTGAAAACACTGTTTCTACTTTAGGATTTTTAATGTGTGTTTTCTTTTTAACATATAGATGTTATCAAATTTGGGTGATCAGATCCATAAATCTGTCCTGGAAGATTTGTTTCTCCAGAACTCTCAGTTAGAGATTCTTATCTTCTTCAAAACTTGGATATATACATATTTTTCTCTCAGTTGTTTGTGTTTGTCTTTTATTTTTAATGATGGAAGGTTGGTTGTTTTTCTTTAGTTTTATACAAGGTAGCTGAATTATTAAAACCAACTGGAGCCACTTTAGCATATGGTATATTAGATAAGACTTAAATAGATATAGTCAATACATAAATTCAGTACAATTTAAATTAAAATCCCCAACAGGTTTGCATATATCTTGACAAAATCATCTATTGAAATTTCCGATTCCAAAATTAAAGGGCCAGATAAGAATCAAGAGAATGAGCAGGGCACGGTGTTTCAGAGAGCTTGCAAAGCATGGTGTAATGGCTATGGTGCCGTAACCCACACTCTCATCGGGATTAGGAGAGAAGAAAATAGTGAGAAAAACTTTTCCTCCACACATAAGTGATCATCAGCATCTATCAGTAAATAGCTTCCCTGGGATGGAGAACTCTTCTAAAATCCCATCTCCCACCTGATTCCAGGATATCTAATCCTTTATTCTCAGTCATGATCTGCATGCAATTACACTCCTCCCAGGGTATGTTGCATAATGGTTAGAACTGACTTTCTGAAAAACTGCATGTCCTCATTTTCCCTTCCCAGGCTCTCTTAGGGACCAGGTCCCACTCTGGTTCCAGGAAAGGCAAAAAGTGCCTTGCAGTCAAGTATGTGTTAGGTTTAAAGAAGACATTCCTTTCAAATAATTGAAAATAGTAAAACAAATCACAACTGCGTTGTGTTTTTCAGTTTAAAGTTTTCTCTAATTCATATATGATGCTCATAGTCATAATGTTTTGCTATGTTTATTAAAAATGGTTAAAGAATAAACTGTATCTTACCAGCAGTTCTTGACTGAGAAATAGAACAGGGCTCCGGGACATGTTCCTTCAGTACAGTGGGCACATCTCTGCATACCTATAGCATCCAGCCAAATGGAAAGAGAAGAGTATCATATAAATAAAGATGATTATGTTCCCCAAAGAGAAAGTGTTACTCTACATGATAGCTTTGCTTTTGACTGCAGTCTTGCTTAAGCCCCTACTCCACCAACATTACTATCAAGATGCCATCCAGCCCAACCGTTGTGGCTCAGTGGTTGAGCATCGATCTATGAACGAGGAGATCATGGTTCTGTTCCCAGTCAGGGCACATGTTTTGCTCTCAGGCTCAATCCCCAGTAGGGGGCATGCAGGAATCAGCCGATCAATAATTCTCTTTCTCCCTCTCCCTTTGTCTTTAAAATCAATATGTGTGTGTGTGTGTGTGTGTGTGTGTGTGTGTGTGTGTGTGTGTGTGAGATATATATATATATTTTTTTTTTAAAGAATGCCATCCAGTCCTTAGCTGTCCTGCCCTTTGCAACATTTTATGCTGTCACTCCCCCTCCCTTGAACTCTGAACAGTCTGTATTCCTGACTTTCCTCATACTTTTCTCTGACCTTCTAAGTGTCCTTCACCAGCTCATTCTCCTCTGCCCATCCATCAAATGCTAACCTTCTAAAGGGTAGGTTTTTTGGTCTTTCTACCGCTGACTCAGGCTTCTCTCCCTGGATCCTGGTTTCTAATGATTACATCTACCATACAGAGTTTAAAGATGCCAAGAACTCCCAAAAATATATTTTCAGTCTGGCAACTAGATATTCAGTCCAAATCTGAAGTCATCATCTGTCTCTCTGAAACCCCCTTGACAAAGCTAATGACTAATTGATCTTTCCAGATCAGCTATCCTGATCTGATAGTGGGTTTTGGTAAGAGGAGTTACTTGACTTCCTAGAAGAACATCCATCCATCCTAGGATCACTCCACACATCTCTATAGTTCAGCTATAGTGAGCTTTCAAAAGGTAACTTTCTCCTGCTTAACAACCTTCGACAGCTGCCCACTGCTCTCAAAGTGATGAACTGTTCTCAAGACACAGCTTAAATTCCTTGTGATTCATGGTGCGGCCTCCAGGTTCTGATGTTTGCTAGCATCACTCATTCTTCTCTTCATACTGAGCGACTTCCAGGACCCAAGTGCATTGTGCTCATTCTCTGTCTCTTCTAGACCATTTAATTTGCTGCTGTTCTCTCTGCAATGCCCTTTCCCCCACTGTTCATCTGTCCAATTCTTATTCATCCTTTACAAACTAGCTTGGAAATGATCTCCTCCAAAAAACCATCCAGTTACCCCTTAAGGCCAGGTATATGCCCTACTTTTATATCCCTATGGATCCTTCTATGTTATAATTGCTTAACTACTTGTCTCTCCACAATAAATTCTTTGGATTGGACATAGAGACATACTCTTTGCTGTATTAAAGTGGTGACTGGCATAAAGTGAAAGTTCAGTTAAAACCTTTTCAGGGAGTGAATGAATGAATGAAATATCCCAGAATAGTATTTACCCAAAGTGTGTTTGTTAGAATTCTCTGCACAGTCAGCACTGCTTGTTCTTGGACATTCATAATTCACCTACGTACAGTAAAATCAGTGAAATTCTACAATAAAGTTACTTAGAAAGATGTCACAGTAATTCTTAATGCACACCTTATTCCACGTTGAGTTTACAGTTCTTAAGCTTTCTGAAATCTTTTCTCTTTCATGTAAACTCAGACTTTTATCTGAAAGCATTTCCAATTCAGTTCTATTTAGCCATTTGAGTTTCTCAGCTTGTATGTCCATCTCCTGGTTTAAGTCCTAAAGGTGTCAGAAGAGGTACGATTAGAAAGTTGTCATACTAGAGAAAGTTCAAAAACTATATTAGAAACTAACATACTTTGGGTATTTTACAAATGTGAATTTTTAATTTATTAAGTAGACAAACTTTTAAGAAGTCTGAACATATGTTAACAAATTGCAATTGATATGGGAACAACCAACTTCTTGCAATGTGTATTCGGGTGTTCCGACCTACTACCCTGTCTCATAACAGGGTTATATACTCTCATATCTGCATTGATAATTTAACATTATATTCTTATGCAAATGATATCTGTTTCAATGAAAGGCCAAAACAAAATAAAAAGCCTTGTATGCATCATTCTCTATCTCATCTCTACCGACCCTATTGTACTGTCCTGCCCTTTGTGATAGCCCCCAAATTGTTTATAGAAGGTATATTCCAAGAAAACGAATTAAATTTGTATTTAGAACAGGAACAAGTTTGTTAGCTATTTGATGTCACATTTTAAAAAGAAAACTTAATAATTGTTTCCCACATAATATTTTTGTTGTTACTAATAGTTTCCAAAATGCCTCAATCTTACTCCTTTAGATAAAAAATTTCTTCAAATTAGTAGGCATCCTTTTACACATACTTTGATGCATGCCTTTGTGTTCATCCACATACACACCCAATTTCTTATTTTTATAAATAAAAATATGAACACAGTATGTTTATGTTCTGCAATACATCTTTCAAGTCTTAACACACAAAAAATATAAAATTTGTGGCCATTTGAGTATATTTATTTCTATATCTTTATATATTTTTATGTAGTATAAGTAAACAATTGTAAACAATCCTTGTAGATTGTGGATAAACAGAAAATATTGTATTAATACAACCATGACACTGAGTCTAGGGTACCCCACCATGAGTTACTCTTAAGTCACTTAAGAGTTTTCTTGTTTCTACAAAACTCAACTTTATTGCTAGTAATTAGCAATTATCTTCTAAATCGAAAAGCAAAAACTTTACTTCAAAGCAATAATTTATTCTACAATGATGTCTGTTTAAAATATCCTAAAAACCTTAGGTCTAATACTGAGACCACATGATTTATCATTTTTATGAGGAAAGCCTTACCTCTGCAAGAACAAATACAGCTGCTCTTTAGAAGAAAAGACAAAGATAGTCCTCTTTAAAGTTCACCACATATACCACAAAGCAAAAAGTTTCTTACTCTTCTCTTCTAATATTTTTATCTTATTTTTAGTGTAATTGTTCGTGCATCAAAAAAAGGACTGGCAAATGTAGAGACAAACCACTTACTGTTAATTCTTTCAAATTTTCTTCCAGCACAGTGGTGGATCTCTTTTGCACAGCATTCTCGGCCTTTGTTAACCAACAGATAATCTCATCGAGTCTACCTTTATATTCCATCACTTGCTTGCTTTCTCCTTGTAGCCTAAAAGAATATATTATTGAAAAATATTGGGAAAATCATCCAATTAAGCAGAACAGCACACATTTACTTTGCATATCTGTACTAAATGAAATAACTTCTGATAATTATTTTAATACATGTTTTAATGTGTCAATAATAATGTATACATTCTGCAATACCAATTATTTGATAATGTAAGAATTCTTCCTTCATTAAATTCAAAAACATTGAAACTAAAGACTGTTATTTTCTCTCATCATGAAAATTATATTGAAATTTAATAATACGAGTTTTTTAAGCTAGATACCATGTTCAACATAATGGACTTTTTAAAAACCATGAAAAGTGTTTTGATCTAAAAGTATGAGAAAAAGCGCATAATTACTGCATAGAGAGAGAAAGACTTCATTATATGATATATTATTAACATTAGGTGGCAACTATTATTCTGCTTTATTCACAGGAAAGAAAGAATAGGTAATGAGAATGGAATTTTTTTACAAGTATTAGAAAATGGAAATCTAGTTGGTTCATTAAAATAAAACTGATATTTAAATATAGCCTAGTCATAAAAAGAGATCTAGAAAATAAAGAAAAGTTTTAAAAGACATAAGGACACAAATAGTCATTATGAATATAAAAAAGAAACTGCCTTAATTAGATCATTTAAATGTTATAAGAATAACATTTATAAGTATATAAATGTTATGTACTTATAACATGTGTCAGAAGATGAGAATATCATTAGAACTCATATGACAAACAAGATTAATTATTTTTAAGAAAGGGTTTGAAAGCTATTTAGAGCTTTGGGGTGGTACCATAATTTTATAGCTGATGATTTAAAAATAGAATGTAATTTTTTAATAAATCACATTGTATTATTTATATTTTATGGCTATAATTTTGTCTTTTCAACCACAACCCCCCCCCAAATATATATATATTTCTAAATACTTATACATTTAGTAGAGAATCAGTAATATTTGAAAGAGGGTATTTTAATATTTTAAAAAACTAATGAAAATCACATTTTCAAATTTAAGTATCCATTAGGAGAGAATACTGCTTCAAAATTTAAAAAAAAAATCAAGCAACAGTATTATTGTTAAGACTAAAAATACCAAAACAGGTAATTTACCCTCTGTATCAAAGAGTATGTCACTAAAATAACAACTTTGGAAACACCCCAAATATTATTATAGACTTGTATTTCAAAAATATAAGCTGGCATTTAAATGTTTCATGTTTCATAATCATGACTAATTTAGTATTTTGAAAATATATCTATAAAGGAAAATAGCAAGTTATTTCAATACTGCATATTTGAATCACAAAATTTTCATCTGCAAACTAGTTAAATATAATCTACATTTTAAATGTTATCGCTATGAATAAAAACAAGCTTTAAAATTCATGTTCAAACAGTAGACAACAATTGCTCATTAAGAAATAACACTGTGAGCTATTGACCTGTGCAATTATTTAACTATGAGCCCTAATATACAAAACAGATTGAAGTGTGTGCTTTTTCGATGACTATGATAACAGTACACATCTAAGCTCTTAAAATGCCAATGTGTCTCTGAGTTAAGATAAATGACTAACCGAAGTGAAGTTAAACCATGAATTTATGAAACCAAGCATTTTATTTAAAATATCAGATGTTGGAGAAGAGGTGCATTATTCTTTTCTCTTCCAAAAAAAATGAGTAAAATAAGTAATGGCTTCAACTTGTTCATTCTAGAAGCAATATTAGCACATCCCACAGAGAGATCCATTTGAAAAACTTTAGAATTTCTGTATTGTTGCTAATACCACATGCCAGCGGGTACATCCTTTCCCTTTAGAAGATCTGGCAAATAGACAATTTTCAAGCTTGAGAGATTCCCCCATGAAAACTCATGGGCATGGCATAGAAGATCCTAAGAACCTCAGCTTCCAATCTTGGCCCTGGTCCCTGAACCTTCCCCTCCATCTAATCTTGGCAGGTCTCCCACCTGCCATATTGTTTCATGCCTCCCTCCACCTTTGCCTGTTCTCTTTCTTTTCCCTAGAAGGCCCACCCCCGGAGGAATTTATGGGAACTTGCTATAAACACTTCAAAGATCAGTTTCAGGATCCTTCCCCTGTGATGCCTAAATGCCATGGCTCATCACCCCAGTTCTGCATCTTCATCAAAACAAAGCATTTTTTCCTTAAAAGCTTTTCTTCTTGCCCTAGTCGGTTTGGCTCAGTTAATAGAGCTTCAGCCTGCAGACTGAAGGGTCCCAGGTTCAATTCCGGTCAAGGGCACATGTCCAGGTTGCAGACTCAATCCCCAGTAGGGGTCCTGCAGGAAAGATGCTTTTCATAAACACTCTAATTTAATCCTTATGATACTCCTCTAGGAAAATATCAGAGTTCTCATTTACAGAGAGAAAACTCAGCTACAGAGGTCTTTGGCCTCCCAAGTTTGTACAGCACTGTATTTGAGAGCATAAGTTAGCATCATCAGTAACTTTGTGTAAGACCTTGGACCTCACCTCTCTGAGCCTCAGTTTCTAAAGCTGAACAATGGGCCTACTGGTGCCCTAGAACAGGCATGAGGAACTTCCAGCCCATGGCGGTATAAGGCCCGAGAAATCATTTGGTCTGACCCTGCCAAGGCATTAGGGGTGAGTTAATTAAATATTTGACCAAATATAGCAAGCTAATTTTTAAGTTGATAATTTTGCATGGCCCATAAATGATGGTATAAATATCCAAATGGTCCTTAGCAGAGAAAAGGTTCCCCACCCCTGGCCTAGTGGATGGTGGTGAGGATTAAATGGGGCCTAGGGTACAAGGTGCCAAACGCTATCTCTGCTACGTGGCCAACTCTCAACGAAGACACCCAAACTACTATTGCTTCTTACTCAAACACATAAAATGATAGATGTTGCTATTTTATAAAAAGCATCCAAAGGCCAAATAGTCATACTTGAATATTTTATGTTATAATATAGGCATACCTCACTATATTGTTTCACTTTACTATGTTTGACAGGAATTGTATTTTCTTACAAATTGAAAGTAAGTCCCTCAGCCAGCAAAAAAGATTGACTCATTGAAGGCTCAGATGATGGTCAGCATTTTTTAGCAATAAAGTATTTTTTAACTAAGATATGTAATGGGTTGTTTACTACACAACTTAACAGACTACAGTATAGTTTAAACATAACTTTTATATACAATGGGAAACCAAAAAAATATGTGTGGTTTGCTTTATTGTGATAATTGATTTATTATAGTGGTCTGGAATCAAAACCACAGTATCTCCAAAGTATGCCTGTATTGGACTTTAAAAGATTTTAGGTTCACCTTTAATAAAATATTAGCATTGCTCTGAAATAATATATCATCTACAATTAAAATTAGAAAAAAAAATCTGGAAATTTTTAGCCCACAATTACCATTAACCCCAAAAAAGGGTCATTTATGAGACAGAATATATTAAGCAAAGTAGAAATTATCCATTAGTTATTAACTATTTCAGGAAAATAACTTCAAATAATTTTAAAGTAATGTATAACACACGTATAATGTTGAACTTTATAGTCACTGGTAAAGTGTTTACAACCAGAAGATACCCTAATACAATCTGGGGCATTGTAACATAATTTGACATAAGAACAAACAACAATACATCGTATGTATCCTATTACCTGGAAGAGTTGCAGTATTATTTACCAAGCACTGACATATATATGAGCACAGCACATGCTGTGACTAAGAACGACCAAGTGAGAGGATTACTAATGAAGATCTCAAGGTCCAATCAGGAAATGAGCAAGCGAGAAGCCTGACCCTGAACCCAGATCTTCAGACTGCAAGTCCAGAGTGTTCTTTCAACTACTTCCAGTTCCTGCCACATGGTCACCGTATCACAATTAACAGTCAGAAATAAAAAAAAAAAAAAGGCAATTTTTACATGTATCATACTGCATAGAAAAGTGGGTCTTCATGGACAGCCTGAAAATTCAGTTAGGAGAAGGGTTCTAAAATGCAGAACACGGACAGTGCGGGTCTTAACTGTCAGTAGAACTCCTACTATAGTATCAGGCCTCAAGAGAACTTTGAACTCCTCTGATTGTATCTTTTAAAGGCCCTGCCCAAAATGTCTACCCCTGTGCCCTTAACTTATTGAGGCTCAGTCACCTTGGCCGCCGATCCTTCACCTCTGCGATGATCGCAGCCCAACGCTGGTTTAAACCTGCCAGCTTGTCTTTTAAGAAGCTCCCATCTGTGGGGGAGAGTCTCTGGACAATCCCGTCCCCAGTTCTGTTTAGTGCTGCAAAACCGGGCTGGTGACTGCTGATCCCCTCTTCAAGTTCCTACAACAGAGTACAACCCAAGATGAATTCTGCAACTAAATTAAGATGTTCTGATGCAAGGGACCCCCCAGATTCCCAGGTATTAATTTAAGTGTTAGAGGAACAAAGTTCTGGGATACATTATGTTCATGAGAAAGGCATTTAAAAACATTTTCATTAAATTTCAATAAGCGCACTAAACAAAACCCATTTTGAAATCTCACCCATGCTTTTGCATGTCATACAGTGACACAGGATAGATAAATAATATAAAATACATAGCAGCTGTTTACAACTGAAGCATAAGCATCAATCAGGTTTGATTAAATGGGATTGCTTATCTTTTTTCAAATAGGTGCTTGAAAGCATCCCTCAAAAGGAAAAATAAATCCATATGCCCTTATGTCCTATCATATATAGGTAAACCTAAATGTGCATTTTCTTGAGACATTGCTTCACTGGTCTAAATTTTTAAGCAACAGATTTAAAGAGAATATTTTAAACTTAAATTTATGTACTCATCTATATCTCTAAAAATAAGAAAAAATGCATTAACATGTATATGAGAAAAACAAATGTATTTGTTAATGCCTCATGAACCTTCTACATAAAATATGTTTTTAAAATATAATAAGAGAGAAAATATTTTAACAATGGTAAATTGAAAGTTTGCTTGCTTTTCGGCCATTATGTTTAAAGACCTATTTTATTAGCAGAACTGATTTTGCTACTGTTATATTTTCCAAGACTGAATTAGACTTACATGAGCAGCTGCCCTGATATAGCTCATGAATAATTTACTTTTACAATAATTATCAATAATACAAAATGGAAATAAGATACCTAAGTGCTAAGTACAGAAAACAGAGGTGAGGTATGCTGATATCTTTCTGCCTTAGTCTTGGGTACATAATTTTACAAATGTTATTCTAAATATAATTTTTTTAATTTTTTAAATATATTTTTATTGATTTCAGAAAGGGAAGAAGAGGGAGACAGAAAGAAGCATCAGTGATGACAGAGAATCATTGATTGGCTGCCTCCTACATGCCTCACACCTGGAATCCAGCCTGCAACCCAGCCATGTGCCCTGAGAATCGAACTGTGACCTTCTGGTTTATAGATTGACCCTCAATCATTGAGCCACATTGGCTGGGCATAAATATAAATTTTTTAAAATATTTTTTTTTCATATTAGCCACTAAAGAGATTTTTTAATTAAATTTTACTAAAATTCTAATTAAAAATTTAAATAATGTTTCTTAAGCTCTATGATTGAAAACTAGATCTGGAACAAAATTTACAGGTTGTAATGCATCTAAAAGTTCATATATTTAGCCCTAACTTTCAAAATATATTTTAAATGCCAAATACAAAAGAATATGGCCCAGCATGGCTCAGTGATTCAGCATCGACCTATGAACCAGGAGGTCATGGTTCAATTCCTGAACAAGGAACATGCCATGATTTCAGGCTCAAATCCCAGTGGGGGGCATGCAGGAGGCAGCTGATCAATGATTCTCTCTCATCATTGATGTTTCTCTCTCTCCCTCTCCCTTCTCTCTGAAATTAAAAGAAAGGAGGAGGAAGAAGAAGAGAAGAAGGAGGAAGAGGAGGAGGAGGGGGAGGGGGAGGGAAGGGGGAAGGAATATGGCACTTACTTAGCAGATCTGCATCCTGTGATGGAGCACTCACTCACCTGCTGGTGGACCCTGGCTTTTTCTAGGTCCAGGCCACCATCTGGAGCCAAGGTATCAGCCAGTAATTCCTCAGCTTCTGTTGTCCACTGGGTGAGGTCATTAAGGTCACAGTGGAAGTGTCTCCATTCTTCCATAGTCCTGTCAAAATAACTAGAGGACAAAAATGAACATAAAATATGTTTCCAAACTTCCCAGAACTACTTTGAAACAATTTTTCTAAATGAATTCAAATCTCATTTAAACTGAAAGCCCCAAAATCAGTGAATTCACAGGTCACTGCACTAGGATCAGTTTCCATAATAGATTACAGTTAATGATTCCTTTTAGAGAAACATGTATTGTACCAAGACATCGGCACAAGCAGAATCCTAGCCCCCTTTCTTTCACATACACACCTGCACACATACATACACATACTAGGCAGCTTATGAACTGAAAAGACAGCCTTCTCCAGCTTGGAAAATCAAGATGAATTAGCTACAGGCAGTTAACCCACCCAACTTTGAACACCTAACATTTCAAATACCATGAAATGTCAAATATGATTAATTATTCTCTTAGAAAAAAATTACGGTGTTTTACTTCTCAGGTAGAACAAAACCCAAAATGCCAAAACACTTTAAAATTTCCTTTCCCTCCCTTATTCTCTGTGTGATGAACTGAATTGTGACCCCAAAACTCATGTGTTTAAGCCCCAACCCCTATAATGACTATTTGGAGATAGGACCGACAGGGAGGTAATTTTTTAAATGAGGTCATAAAGATGGGGCCCGAATCCCACACAACTGGTGTCCTAATAAGAAGAGGAAGAGACATCAGAGATATCTTTCTCTGTGAGAAAGCAGAGAGAAAAGGCCATGAAGGACACAGGGAGAAGGTGGCCATCTGTAAGACAGTTAAGAGAGGCCTCAACACAAACTAACCCTGCTGGAACCTTGATCTTGGAGCTACAGCCTCCAGAACTGAGAAACAATAAATGTATGTTGAGTAAGCTACCCAATCTGTGGTGTCTTATTAAGGTAGCTCTAGCAAACCAACATCCTCTGTGCAATGACTAATCCACAGCACAGTATGGAAGTGCCTGCAAAGCCCAGGTTAGGCAATGAGACAAAGGACTATTGAGTTGCCCATTTAATCCTCTCTCTTTTAGAAATAAGATAAAGTCAAAGTCCAGTGCTAATCATATTTGGAACATATAACATAAGTATAAAAAAGTATAAGTTTTACTGAAGTCAGATTCTAAACACTTCCCTTCTGCCTTTTCATTTCCTTAAGTGGTGCTAGGAAAGGCTTAGAAGATACCTCTGAGACTGGAATATTAATAAAATTTTTAGTTTATATAATAAAAAGATATTACTATTTTAACAAATAATAAAATGATCTCTGACATCTCTAACTCTAAAATAATGTTTATTTTTCCTTCTCCCATGAACATCATTTTGTAAATGTAGTTAATATTTGTTAAGTGCCCACAGGGAAACAACATTCTTTTGGGGATGACAAAATTAAGAGCAGTTCAAACAGAATACTATGAAAAAAAATATTAAAACAATATTTATTGTCTTTGGTAAAAATGTGCAGTAACTAAATAACCACCACAAATTTCAACTTTGGGAATGATGCAATAATAAAGAGAAAATTTTGCTAGAAAAGTTGCTCTAAAGATCTAAAGACTCTGAGAATATAAACAGTAAACCAAATAAATCTAAGCAGTATAGCTGTAGGTTAAATGAGAGAGAGAGAGAGAGAGAGAGAGAGAGAGAGGGGGGGGGAGAGAATGTTCAACTAGGAGTCACTAAGTCATCACCTCCTTTCTGAACATGGTCAGTTCACATGGGAGGCAGTATGGAATTGTGAAGATCTATGGGCTTCCAGAGAGTCAAAGGACTCAAAATCCAAGCTTTAATCTAGAAACATACAAGTTTTCTTTCTCTAACATTGCAATTGGCATTGATATCTTTTCCCCAAATATTCACCACCTCAGTTCCTGGTCGCTGCCTACCTGGGTCCCTAGATTTGATACTGAACAGTCAGTATATATAACCAACCACCTGGAGCCTTAACACAAAACATATTTAAAAATAAAATTCAGGTGGCTTAGTTATTAAATGTTAATTTTAAATCAAACAAAATTGTTTTTAAAGGATACATAAATATTTAATATCACACAAAAAGTAATTTGTATGCATATAAACAAACCAAAATCACAAAGGAAAAAGAATCAAAATATAATTATATAAAATTAAACTCATACATCAAAAAAAATACCACTAACAAAATTAGACAGCCCACAGGTTGAGAACCGCTAGGAGGATCCCCTAAGACCATTGGAAAACACAGATATTTACGTACAATTCATAGCAGTAGCAAAATTACAGTTATGAAGTATCAACGAAAATAATTTTATGGTTGGGGGTTACCACAACATGAGGAACTGTATTTAAAGGGTCACAGCATTAGAAAGGTTGAGAACTACTGACATAGAACATGTAGGATAAAACAAAACAAAATAGAAAAGATGAAAACCATGATGACTAATTTTTGTGTATATATATATATATATATATATATATATATATATATATATATAAAGTTTCCCAATATATTTTCCTTTGTTCACTTTCTCTTACATGGTACTTTATATTGGGCTATTTCACATCTTATTTGCCTTATTTGCCTTTCTACTACATAACCAGTTACTGCCAAAAATCTTCTTTTTTTTTTTTAATTTCACCTATTAATAGGCCTGGTCAAAATCTAGAAAGAAGAAGGCTCAAAATCATTTTATTTAACAAGTTATTTTTAAAAGAACTGTTGTTATATATAGATTCCAATTATCTATACCTGTCTCTCACATTAAACATCAACATGTTGGGAAAGTGAACTTAATGAAAACCCTTAAGTTATTTTAAAGAAAATGGACACTATTTAGATATTAAAAATTAAAGGTACTTCTTTTAATTATTAAGATATTATGTTGCAAATCACTGCCTATGTAATCTCTTTCCTCTTTCTTTAAGGAAATACACTCATCACAATTTATTAAACGGGGACTCTTCCAAGGATATGAAACATACTCTTGTTAATCTTAATGTACATGTGACCTTTTCATGCTCATAAGCTTATAGGTGTGTTTTTTTAATTAAATTTTAACTCAATTTACACCTACCCTTTACGATCATTGTACATCCTATTAATTCTGTCCCATTTTGCATTCAATTGTGTTAGTATATCCCGGATCTGAATGGCTTCAGGTCCAGAAGCTTCAAGGATAACATCTGGTTGTTTCTCGTGAATGACTGCAATCTGCTCTCCAAGTTTGTCCAATTGGTCTTTGATATTCTACAAATACAATGCCAAACATTAACAAAATCCAGGAAAGATGAAAAATTTATATGGTAAAATACTTATTTAATAGATTATGAGATATAATAATTTTACTAATCAAAACTGAAAACTTAAAAAAAGTGTGAGGAATACTACATGATATCCCAATGGTGAGAAAAAAATCCTAACAGATGTTCCATGTAGCATTTGTCTAGATACAAAATAATTCTATAACATTCAGTAAAGGTAATGATGTGCTTGAAGCTAAAATAATTTATATTTTCATACCCTATCTAATAAAAGAGTAATATGCAAATTGACCATACCTCCACTATGCCCACCAGCCACACCCACCAGCCAATCAGGCATGAGTATGCAAATTAACCCAACCACGGTGGCTATGGCCACAGAGAGAGCAGGAGGGAGGCTTGGGTTGACCCGGGCGATGGAGGAAGCCAAGCTTTCTGCACACTCTGGCTCGCGGAGGCCTCCACTTAAGGCAACAAAGTTTTAATGGCTGCCACCACAGACTGAGCAGAAGACTTGGCTCCACTCCAGGCTACAAAGTTTCAACTGTAGAAGATAAATAAATCACAGATACCAGTGCCTCTGCTTGGGTCGCCTGGGGGCATGCCTGGCCTGAAAACCACCACAGGCCCTTTGCCCAGGCCACCCCACTTCTCAAAGGAACTCCCACCCTAATCCAAGACACCCTTCAGGGAAAACCAGTTGGCTTCCACCCATGTACCAGGCGTCTATCCTATCTAATAAAATAGTAATATGCAGATTGACCATCACTCCAACACACAAGATGACTGCACCCATGTGATCAAAAGATCCTGCCTCCATGTGGACACAAGATGGCCAGCAGGGGAGGACAGTTGGGGGTGATCAAGCCTGCAAGGGAGGGCAGTTAGGGGTAACCAAGCCAGCAGAGGAGGGAATTTGGGGATGACCCAGCCTGCAGGAAGGGAAGTTGGGGAGGACCCAGGCGTACAGGGGAGGGCAGTTAGGAGTGACCAGGCCTGCAGGGGAGGGAAGTTAGGAGCAAACAGGCTGGCAGGAGAGTAATTAGGCAGTTAGGGGCAAACAGGCTGGGAGGGGAGTGGTTAGGTGGTGATCAGGCTGGCAGGCAGAAGCAGCTAGGGGCAAGCAGGAAGGCAGGCAGTTGAGCAGTTGGGAGCCAGCAGTCCTGGATTGTGAGAAGGATGTCCAACTGTCCATTTAGGCCCGATCCAGGTAGTCTAAACGGGCAGTCGGATATCCCTCAGGGGTTCCCAGATTGGAGAGGGAGCAGGCTGGGCTAAAGGACATCCCCCTCCCCTGTGCATGAAATCCGTGCACCGGGCCTCTAGTATATAATAATACTAGTTTAAATGACAGAAGTGAGCTTTCAATCAAAGCCATCAAATCTATCAGCAATTTTGTGACCTTATATCCTATATAATAAAAGGCTAATATGCAAATAGACTGAACAGTGGAATGACCAGTTGCTATGATGTGCACTGACCACCAGGGGGCAGATGCTCAATGTAAAAGCTGTCCCCTGGTGATCAGTGTACTCCCACAGAGGGAGCGCCACTCAGCCAGAAGCCCTGAGCCAGGCTCATGGCTGGCAAGTGCAGAAGCAGTGGCAGGAGTCTCCCCTGCCTCCATGACAGCACTAAGGATGTCCAAGGGCTCCTATGCTGAGATACCCCCTCTAAGTGCACAATTTTGTGCACTGGTCCTCTAGTATAAGTATAATCATATTATATGAACAAGCATTAATTATATTTAATAGTTTTGTGAATTAACTGAATACTCCTAGATCCCTAATTAAGTTAGAATCAAGATCCCATCCCATATCCCAACCATTGGCCAATGTTAAATCATGATAGGTGGCAAAATTAACGCTGACATTTCATGTCCAATTGGCAGTCCAGTTTATAAGAAAGCAAAATGTTTTGTGCAGGTGTTTGATTAAAAAATGTCTCTTATGATGGAAAGAAGTAATTGCATACTAAAAATCCATAACTACTTTTTAAAGATTAAATTTTTATAATATTTCCTTGGTGAATACAGGATAGATTTATTATTCATACACATTATTAATTCCTTGGCCCAAGTTTTAAAAGCTACAGATCATCTAGGAAGGCACAATGATAAATTCCTTGCATTATTTCTACATTAACTACAGCTATTCAAATGCACTGCCTGAGATTTACCTTCAGAGCATCTTCCTGCAAAGAGAAGTCTTCATACACAGCAGTGCTTAGCTCTGGAGTATTAAGTGATAACTCGGCATCATCCATAGAAAGTAAAACTTTGTTAATTTCAACCAAATAATCTGTAGGGAGAAGTGATGATTTAATTCCGGAAGCTAGTTGTCCTGTTCTCTTCTGTTGAATAGGAATTACCTGTAAAATCATTAAAAATAATAATGTACATCTCTTAAAATATACCCACAATTAATTGAAAAAAGCACAAGACTATTTTGCGGAGAAGTACAATACTTATAACCAAATTTTTTTAAACTGTGTTTTGATTTTTTTAATATTTTGCCCTGCTTTGCTATGTAAACCTTCAACAATCTCCATTCTAATTTTCCTCTGCAGCCTGCTCTTATTCAGAAATGTTTCACTTTAAGAACAATGCCATCTAAACTCATTTAGCAAACAGGAAAGCATTACAGGTTCTTTCCTGAGTTATTGAGGACAGGAGAATATGCTGCAAATCATAAACTTCCATATGAAATGAAACTTTTAATATCATTATTTCACCCATTTTTAAAATCTCACAATTATATTTAAGACCTCAGGGCCTCACTGTTAAAAATATAACTAAGTTAAATATGTATTTATAAAATAACAAGAAATTCAATGGGGGTTTTGATTAAAATAACATACAGGTAATTCAATATATAATCTTAACGTTGGAGAACAATATTATAGAACATGAATATCCTACATAAGGCAATAAAAGATCCTAACACACTAATTTCAGACAAAACTAAGCTAAAGCTACTTATCTGCCCTAATAATTCTACTTTCCGTGTCCTCTAATCAGAACTTTCAAAATAACAAAAGGGATGGGCCACACACTAGTCCTTAAGGGGTTGAATTCTTTTACTTGTAGATGGATACAATTTAATAATTGCTGGGCTACTACTTGCAAATAGCCACAGTGCATCTACTCATGAATTAAGGTAGCTTCTTTCTAGTTTCATTGTATCCCTATATTGAACTTCTGAAAAATGACATTCCTCTGTAAATTCAAAAGCATAGTAAAATGATCACAAATACATGTTCATTGAGTTAGTGACTCTGAAAATGGTTACAATTCCTAAATGAAACCAAAACTCAAGACTAAAATCATCAAGTTAATAACAAGATGTTTAATATAGAGTTTCTGCATTTATTTGTCACAAGAACAGACCTCTTGTACAATGTGGCTGGGAATATGCCCATTGAAAAGGAAGCTGGCAGTGAAGCTTTTCTAGAATATAAATCATCGATTATCAACTTCACAAATTTTGTTATTTGTAAACTAGACATTTTTTTGACATGGTCAGGCCTCTCCATATAAACTACAGATCCGAAGGAGGAATCTACTCTAAAAGGAAAAGGTCCCTTTTAAGATTTAGTACATTATCAGAAATCCAACAGAGATGCCCAATAATAAAGTTTTATGTTCCCTATTTTCTTTGACTCTTGCCCCACCTAAAGTATAAACATGTTTAGCAATGCACACCAGAAAGGAGAAGAAGACAGTATTCCAAATGGTGTGTTTAGAGGTGTCCATGAATGCAACATCAAACATCTGAATGACAAGGGCTGAGTTATTTCAGTGAAACAGACACTCTCCATGATAATACCTTAGTTTTGTTGTATCTTGTGTGCAAAAGTAATAACTGCAAACGGATCTCTTCTTTTTTATTATCCTCCATAGGTTGATGTAACATTTGTTCTCCTCTTTGTAGAACTTCCTCAATTTGGGCTCTTTCCTCATCCATCTGAATGTTCAGAAAGAAAAAATTTACTCAAAGAGAAAAATACATATAGGGTCACTCACCATCAGTCCCAAGGAAGGAGGAAAACTAACCTACAAAACATAACTCAAGATATGTTCTTGTAAATTATATACAACAAAAAAAGTCATGTTTTTCTTAAAATATTTCATATTTGATGTTAAAACATAAGAATGCTAGCTAGTTTAGCTTTAAGACAACACTATTTTTAGTCAGAAAGTGCGATGTCTATTTTTTAAGCATTACATAAAATCAGTTACATTGAGACTCATCAGAAAATCCTATTTGGACTGTTCTATCATGTTTGGCAGATATCTGGGTAA
This sequence comes from Lasiurus cinereus, assembly GCA_011751065.1. Taxonomy (NCBI): domain Eukaryota; kingdom Metazoa; phylum Chordata; class Mammalia; order Chiroptera; family Vespertilionidae; genus Lasiurus; species Lasiurus cinereus. The sequence goes on along the minus strand of JAAGEH010000018.1, from coordinate 19,776,255 downwards.
ACAAGATTGGTGTAAAACTGTAATTAACAGAGAACAAAAATAAGAACATCATAGTTTGAAAAACTCTGAACCAACCTTTTCATCTTCATTACTGGATTCCAAATGCTTTTCCGCAACTTTTAACATATAGTCTATGTCACTTTCTAATTTTTCCAAGTCAGAGAAAGGCACATCAGCTTCAAGTGCTTCTGTGGTGACCAGAGATTGGTATGATAATGGTTCCTGGCCAATTAGCATCTGTGGAAGGAAAAGCATTCTTTAAAAAGATATTCTTAACTGGGCCTTCTGTCATTAATCAGAGGGATGGAATGTCAGAAAAGAAATCAGCATTTATTTGAATTGACTTTAATTTCACTCATTTACAACAATGATTTTACCAATTTGAGCTTCTCTGAATTACCCCATTTTCACCAACCTCATAGCATTATTATTTCACCCATTTTTAAAATCTCACAATTATATTTAAGACCTCGGGGATGTGAAATAGTGTGCAAACGGCTGAGACTGCCTCGAATGCTGTTTGGAGGATTATGAGACCACGTGTGAGCACAGTAGGAAACAGTGCCATGATCTAAAAGCCATCCCTACATGGCCACCGACAAAGAGGAAGGCCACCACTTAGTACAGGTACGTCCCAAAGGAAGTCTTCCGTTACCTTTCGCCACTTAAGAGTGCCCTTGGAGTGGGACAGCCAAACTTCAGCAAAGTACACACTTCTCAAGGACAAATGCTCCATTCCAAGAAAAATTTACTTTGAAAATTACTTACTTATGTATACCACATAGTCATCTATAATTTAGATGCATATACTTCTATGAAAAATAGCCCTATGTAAAAATATAATGACTCACATTGGCACTTTCGATGTGTTGAGACACCTTTTCAAAGTTTCTATTCAGTTCAGCTAATTTGGGCTCTACCAGTTCCCTGCAGGAGCCGCCGCGAGCATTCATCAGAATAACGGCTTGATCGCGAACATCCTCAACTTGCAGTCTGGCATCATCCAACTCAGAAAGTAAACGCTAATTGAGAGAAAACACAAATTTTTCACACCGGAAAAATAAAAATCAAACATGGGTGCGACACTAACTCAGAATTGAAGGCAATTTAGATAAACGTCTGGGATTCCTAAGAGGAGATTTTAATACAATCACCTTGCATCAGAGCTGTTCATATATTAAGACTCATTCAAGACTCCAGGTCCTCCCACCAAAATAAACACTAATGAATGGGAGAACGTGTGCACAGGTAACTTGGCACATTCCACAAGAGAAAGACTACAGCCAAACCTTCCACCCCCAGGAGTATGACTGCTCCTCTTTCGCTACCTTCACAATTTCTTCCTGTTTACTTGCTGGTTTTTTTTCAATCTCATCCAATAGAGCTTCAGCTTGATAAAGCCAGGTGCTTATGTGAGCAACATTTCCATCAAATATGTCCAACTGGTTCTGATGATTCTGGAAGGAAATTAATAAAGTGTTGACACAACCAGATGAAATATTTAACATGATCATCTTCAAAGATATTTTAAAAGCCTTCCAAGAGCTCATTATATGCTGAATTGAAAGGGTTTCCACCTTACTGAAAGTTTCTTTTTCAATCTCATTTCATTTGTCTCCCTTAATCTTCATTCTTACATTGCAAATAATCTTATTTGTCTCCTTGATCATATGTGTTTAAAATTCATTTAAGAAAGTAATAACATAAAAGAATGATTAAAATATGGATTGAATAAGCATCTACTATTCAATAGACTAACATCTTCAAGGGCAGGTCCTGTGTCTTCTCACTGCGGTGTCAACAGCACTTAATGTCTCATTTGGCACAGACATCAGTACTATTTCCTGAAGCAGCATATAAAATGTGATCAAGAAAATAAATCCAAAAACAAAATCAAATTTTAGGTTAATTAAGCTGAATAATCTGGCAAAACGGCTGGCACGAAGGTGAGACTTTAGAACTTGACCAAAAAGGGGTGGAGATTTAGATAAAATTAACTTTTAGAAACTGTTTTATAGGATAAATGAAACTGAAACAAATTTGTAAAAAGTGTTTAAAAGAAAGGAAACAAATTATTTATCTATAACATGGAAAAACAGTTGAAAAATAAGATGAGAACTAATAAATGACATGAGAAATGTTTTGACAGTGTTCTGCATTTTAAGTAAGAAGAATTGATAAGCACCAGACTTATTTGCCCCAATAAAGCAGTTAAATCCATATTCTAACAGAACTAGGAAGAGACTATTTAAAAAGAGAATTAGAAGGTACAGACTGAAAAATATAGAAGGATTATGAAAATGTGGATAAAGCTACACACACACACACACACACACACACACACACACACGCACGCATCCTAGAGGCCCAGTGCATGAAACTGGAGCACGGGGTGTGTGTCCCTCAGCCCAGCCTGCCCTCTCCAATCTGGGACCCCCTCGAAGGATGTCTGTCTGCCTGTTTAGTCCCAATCCCACTTGGGACTAAACAGGCAGTCGGACATCCCTCTAACAATCCAGGACTACTGGCTCCAAACTCCTTGCATCCCTGCCTTCCTGATTGCCCCTAACTGCTTCTGCCTGCCAGCCCGATCACCCTCTAACCACTCCCCTGCCAGCCTGATTGTCCCTAACTGGCCTCCCCTGCAGGCCTGGTCACCCACAACTGCCCTTCTTTGAAGACCTGGTCCCTGCCAACTTCCCTCCCCTGCTGGCCATCTTGTGGTGGCCATCTTGTGTCCACATGGGGGCAGCCATCTTTGACCACATAAGGGCAGCCATCTTGTGTGTTGGAGTGATGGTCAATCTGCATATTACTCTTTTATTAGATAGGATAGAGCCCTGCTACATGGGTGGGGCTAGCTGGTTTGCCCTGAAGGGTGTCCCGGATCAGGGTGGGGGTTCCCTTGGGGTGAGGGGTGGCCTGGGCAAGGGGCCTGTGGTGGTTTGCAGGCTGGCCATATACCTTGGCGACTCAAACAGAGGCTCTGGTATCTGGGATTCATTTATCTTCAATATTGAAACTTTGTAGCCTTGAGCAGAGGCCAGGACCAGCCAGAACGGGCAGGAAGCTTGGCTTCCTCCATTGCTGGGGAAACCCAAGCCTCCTTCTCGCTCGGTAGCTGCAGCCATCTTGGTTGGGGTTAATTTGCATACTTGCTCCTGATTGGCTTGTGGGTGTAGCTTCTGGGCACACAGAGGTACAGTCAATTTGCATGTTTCTCTTTTATTAGTGTAGATATATATACTGAGTGACCATATTATTATGATCTCTGAACGCATAATAATCTGGCCACTCAGTGTATATGAGGCCCTGTGCATGAATTCACGCACTGGTGGGGTTTGGCCAGCCAGGTCTGAGGGAGGGAACATAGGTGGTTGGCCGGCCTGCCTGCTAGTCAAACTCCTGGTTGAAGGGACAATTTGTATATTAGCCTTTGATTATATAGGATATACACTGAATGACCAAATTATTATATGTTCAGAGATCATAATAATCTGGCCACTCAGTGTGTGTATATATATATATATATATATATATCCATGAAGTAATTAATAGTTAATAGTGTAGTGGTATAACCAAAGACTAACAACATATAACACTTAACAATTATAATCATCATACGAAAATCTAAAATTGGTTATCCTATCTAATAAAAGAGTAATATGCAAATTAATCATCACTTTGTGAGAAAAATGACGGCACCCATAGCCACAAGATGGTGCCACCCAGTCCTCTCAGCCCTGCTGGAGTTCACCAATCTCAGGGAGGACTGCATGTGAGTGCCAGCAGAGTAAGCAACCTGGTGGAATGCTGCCCAGAGGCCCTCCTGACCCTTTATAAAAACAAAAACAAATGCACTCCCCATGGCGTGATTGCCTCTCAGTGGCAGCAACATGGGCTGGGATCTCAGCCTGGGAGGGGTGCACAACCCCACAGCACGATACCCTCCCAGTGGCAGCAGCTTAGGCTGGGGTAGCAGCCTGGAAGGGGGACACACTCCGATGGCACGATCCCCTCCTAGCAGCAGCAGCCTGGGGTCTCAATCACTGAGTCACACCAGCCAGGCAGATATGGAGGAATCTCATATGTTTCTTTTTTTTTTTAATATATTTTATTGATTTTTTACAGAGAGGAAGGGAAAGGGATAGAAACCTAGAACCATCTATGAGAGAGAAACATTGATCAGGTGCCTCCTGCACACTACGCACTGGGTATGTGCCCTTGACTGGAATCAGACCCTTGAGTCTGCAGGCCAACACTCCATCCACTGAGCCAAACCAGTTAGGTCTGTCCAATATGTTAAATAAAAAACCCTATCTAATAGAGTGAATATGCAGCGGAGGGCATTTGGGGGTGACTGGGTTGTCAAGGAAGGACAGTTGGGGACGATCAGGCTGGCAGGGGAGCAGTTGGGCACTGATCAGGCTGGCAGGGGAGTGGTTAAGGGAAATCAGGCAGGCAGGTGAGCAGATGGGAGCCAAAGGCCCAGATTGTGAAAGGGATGTCCGACTGCCTATTTAGGCCCAATTCCACACATCCCCCAAGGGGTCCCAGATTGGAGAGGGTGCATGTTGGGCTAAGGGACACCTCCCCTCTAGTTTTAGGCATAATTATATATAAGCACTACATGTTTTATGTCATATAATTACCACAAAAACTGTATGAAGTAGAAATAATAATAATGCCCATTTTACATAGAGAAAACTAAGATTTAGAGAAATTCAAATACCTTGACCAATGTCACCCAACTAGTCAAAATTATTATTAGAAATTTAATATGAGACTGCCCTTCTGAAAAACACACCACTGTGAGCATAATAGACAAGTGAGCCCTGACTGGTTTGGCTCAGTGGATAGAGCGTTGCCCTGCGGACTGTAAGGTCCCAGGTTCAATTCTGGTCAAGGGCATGTACCTTAGCTGTGGGCATATCCCCAGTAGGGGGCATGCAGGAGGCAGCTGGTCAAATGTTTCTCTCTCATTGTTTCTGACTCTTTATCCCTCTCCCTTCCTCTCCGTAAAAAATCAATAAAAATATATTTTAAAAGAGAAAAGAAATTCGAGTCCTGGTGCATGACATTCATGCACTGGGTGACGGGGAGGGAGGAGGGTGGGACTCAGCCTGGCCTTAGTCCTTTAGCAGTCCAGGAGCACTGAGGGGATGTCCAACTAGTAGCTTACACCCGCTCCCTGTGGGGAGTGGGCCTAAGACATCAGTAGGACATTCTTAGCGCTGCCACAGAAGCAGGAAGAGGCTCCCAGCACCTCCACTGCACTCATCAGCTGTCAGCCTAGCCTGTGGCTGAGTGATGCTTCCCCTGTGGAAGCATACCAACCACCAGGGGGCAGCTCCTGCATTGAGCATCTGTCCCTGGTGGTCACTGTGCATCATAGTAATCAGTGGGACCCCTGTTCCATCAATTTGCATTACCCTTTTATTATATAGGATTATAAATATTATATAGCTTATGATAATTATGATAATAAATCATTAAAATGAAACAAATAAGTACACTTACTAAGATATTAAAGTATATACTTCCAAGTATATCACAAATGGTTATTACCTACTAGAGATACTTCAAACTCTTTCTAGCTATTGCCTTTTTAAAGAAAAAAAAATAAGATGTAATCTAATGAAATTAATTCACAAGCAAAACATTATTGTGACACTAAGAAAATACAATTTGGAATTCTAATCAAAGTTGTATTCATTTTTAAACAATTAAAGGAGAGACGAGTTCTTCAGCTCTTCCCGAAACATACCATTAAGGTATTGCACCAATCCTCAGTCCAGGTACGCACTCTGCTCCAGCCAGCGTTGAGGACACAGAGCCTCTCCTCTAAAACAGGCTCGCTGCCCTCGACCAAGTTCTGAAGGGCAGCACTGCTCTCTGTGATGGCATTTAAATCAGCTTTTCTCTTTTCCAGATCCTTCAGAACAGTCTAAAAAAGAGAAATACCAAGACCCATTTGATCTTTCAGAATGTGATAAAAGTTTATACAACTTTCTTTAAAAAAAAAAAAAGAAAGAAAGAAAACTTTTCTTCCACATACTCCCTTAGAAAGTTTACAACTGCCAAAAGTTTACAAAACTCCATAACTTACTAACATGTGAGAGTTCTTAAGATGCTAATAAAAAATTGAAACATTTACTTATGCATATAACAGGAAATGTATTAAATTCAGGTATGAAATAAGGATTATTTATTTTAAATATACTAGTAAATTCCATATATCACACAAATACCAATTTATCTTCATCATAACTCTGGGTGTAAACAATCAAGTTCACTTCCTGTAACTATAGCTGGCAAAGCAGAACTACCCCAGAACTCATAATTCTAAAATTCATAATGCATGTATCTCCTTGATTCCTACAGGAGACAATTGAGTACTATAGTTACTTGCAAGGACTGTATCCTATAACTAAATAGCCTAATGTAATTTACTGTAAAAGCATTACAAAAGTATTTCATCTTGAGCAAATCATTAAGAACTAGCATATCTAAGTTTTGGTCTTACAATTGTCATAATACTCTGGATAGTATAATGACAACTTAATTCTTATGTTCATAAGATTCAATAGGTAAGGTATATAGTCAGAGAGTTATAGGGAGAATATTTGATTCCAAAATTAAAACTACAATGTTCTTTCAATCATAAGGTGAAATGTGCATATCTAACCTACTGCTGCTGGCACCTTTTTAAAGCAACATTAAAACCAATTCTTTAAAGGAGCAAAAGTCTATATTTAATCTCATATCATTAAATCACATTTTGGAAAGCATAAAAATTGCAAGTTCACCAGGGAGTCAAGGTTTGAACATTTACTTGGCCATGGCAATTACTGATACTTTTAAAGGCACTGAAATGTTTCTCTTAAGTGTCCTTCTTCAGCAGGGAAGGGGAAAAAAATAGAATACCCACAGCCATGCTTCCTGAAGTTAAGACTTTCTGCATTCCCTCAGTGGGAATGTACTGACTAGTGTGGTCTTTAAGAAAAATTTAACTATGCGTAAATAAAACAGTACACGTGCTATCTATACTAATAGATTTCATTGTAAAGAAAATAAACACATCTAAAATAATGACATTGAAGCTATAGGATGAAAACACTACATTCAGGAATAAAAATGCTATTTAAATTTTGTACTGAAAATGACTTTACCTATTTTTAAGTTCAAATACATTAAAATGTGGTGAAATATACATGTTTCTTAAATCTGAAAACACAGCTTTGAAAAAATGGACAATTATGTTACATATTGATGTTTCATTAATTTACTCTAGTGAAGAGAATGTGCTGTGAATTCATGACTTGTATATATCACCTTCATTATTTCAAGTCCAAAATAAGACCAAATGGGAATTTAAGAGTGAGTAGTTACAGAAAAGATAAGCTTATTTTTAGTCTTTATCTGAAAAATTAATTGAATTTATATGTGTACAAAGATGAATGAAAATTAAATATGCAAAAATGTTATATGCACCAGCTATAAGCAATTAATAAAAAAGAGAAAGGCATGTTTTTTAAAGTATGTAAAATAAATTAACTTCCTTGCACATATATATGTGTGTGGGTGGGTGTTTATGATAAAAAACCAAAGCACTATATAAGGATTTTAAAAATTTGAGGGGAAATTAGACATGTCATGTGACAATGTAACAATGATGTCAAATCCTCTCAAAACAAATCTATAAATTTAAGGCAATTCAAATAAAAAATTCTAAGAAAATATTTTTTTAAGATTTTGAGACTAATACTTCTAAAATTTATATTAATTTATATAAAAAAGGAACATTAAAAACAGGGAATCTATTAAGTATATATTCAAACATATTATAAAGCCACATAAACACCTAAAAAAACATTTCAGAGGGCTAGATCAGTGAATCAGTAAACAAAGAAAATCAACAGACAAAAATAATAAAGTTAGCATGTCAAATCAATGGGGAAGAGATAATTACTCAGTAGATAGTGCTGAAATAACTGGTTAACTACTTGGAAAAAGGTTAGAGCCTTACCTCATTATATACACCAAAATAAATTCCAGAAGGATTAAAGCATTAAAGATAAAAAGATGAAACTATAAAAGAGCTAGAAGAAAATGTAAGTAAATAATTATATAACCTTGGAGCAGAGTTGAACTTTTTGAGCACTAATGGCATATATAATGAAGAAAAAGATTATTTTATTATTTAAAAATATATAACAGCATTTTTAATATATATACAGAACAGAAAGGAAACTATAGTAGCAAAAAATATTTTTGCAATAATAGACAACATACAAAACATTAATAATTTAATAGGTAAAGAGCTCTAAATCAAAAGACCTAACAGGTGAAAAGAAAAATGGTAGAATTACAATAAAAGACAATTTAAAAAAAAAAAAAAGAAGAATGACAAATGGCCTATAAACTGATGGAAAATGTTCTAATTAACTAACCGAAACATGATATCTGCCTACCATTGTCAAAGTTGTGATTAAAACAATCAAGTAAGAATTCTCACATGGAGCTGGTAGGTACAATTTCTGAAGGACAATTTCATAATTTGTATAAGACGTTAAAATGGATATATCCCTAGACTAAATATTTTTAGCTCTAAGAATTTATCCTCAGAAAATAATTATGAATATGTTATGATTTAGCTACAAGTATATTCATCATAGCATTTTTTATTTTTTGTTAATCCTCACCCGAGGATTTTTTTCCATTGCTTTTTGGAGAAAGTGACAGGGAGGGAGGGAGTGACCGAAGGAGGGAGGGAGGGAGAAAGAAGAGGTGGGGGGAGAGAGAAAGAGGGAGAGAGAGAGAGAGAGAGAGAGAGAGAGAGAGAAGAGGAAGAGAGAGAGAGAAACATCAATGAGAGACACATTGATTGGTTGCCTCCTGCATGTGCCCCAACTGTGGTGGGAATCAAACCTGTAATCAAGATATGTGCCTTTGTCTGGGTATCAAACCTGTAACCCTTCAGTGCAAGAGCTGATGCTCTAACCACTGAGAATACCAGACATGGCACAGCATTTTCATAATAGTGAAAATTGGTAATTAATCAAATGAATATGAGTAAAAAAATGGAACAATCAAAAATAAAATATGCAATTAAATATTAGGCCTGGCTCTCATATGAGATACAACATAGAGGTAAAGAAAAATGTTAAAGATATAAGGTGGTTTGTTTTTTGTTTTTGTTTTTAAGAAAGTCATGAAATACTAAATAGAATTATTTTCAAATACATGCTGTGCCTGTGCATGTCTATATGTGTCTGAAAAAACTGAAAAGATATCAGAGTGTTCTTTCATTATAGATAATTTTTGCTCCGCTCTTTTTTCACTATAAAAATGTCATTCAATTAGCTTATATAATTTATGTTACTAATGAGAAAACAAGGGCTTTCAAAATGTATTATACAAAGAAGGTAATATTTCCTTGAAAAAAGCTAAACTTAACAAAAATAAAGTTTGGTGCCTTTGTTTCCCATTCACCCACAATACACCTTTAAATGCCAACATTCTTCATTGCCTGCATATATTTTTTTCACTTCACACAGTCCATGGCATAATTATGCTTTCATCAGCTATTTTCTAAACTGAGAAGATTCTCTCCAGTGCCTAATATCTTGACTTTCATTCAACTGTTCTCTTCACAGAGCATTCAAATTAGAGTTGCATCACCCCCTAAGATCTCAAATCCCCTCCTCTTCACTTCCCACAGGCCAGGACGAGTGTAGGATGCCAAAATGGATCTTGTGACTCTATAGAAATGTTTGTCACTATATTGATCATTATTTTCAGTCCTTATTTCTAGTATACATGCCACTTTCTTAGAAAATAAATTTGGGAAAGAAAATGCCTTGGTAAAAATATATAAAAATATATATATATATATATATATTTTGTATATATATATATATATATATTTGTATTCCATTCCTTCTTTGTCTACTTCAAAACAGAAATGGAAAATCCACTCTCTAATCTCTATAATATCAAAGAGCCAAAGAAAACTCTTGAATTGTTCGTTGATTCTTTTGAAAATTCTGTCTTTGTGTTCTTTACATTGGTTTGCAATAGAAAAGCTAGTAACTGGTACAAAAGTTATTGTAGAAGAATTAACAAAAAAAAATTCAGCACAACACTGTGAGGAATGAATACTCAAAAAAAATCAACTTTGAAATGTAACTCTCATATTTCAAGTGCCACATAAGAAGAACGCCTCTGAAGGCCTGTTGGTGACTGATCAGAGTTCAACAATTTTGGAATCAAGACAATAATAGCTTCTTGAAATAGTTGTTTTTAAAATATTCTTACTATTTTTCTTAGCGCAGAGAAGTAGAAAAAATAACGGAAAAAAGAAAAGGCTATATTTAATACAAAATGGAGGAAAATGACATCCACCCAGATTGCCCTGAACAAAAATGCCACAGGTCACGCTGGCATAATATTGGTGTCCCTGAACTACAACTCACTTTAGCCCAGGAAATCTCTGTGTCCAAGTCGCTGAGCAAACCTTCTGAGGTGGATTTCTGTACCAGTTCTGTTTCAGTCAATGAAAGCCACTCTGAGAGAGAAGCAGCCTCTTTCTTTATTTTCCGGGCCAACTGGGATGCTCTTTCCAGATCCTGTTTTCCGTCTGTCACCTGAAGAGAAGGAAGCCAGAGAGGACTAAACATGGGTAATAGCTGAGGATCCAAACTGACTCGGAGTGAACCCACACAGTAGTGGTTAAGTGTCAGGCAACCCTGGGTTTTCATCTTAGCTCTGCCACTTCTTTCCTAAGGGATCTTGGTAGAGGTATGACCCTCCAAAGGTTGTTCTGAGTTTTAAATGAGAAAAATACATACACAAAGGACTTGGCCCAATCCTTGCAACAAAGGTAAGGGATCGGTAAGTGTTATCATTTACTATTTTGAACACAAGATACTGAGAATCATCTCAATGAAGGACTGTTTAAAAAACATATTCTAGCAATTTGAGGGGACAGCATGATTTCCACAATCGTGTTTTATAATTAATCATTTAATGAAAAAATACAGTAAGTAACTATGCAATAAAACCCTTTATTATTATTTTGTTCATACTATTGTTGCCAGAAAGCAAAATGAACTGAATTAACATGGGCCAGACTCTGGATACATCTTCCAAATGGTGTTAAGGAATACTACACATGTTATACAATAAAACCCACAACCCCCTCTGTAATAGGTGT
>JAAGEH010000018.1:19747878-19765027 GCA_011751065.1 Lasiurus cinereus | reverse complement strand
CCCTCTGTAATAGGTGTTAAAGAATAGTACACATGTTATACAATAAAACCCACAACCCCCTCCTCTGTTACAGAACAGGACAGTGAAGCCTAAAGAGGTGAGACCATGACCCAGGTGAGAGTCATTGGATTGAGCCTGGACTGAGCCAGTAGCCCGAATTAGAGCACAGGTGAAAAAACCAGCAACACCATCCCCGTGCATAAATTGCCCAGTCAATAAATAAATATAACGTTTCAGAAAGAACTTCCGCTGTGTAATACCAAAATGACGCTCTGAGAAATGTGATCCAGTGATACAGTGCATCAAAATGAATCAAAATCAACAATCCCATCTTGCAGAAGTGAAGTGAACACCCAGGAAATGTATGGACTGCCCATTTTCACTGGTTTGAAAGTGATAACATTTTAGCTGGTTTTCTCTGGGCTCTTTTAGAAACTCAGTTACTATTTAATAATTCAAGAAAGATCTAAAATATAATGTAACCCAGCTTTCTAATACTGCCAAGTTTTCAGTTCCACACTTTCTGTTTTTTTTACTTCCCTGGTTTCAAGACAGATTCTCAGTGAGAGAAGACACTCAGCCTATGGGATCCAGTCAGTAAATGACCCACCACTCCCCCACCAATTCACTAAAATATGAAAATTGTAGCTGTTTCCTGAAAGGATTTTAAATCCTGCTAGATCGATGTGACCTTCTTTTCACATAATATTTATTAGAATCTGATGTTTGAACACTCTCAGTAGACTATTCAATTTAAATATCAATTTAAATTCAATATTTTAAATTGTGATTTTAGAAATAATAAATGCTATTATTATTGGTATAAACCAATAACTTGAGTTTAAACAGGGACTATTATTTTTAAAGTTTATTTTTGAAATGTCAGTAGTCATTAAAAACATAAAGTGAATCTTGATTAAATATTAAAAATAGGTTTCAATACAATCTGTACTCATTGCAATATTAGCTTGTGCTAATTTAAAAATTAATAAAAAACATTGGAATCACTTAAAACATTACTAATACCATAATATTTAAACACACCTTCTCCCAGAAGTGAAATTTTAAAATTCACGAGAGAGAAAGAGAGAGAGAGAGAGAGAGAGAGAGAGAGAGAGAGAGATATGGCGGTGCGTTGCTGTCCTCACCTGAGCACCCAGGTCATTGTAGAGCACCTTCAGAGAAGTCAGCTGCTCGTCCAGCCCTTTGGGGTTGTCGGTTTGCTGCTTCTGAACAATGTGCCTTCCAGTTTTGATTACTGTTTCCACTTCAAGCTTGACTTCACTTAGAGTCTTATAGAGTTTCTTAAAAAGAAAACAAGACAAACCACACAGTAAAAACCCAGTAACTGGAATCATTTTAGAACACGGCTTATCCAGATTGACAGCGATGATTTAACTCCGGGATCAAAGGGCTTTATCTTTCCTTGATTTGGATTCAAAGGATGAGTAAAACGGCATCAAGTTTGCAAATAACGTTTTTAAATCAGAGGAGAAAATAAACAAATGGCATTTATACTTGTTTCAAAAAAAAACCTAGATACGTATTTTAAAAGTTTATGAAAGTTTATGAACATTTTCAAAACATAAAACATAAAAATATCAGTACTAAAAAAATTATGGCTTTAAAAATCCTAAATGTTACTATTAGAAAAAAGCCAACTCTGGCTATCTTTCTGGCTATTGGGATTTGGAAGTATTAGCATTCTTATTTTTTCTTACAATTCTGAAGTACTAAGGTTACCACATCGGTACATACTACTTACGTAATGAGAAGATACATGACAACTCAACACATCAGGATGAATATGACTTTAAGAAATTTTAGTCATCAAATCAAATTCAGAGCTGTCTTCATCTTCATTACCATAAACTATTCTTTGCAGGTTCTCTTATCTCCATTCATTGTGGTCCTGATCTGAAACATCTCAGGTGGCTCTGTCACATAACAGACCCCTGGGCCAAGTTACATTCAGTCAGGAATGGTGCTTACTTTGTTGACCTCTATATCTCAGTAAATATTTACATATATCAGTGAGTGCACACATGCACGCACACACAGAGAGAAATGTGTCTTATTTATTCATTCTTCCATCCACACCAGCTTTTGAGGAATCAAACAACCTCTGGTATATAACAGACATGTGGAGATAACAGTTTTGATAAGCACAAAGAACTCTTCCCAATCTTTATTGTCTTAACAGGTGTCATCTTCAGCTTCTTCAGAATTCTTCTCAAGCAGGACACTAATTCTAAGAGTGTATATGCTTAGCCACATTTTAAAATGTATAAGCAATTGAATTTTAAAATTCAAGATTGCAACAGCAATAAGGCCTTCTAAATAATTTTTTTACAGATCTTGGGTTTAAACTTTGATTTAAAATTAATTTTTCTGGAGTACTATTTTTCTGTAATAATATTCCTGACATCTGTTCTAAGTATAATTTCTTCATTTATATTTTAGATTTAGACTTTATAAATGAAAATTTAAAATTTAAGAATCCTTAAGAATAATTTTTTTTACATGGTAATATTTCTAACATCCATTCTAAGTATGGTTCTTCTAGCTACCTCAAATTTATCCTTTAAAAGTTAGTTCATAAGTCATATTCTACCAAAGCCTTTCCTAATGTCATGCTGTGGTTATGAGTGCTGCCTTTGTTTTTTAATCATGTTTATATATATGTATATATGTATATATATAAACATGATTAAAAAACAAAGGCAGCACTCATATATATATATATATATGTATATATATATATACATATACATACACATATATGTATGTATATTTATGCCTTTTTTCTTTTTTATTTCATTTCATTGATTTTACTCCCTCCTATCTATCTCCCTATTTCTTCTAATGTCTTTGCAGGAAAAGACCACACTTCTTATTTTATAACCTGTTTTTCATCATTCACCCCTATTGTTAGCACACCGTAGACAAATAAATATTGAACAAACCATGTATGTTATGCTAGATGAAGCCATATTTGCTGCTGGGAAACCCAGTGGACCCATTAACCACCAATCCCTCACCATACACTTGTCCAGGTGGGTCTGGATGACATCAGGGTCCACACCCTTCACATCCAGCACATGCAGTTCTGCTTTCACACCATCCAGCACACGCTTGCAGTCGAGCATGCGCTGTTCGAAGTTCGCAGGCTTCTGGAAAAGCTGGAACTTGGTGGACACCTCTCGAAGTTTCCTCTGTGTGAAGAAATGATAACAATAGTGATTCACATCAGAATGATAATCTCTCTCAACAGACGGTATTAGTATAACACATGCTGCTAAAAAGCTATAAAAATAAAGCACAATAAAAGCATTCCATAAAGGACCTCAGCAAAGTTACTCAGAGTCATACATCACTTGACATTCAGTGTGTCAGTCTTAGATAATAATAAAAGGCTAAGCTGGCCTCGCTGAAATTAAAACTTCAATAATTTTCTCACCTATTTGAAAACCACAGTCAGGAACCTAGTACTCAAAGTGTTGTTATTCATGAGCTCAGAGTGAAAGTTAATCTCGCATCCACCGCAAAGGACTGAGTGGTGACCAAGGTATTAGCCACTTATCAACCTAACTTCTAAAAATAGCTTTCTATCTCTTCTCAATTCAACTATAGAATCACATTCGATATTGTCCACTCATGCAATGATTTGTTTCTGCAGCTCTGCCTGGGATGCAGTGCACCTGCAATGTGTCACTCGTCTCACTGTTCACATCAAAAAGAAAACCAAAGGCATCCACGTAATCACTGCCCACACATCGCTCCCCCTCATCACCTGCAGGACATCCATCTGACTTCCTCTTCTAGCAGTCCTGCCTTCTGGGGAGGTCGGAGGCTGAGAGCGCATGTTTCTTCGCAACTCTTCCAGCGTTAGCTCATGGGCAGAGATCTCTGCTTGAATTTTCTACAAAGAGATCAGAAGCAGGGAAGGATGTATTTTATTTAAGTTCCATACAATCACATATTACATAAGAACATGCAGAGCCCTGTTCAAGTTTCAGTTAAGTTTGCAGTATTAAAATAAAAACGCAGACTACTGTATGCCGTGTACAAACTATGGTCTTTGCATTTGTCATTTCTAATGTTCAATGCTTATTTATAAAAAGGAATTTTCCCAATTTCATAGCTAAGAAAGCTATCGTTTACCAAGATTTCACATAAAGATCAAGAGAACTCCAAAACCCACATGCTGTCCCAAAAGCAAGGTCACCCTTTTTCACGGACTGCCGGTTTGGGATGGCAGGAGGGGCTGGTGCTCTTGCAGGTGAGGAGGTGATTGCTACACTTGCTCTTCTGACGACTCAAACACCTCAGGTCCATGGCAGTACCTGAGCTTCCTGCGGAACTTGGAGGGCGTCTACCCTGTCCGTCAGGTAGGTTGTGAGCTGCTTGTCCAGCTCCAATAAGCTCTCCTGCAAAACTTCAAGCATGTGATCAGTTTCCTGCAGGTCATGGAGTTGCTTTTCCAAAGAAATCTGCTTTTTCTCTGCCTACACAGGGGATAAAACGGAATCATTGGTCTTCATAAACATAAATAGCTGAATATAAGAAAACCCTATGATCTGGCCGTCAAGAAAAGAAATACAGGTTCTAGTTCAAGACTTTGGCGAGCAGTATGAATAAATCACTAGCAATGATAACAATGAGGAGGTCCTTGCGGTATCTTACATATCTTGCAGTGAATTATTCATTTTTACTTCTTTCTACATACAATGACAAGCTATAAAAATGTAAAGATTTCCTGAATAATATATTAAACAGAGAATTTCCTAATTATTATGAATTTAAGGTGTTTTTAGGAATCAGCAATAAGCCTATCAACAAGGATATAAAATATCGCAAACTGATAGTCTATCAGTAGAGTGAACACATGAAGCTTTTTTCCAAAGCCTAAAACAAGTTCCATGTACATCTGTGTATACCACTACTTGCTGCACTTTTGAATCAAGATTGATTCTTTCCCCAATCTCAGCATCAACAGTTATTATTTACCTAGAGTACTGGTGCATGAAATTTGTGCACAGAGAGGCGGGGGGAGAGAAGGGGTTGTCCAGCCTCCTCCAGTGGGATCAGGCCTAAACAGGCAGTTGGACATCGCTCTCACAACCCAGGACTGATGGCTTCCAACTGCTCACTTGCCTGCCTTCCTGATTGCCCCTAACTATTCCTGCCTGCCAGCCTGATCACCCCTAACCACTCCCCTGCAAGCCTGATTGATGCCTAACTGCTCCCCTGCCAGCCTGATTGTCCGTAACTGCCCTCCCCTGCAGGCCTGGGTGCCCCCTAACAGCCCTTCCCTACAGGCCAGGTCACCCCCAACTTCCCTCCTCCGCTGGCCTGTTCACCCCTAACTGCCCTCCCTTTCAGGCTTGATCTCTCCCAACTGTCCTCCCTTGCAGGCTTGGTCCCTCTCAACTGTCCTTCCCTGCTGGCCTGATCGCCCACAACTGCCCTCCCTTGCAAGCCTGGTCCCTCACAACTGCCCACCCCTGCTGGCCATCTTGAGGTGGCCATCTTGTGTCCACATGGGGGCAGCCATCTTGTGTGTTGGAGTGATCATCAATCCGCATATTACTCTTTTATTAGATAGGATAGAGGCCTTGTGCATGGATGGGGGCCAGCTGTTTTACCCTGAAGGGTGTCACAGATCAGGGTGGGGGGTTCCCTTGGGGCATGGGGCAGCCTGGGCTAGGGGTGTGTGGTGGTTTGTAGGTTGGCCACACCCTTCCCCTCACCCCTGGTGACCCAAGCAGAGGCCCAGTTATCTGGGATTTATTTATCTTCTATAATTGAAACTTTGTAGCCTGGAGTGGAGGCCTGGGTTGGCCAGGGTGTGTGGAAAGCTTGGCTTCTTCCATAGCCAGGGAAACCCAAGTCTCTCTCCTGCTCTCTCAGTGGCCACAGCCATCTTGGTTGGGTTTATCTGCATACTCACTCCTGATTAGATGGTGGGCGTGGCTTGTGGATGTGGCTTGTGGGTATAACAGAGTGATAATTTGCATATTACTCTTTTATTAGATAGACTATGTGTCTGAAAGCACTAATATCCATCTAACCCTCCTAGAAAAGAACAGTCTCTTTTCTCTACTTAGTGATATGAGCACACACATTGCAATTCATTCTGGATATGCATCTAAGACAGCTTGGCATTTTATCACAACAGTTTATGTCAAATTCTGCCCGCCCTAGTATTTCTAGGACAATATGAGTAATTCTATAACTCAAAGGAAATGAAATAGTTCATAAATAGAAACCATCTCAAAGATAGATTTTTTTTAATCATCAAGTTTTGCCTTCCTATAGAGCTGGGTTTACACTTCCTCAAAGCCTGCAACACCCCCGTTAATGTTGATTACCAACTTTTTCCCTTGGTACAAGTTCTTGAAGTCAGTTCCATCTCACAAACACCTAATCTACACTCATGCATGTCCCAGTTCTTACCAGGCGACTCAATTCTTCATATCGACTGTTGAAAGCCTCCAGTTTCTCACTGATTATGTCATCAAGGACACCTCCGTCAATGAGAGTCTGGCCAAGTTCCTGGATCTGGGTGCGATTATCTGCTGGATGTCGCAAAACAGATTCTAGAGACTGGACAGGGACAGGAGGGGGAAAATAATGCACTTACTGAGGCAAAATGTATCAAGGATCCAAAAGTGTTCATTTTTTTTTAACAAGTAATTCAATTTTCTACCCAAGAAACAAGACGAGGACTAATTAATTTGCAAAAATATCCATAATGGTATTAAAAAATTCATAAAATTGAGAACTCAGCATAAAAGAAGATATATGACAATACAACTTCCTAAATAATTTTAGTAATTATTAATTACATCGGAAAATGTTCATGATTTGATACAAAGTTTAAAATCAGGAAACAATACTATAAAGCAAAATTATTTCAAACTGTTGATTATATTATGAAAAATAGGTATTCAGTTTTCTATAACATATACAGAAAGCTAGGTACTATTTTGTGTACATACTTTATATGTACATACATCTAAGTAACCTGGGAATTAAATATTATTTTGTATTACAGATGGGAAACCTGAAGTTCAGAGAACTTAAGTATTTCACCTACATACTCGTACATATGGTAAAAAGAAGAGCTAAGATTCCCACCTGACTCCTTATGATTTCAAAGTCTTTGATCCAGTTATTATAATGTACCACCTTCCAGTGAGTATGACAATAATTAGGAAGAGCCCTGGCCAGTGCTTTTCAGTGATTAGAGGTCAGTTTGGGCACCAAAGGGTCGTGGTTCACTTCCTGGCCAGGTCACCTCGTTGGGCTGCAGGTCCACTCCTTGCCCACGCCCACTTGGGGCTCATGCAACAGGCAACTAGTCAATGTGTCTCTCTCACACTGATGTTTCTTTCTTGCTCTTTCTTTCTCTCCCCCACTCCCGCTCCTTCCTTCCATTTTCTCTGAAAAGCCATGAAAACAATATCCTCAGGTGACGATTAACAAAAATAATAAGTAGGAAGAAATTTGTCAAAATGTTTAAAAGTATTTATCTCAGAGTTTGTTTTATACTTTTCTCCATTTTCCATATTTCTAGAATGCACACGTTTTAATTCTCATGTTAGGAAAATATTCATTTTTAAATTAAGCTTTTCATTGTTTTCATGCTCTTCGCCTCTCACTCTGCTCCTTTATCTGAAAAGTGACATCTTTTTCTCCAGCAGAGCATCCAGCTCCTGGGATTCAGGAACCACCTTTGACTTACTTCTGACCTTCAATCCAGTCATCCACTTAATTACCATGTGTCCCTACAATTTCAAAAGCATATCTATCTTCTTCCTAGCCTCTTCCTCCTTTTTTTTCCGTAAGGCAGCTTTATTATCTTCACATTTTATTTCATAAGTCATCGTGAAATAAAAATCAGGTGCATTTCTTCGCCTCAAGGAATTCAAGTGGGGCCTAGAGACAAGCCCCTTGGGTAGGATTCCCACACTTCTCACTCTTCCCTCCCCATCCTGTCCTCCAGCTTGTCACATCTGAAGACAACAACAAGTGGTAGGAGCCACTGTAAACACAGTCATTGCCGTGTCTTAGGAGCAAAAATAACTTTATGAAGAAACAAGAGAGCAATCGCCCTAATAACATAAGGCAGAGTTCCATCCAGGGACTGGTAAAAAGAAGCAGGAAAATCTCTGCGGTGCTTTCCTGACGTCTACAATACTCTAATTAACAAACAAGTGCCCACCTCGGGGACTGAGTTAGTGGGTCACCATTAATCTAAATACAAAGGATGGTACAAACACTTCAAGCAATGGAAGGCAACACTGAAAGCTGCTGAGGGAGAAAATGCCTTGCTGGAGCAAGGCAGAATGTCCCTCATTTGGCTTCCCTATAAGAAATACCCACCTCCAGGGCCTCGTTGACAGCTTCTGCCTTCTCCGGCAGGGCCTCTGTGCTCCTCATCCGCTCTTCCAGAGTGTTCAGCCAGTTGGTCTCAAGGTCCAAATAGTGAAGTAATTCAAGCCAACAAGACCAGACCTCCTAGAGCGGGCAAGGAGGAAGGTGCATTAGACAAGCAGCCATTTAGCGATGCGTGCATCTCCAGCGCTACATATTCTCTCTGCTCAACCACCACTGCATTTAGATAGAAGCATAGGTGGAGACTCAAAACTGACGAATTTGGAGTTTCAAGTAAATGAAATCAAACCTCATTCTTTACTAAATCACATTGGACCAATCGGAGGAGACGGGAGGCAAAGAGGAGCGAGCTGCCTCACTCTTTACAGGAACATAAATTCCAAGGAACTGGTTAAAAGTCAAAAATAAATTATTTAACTAGGAGCAAAAAAACCAAACAGGAGGAATATTTTATTAGTTTGCTTTTAAAGTAGAAAAGTAAAAGCACACACAATCGCAACACTTTTTAACAAACAGAACACTGGAATTCCGTGGGTCCATCCTATTCCAACTCAGAGCTAATGGATGTAACAATTTGCTGTATACTCTTTACAACTGTTTTCTAAATTAATATGAACATGTCTGTGTATGTAAAGAACCTTATTTTGCCCAAAATAGAGCTATACTAACTATATTAACGCAATCACTATTCTCCAATTCCTATGAGGGGTGTCTGGGGGATAAATTTATACCCTCTACTTCCTAGGAGAAAATTATGGAGGAACAGTCTCTTCCCCACAGAAGAGGAGTCTATTTGACTGATAAAAAAAAGAGTTCCACGTGGAGCCTCCCGGTTGATTTTCTTTTGGATCCACGGACTGAGAGAAGGCATGTTTCAGCCTGCACTCCGACGGAGTTGTGTTTACCGGGTCAGGGGGGAGCAACTTTTTCCATTAAAGGCCAAACAGTAAATATTTTAAGTTTCACAAGCCGCATCTGGTCCCTGCCACAGATTCTTCTGTTTATTTTGTGTGTGTTTTTGGTTTGTTGTCAATAACCCTTTAAAAATGAAAAGCATACAAACCATTGGTAGCTCACAGGACACAGTGGAAGAGACACAAACCAGATTTGACCCTCAGGTTGCAATTTGCCAGCCCTTGAACAAGACTAAAAAAGAAAAGGTGTGTCTGGTCCTCCAAATTTCTATAGGTAGAAAGCAGCAGAGACATCTACGTGGCTGCAACTGCAAGCAGAGCCCATTTTCTAACGGGAGAGGAAAAATGAGCAGCATTCCCAGGAAACAGAACTGGTCCCTGATCAAGTAGCAGTCCCGCCCCTGGTATAGGGTCCCTGGACAGATTTCAGAAGGAAATTGCAATTCAGAGTCACTATTAACAGTGACTGCTATTTACCTTCCACTGCCCCCACTTTTTTGAATGGAGTGCCACTGAGGTTTTCCTATGCCTACCTCACCTTTGAATGTGAGTATATGGGGTACAATATCTTTCTAATGGGCAAGCCACCAAATTGAATGGTGCCACACCTAAAGAAATTGCCCTAAGAGTCACATTTGTTAGACCTGATGCAGGGTTTCGAGCGTGATGCTGTACTGGATAAGCCTTAGGGAGTCCCTGGGACAGTGTAAGTGCATTTTGCATGTGGGAGGACTGTCACTAATGTATGACCAGAGGATGAACTACAGTGGATTAACGATGGCCACAGGTTTTTTTTGCCTTTACTCCCATTAAGTGGTGAAATTCTTTTCTCCTGCCCTGGAATGTGGGTTGGCCTTGTGACTTGCTTAGACCAAAAGAATGTCACAGATGTGACGCTGTGTCAAACCAAGCCTTTAAGAGGACTGGGAGCTTCCGCTTTCTCCCTCTGAAAAGCCAGCTTCCACGTGGTAGAGAAGCTGTGAAACTGGGAGACCACGTGGAGAGAGGCCTGGGGGAGGAGAAGCCACTGTGAATGTCCCTGCTGAGCCCCTGTCGAATGCAGCCACCTGAGTGAGCTAGTCGAGGACCACCTGGAGCAGGAAGCCACCCCGTGGAGACACCTCAAACACAGAACCAGGAGAAATAGTAAGTGGCTGTTTTAAAAGTCACTACGTTTTGGGGAGATGGTTGCATAGAAATTGGCAACAGACATAAGTGGATGTATATAATACCAATATAAAAACATGGGTGGGAAGAATATACACCAACTTCTGGATGACGATTACTTCAAGAGAGAGATGAGATGGGATGGAAAACAAGAAAAAAGATTCCACAATACCAATGTACTTTATTTTAAAAATGAGATCTGGGAAAATAGGGCAAAAAAGTTAACATTAGTTATAGTTAAAAGAGGTATTAATAGTATTACCTCTACTCTTCTGTAAGTCTGAACTAGTTCCTGATTTCCTATTTTTTTAAGGAGTCTAAAAATAATCAAGGTGATACATTTGGATTCCTCTAAGAAGAGTATTCTCACTTCCGCCCTTTATTCCTTGGTAATCGCTGACATCATTTTAAAATCGTTTTTACTTTGAAACCCCTTTTTTCTTCTTTATCATTTACCATTTTAAAAATATCAAGGCCTTATCTTTTCTCTTTTACCTATATTTTCTTTTTTTGCATTTTTCCTTTTCTTCTCTAAAACTAATTTCAAAGTAACTATAAAAGTAACTCTCAAAGCAATTCCAAATCCTCATTCCTTATTTTAAAACTAGAGAACTGGTGCACAAAATTCATGCACAGAGTGGGGGATGTCCCTTCGCCCAGCCTGCACCCTCTCTGATTTGAGATCCCTTGAGGGATGTCTGAACGCCCATTTAGGCTGATCCCACTGGGATAAGACCTAAACGGGTGGTCTAACATCCCTATAATAATCCAGGACTGCTGGCTCCCAACTGCCCACCCCTGCAGGCCTGGTCCCCCACAACTGCCTTCCCCTGCAGGCCTGGTCACCCCTAACTTCCCACAACTGCTCTCCTCTGCAGGCCATCTTGTGGTGGCCATCTTGTGGTGGCCATCTTGTGTCCACATGGAGGCAGCCATCTCTGACCACATGGGGTGGCCATCTTGTGTCTTGGTGTGAGGGTCAATTTGCATATTACTCTTTTATTAGATAGGATTGTCACCTCTGGTTCATAAAGATAGCTTGAAGAAATGACATAATACATGGTGGTCTTTTGTTAGCCTGGAATAATTTGGGGACTCCATTCATTATGCAGCCCAGGCAGCATGGCTCAGCGGTTGAGCATCAACCTATGAACCAGGAGGTTAGTATTTGATTCCAGGTAAGGGTATTGAGGGCTCAATCACCAGTGTGTGGCATACAAGAGGCAGTGATTGATAGTTCTCTCTCATTACTGATGTATCTCTCTCTCTCTCTCTCTTTCTCTCTTTCTCTCTCTCTCTCTTTTTGTTCTCTCTCTCCCCCTTTCTGCTCTGAAATCAATAAAAAAAATTTAATTTAAAAATCTATATAATGAGTTGTTATTTTGGCTAGAAATAAAAGGAAAAGAAAAAAGAGCAAAATCAGGGGTAGTTATGACAGAGAAGAAAACATGCATAAAACTGTAGTAGTGTTAAATTCCAATATCATTCACTAGGACTTAAGGTTAGGCATGCATAACACTATATGTTCTGTTTACAGAATTTTAATTTCTCAAATTAAAATTTTACATTACATAATATGTTAATATTAAAGAGTGAGGTTTTGAGTTGTAGCTTTCTTATTAACTAGTCTCAATTATCCATATTTATCTTTACCACAAAATAGTTTCAGAACAAGCAAGTAATGGTTGAGTTCAGTTTAAATATTACAGTTGTGCTGTTTACCGTTTTAGGATATATTTCAATATGATCATTTATTTGAGATTGAGCTTAATTTAAATTGAAGTGATCCTAAACTATTTTAATGACATAAAAGTCATACTAATATAGAAACAAATAAGAAAGAACTCAATTTTATTTTAAATTAAAAAAAAAACTCATAGAATCATCTGCATCTTCAACCCAATGCCCAATCAATTACCGGCATATTCAAGTTCTACTTCCTCTACTTCCTTTCAGGTGATTCTAACTGTAGATGCCACTCTAAATAAGAAACTTTAAAAACCTCCATTTCTGTCTGTGTGCTAACAAGGAAAAACAAAAGAGATGTTCACAGTACACTGTTCTAGAATCTATAGAATCTGCCTATAGATCACTTACCTGTGATATGAAAACCTTGATTTCAAATATAAAAAAATATAAAGTCTAAAGATATTAAATGACCTTCCCATGAACCTTCATTGAGGGCAGATCTTGGTCTCTTATATTATTTTATCCCTGCTTCGTTTTATTAACCAAGAACTATTTTCCTTTATGATCCAGTGTTTGGGGGGGGAAAAAAATCAAGTTTTTTTCCAAGAAATGGCAATGGTCAGTACATTACAAATTTTAATCTCAGAAGCATATCACTGAAAAAAAAAAATAGCATACCTCAAGTGTGTGGCACTTTCCTCGAATTCTGTTGCAAAGAAGTTGGTAATTCTCAAGCTCAACATTCAGCTCAGATGTCAATTCCTGGCCACTAGAGGGCACCTTTTTAGCCAGTAACTTGATGTTGTCCTTCAGAATCTTCACTCGCACCTCCTTCTGCAGCACATCCTCTTTCGCCCTCTGTTCCAGGGAAGGATAGAAATGAAAATCGTCCCCCTTTCTCACTAACCAATGTCTTTCTTTTTCCTAAAACAACTAAACCAAAGTTAAAACATCTATATGATTTCAACTATCTAATTTAGAACACTATTTAGATAATCACTACAGAGACTGCTTTTGAAAAAATAAAATAATTAAATTAAATTAAATTAAGCCTGCAACCTGGGCATGTGTCCTGACCAGGAACTGAACCATGATCTCCTGGTTCACAGGTTGACATTCAACCACTGAGTCACACAAGCTGGGCTAAAGCTAATACTTTTTAAGGAACAACTGCACAGAGATGTTTGCTTTAGTTACACTTTTAGGCAAGTTAACTTTGGCCTAAAACATTCAATGTGTTGCTTAATCTTATTTTTTAAAATAGCCTTTAATCACTATCTCCTTTAGCTTGGACACTGAAGGAGACTTGAAGTGAGATTAGAAATTTGGGAATGACGCCCAGTTTTTTTTAATCATATTAAGAAAGAAAAAAAAAGAGTGTTCAAGACTATTGACATAGGAATATAAGTTCACGAGAAATATATCCTGTGGCCTCAAGTGATATTAAATCCCTTGACAATGTTCCTACTGTAACTCAACCTGCTCTAACAAACCACTTATATACATGCGGTGTGCCTCACGTGGTAACTTGAAGAACACATCTGATGAAACAAGGATAAACACTAAGCAAACTGCAAAGTCTTTCTTGGTCCTAATGAAAAAAAAAATTATTCCTGAAAATTTTTGGAAATAGTTGTGATAATTGTACAACATTGTGAATGTGATTAATGTCACTGAAATTTTTTAATTCAGTCTCTGTGGTTCCCCAGGTTCTAAAATAAGAAAACATTTGATGGCCCTACATGGATTCAACTCATGGGCCAGGCTGAACATCCTTTCTTACTAGAATCACAACAGTTCCCCTTCCTTTTTTTTTTTTAATTTGAAATCCTCCTATGAAGGATTATGTACCATTGACCTTTGAACAACATAACGGATCAAAATTCATGAATAGCTTTTGACTTCCCCAAAAACTAACTACTAAGAGCCTATTGTTGACCAGTAACATAAACAGCCTTACGAATAACATAAACAGTCAATGAACACATATTTTGCATATTATATGTAAGCTAGAGGGGGGAACAAGTTATAAAGAAAACCATAAGAAAGAGAAAATACATTTACAGTATTTACTTTTAAAAATCTGTGTATAAATGGACCCCTACAGTTCAAACCTGTGTTGTTCAAGGATTAACTGCACAATCATGATTTACAGACAGATGGATGATTGTTTGTGTGATTGACTGACTTTAAAGGGAGAGAGAAGGCCTGCTGACACTGACTATCCCAGCCTCACCTTCATTTCTTCCACAGCACTCTCAAGTTCTTCTGGTGACTTGTATTCAAAATCCTTGTCCAGGTCTTCTTCTTCCACCTGAGTCATCCACTCTTGCATTTCTGCTAAGTCTTTCTTCAGGTTCAATACTTTTTCCTGACGTTCAGCCAACTTATTTCTATGAAAAGAAAGCTAGAAAAGAAAAGCCATTTAGCCAATTAAACAAGTATTCATACAGTAAATGTCAGGTTTCTAATAGCTAATGACACAGTGGTAACTCCCCACAAAGACTCTTATGGTTAAAATTCAGATAAAAGCTTTTATACACTTTCTTCTGATGCTGTGAAAATATAAGCAACAATGAAAACAATAATGATAACTGTGATTCTAGTTCACATTTTGGATATTAATCTATAATAATAAAAGCATAATATGCTAATTAGACCAGACATCCTTCCGGATAAAGCCAGGCTGCGAGGGAAACCCAGGTGCCTGCCTCTGCTGAAAGGAAGCCTGGGTCCTGGGTGTCAGAGGGAAGCTGATGCCAGCAGCCAGGGGAAGGAAGGCCTACTCTTGCACAAATTTCATGCATCGGGCCTCTAGTCTATTATAGTTTTAAAAATGCACAACTTCCCAAATTAAGGAATCTAACCTAGAGCAATTAAAGCACGTCACAAGGAATTTTACTGTAGCATTGTTTATTGTAGAACAAAACTAAATGCAACCAAAATATAGATTTTCTCCTTTTTAATAGGATTTGCTATTTCAATTTTAATTTTAAAAGCATAGAAGAGGAAGCTGTTATTAATGATGTTCATAAAGTACTGCTCTACAAAATTTTGATTTTGATAATTTACTATACTTGTATATTCCACAGAGACGCAAAAATGTTACATAAGAAAATAGGTGTTTTTCTCAATTTGGTTAAATAACTTAAAAATTTCAGAGAACCTAAAATAATTCTTGAGAGCTCCTCCCTCTAACTGCAAACTCACTTTTACTAGGGGAGAGATACCGGCCACAGAGACCATGCTCACTCGCTATCCACCCTCCCTCTCAAGTTCAATCTCACACCAGCATCACCTGCCAGGGCTGCTTGGCTGCGCAGCTGATAGTGACCAAAGGCCAGGACAGGAATAGATGGCTCTCACGAGAGTAAGGGGCATGGCTTAGCGGCTTTCCTGTCCCCACTTTCCAACAGGATCACAGCCATAAAAATAGAAAGGGGTCAAACAGGAGCTTTGATCTCATGCCAGTCTGGTACTCTAAGATCCTGCTGCCAGCAATACACACAGCCCTGGCCCAGGCCTGGCTGATCAGCAGTTTAATCTGATCAGCTTCACACACACACACACACACACACACACACACACACACACACACACATCTTAGGCCCCACTTCCAGAACATTCTCTGCTAGTTTCTGGCCACTAGTTAGTTATATAATTTTCATGGATTCATAGAGAAATGCAAAAAAATAAATAAATAAATAAAGACACTAGCAAACTTTTCAGAAAGAGCAAAGCTCAAAATTGTAACTAACTCCCTGAAATTATAAATTTTCTATTTTCTGGCATTATAGTGTTCTTCCTTTCATGAGATCCTGGCTATATAGAATAGATGACATAGACTGGTTTTTGTTTATTGATTGATTTTCATATGCCTGTCCCTTCTTAACAAAATAAAAATTTGGCAGACTTATGTTTATCTCAAAGTTCTTCAACCTTTTTAGGACTCAGTGAAATGCAATAGTCTGGAGGATTCCCTGCTTCTAAGGATACTTAAAAATGCCCTGTACATTCAGTTTCATGTTTTGAACCAGTAATAATTCACAACTAATTCTATATCGTCATATGTGTGAGTCTATATGTATAGATAGGGAGATCGAGACAGACATAGACCTGAATGTCTATGTTTGTCTGTATATATCCATCACCTTCCTGGCTTCTCACTGCCACTTACAAAGCATTTTCCCTATTTACTTCCCCAAAACCCCGTTCAAGCATATAGCATCAGATTATAGCACATTTAGAGAAATCTTAATTTGGCTAAATTATTAGATGACTAATGACCTGTCAAGTGAAATCACTGGAGACCCAGGACCCGGCCCACACAATGGGATGGCCCCGAGTCCCAAAATCCCACCCCACAGGACCTCCAGCGCTGGAGGATGGCCCTGAGTCCGCCAGGACCACCAGGCCCCGCCCCACTGTGCGAGCAGCCATCTTGTGACAGTGTGATGGTGTGAGGACCACCTAGCCTTTTATTAGTAAGACTAGTGTCCTGGTGCACGAATTCATGCACATTGAAAGGGAATTAATTAGAAGAAATATTGTAGTATCACTCTTTGCCAAGTCCTCCGTGGGGGTATCTGGCTCCCTCCTCTGTCCTATCAGAGTCTGTGACAGCACCCACGGGGTCGCACTGTCAAAGCCGGTGCCCCCTGGGGCTGCGGCACTCCCACTATCCAGGAGTCCCATATCCACAGGCCCAGTGTCCCCGGGGACCTGGGGCTGGTGAGGGGAGTGAGAGTGGCGGCCTGACTCTATGGAAACCGCCCTGGGCTCCCCTTGGTTACCTCTAAGCTGGTGACACATGGGGCTGCGGGACACCCCCAGTTCCGGGGTCCCCCAGCCCTGCAGGGCCGGCCCCCAGGGGACCTGGGGCTGGTGAGGGCGATGAGAGTGGTGGCCTGGCTCTATGAAAACCAGGGGTCCCCTTGGTTACCTCTAAGCCAGTGACCCATGGGGCTGCGGGACAC
>JAAGEH010000018.1:19563738-19747868 GCA_011751065.1 Lasiurus cinereus | reverse complement strand
TACCTCTAAGCCAGTGACCCATGGGGCTGCGGGACACCCCCAGTTCCGGAGTCCTGCAGCCCTGCAGGGCCGGTCCCCAGGGGACCTGGGGCTGGTGAGGGGGGTGAGAGTGGTGGCCTGGCTCTATGAAAACCAGGGCTCCCCTTGGTTACCTCTAAGCCGGTGACCCATGGGGCTGCGGGACACCCTGGGTCCCGGAGTCCCGCAGCCCTGCAGGGTCGGCATCCCAGGGGATATGGGGCTGGTGGGGGGGATGAGAGTGGCCGCCTGGCGCTAGGGACACCAAAGCGCCTGGGCCTCCGGGGTTACCTCTCGGTTCCTCCGGGAAAATGGCCAGAGGCGCCGAGGCCGGGTGCGGAGCCAGCGGCAGCAGCGGTGGAGCGAGCTGCCAGGGCCGGCCTTCCGCCTCTGGGCGCACGGGGACTGCCTAAAACAGCACAGCATGTCTCGATAGGGACGTCTCCATCCAAGGAGCCTCCATCCAAGGGAGCGGGGCAGGGGTTTGTGGTGGAATGCGGTTGCCGGGCTACCAGGGTTCCACGCTCCGTGGGGCGCCGTCATCGGGAGGTGAGGTCACCGCTCGCTCTCGTGCGGGGCGGCCCGGGGTGGGGGGCCCGGCGGGGACCCGGTGGTTCTGTGTCCTGTCCAAAGCCCAGGTCAAGGCTGGGGGCGGCCGTGGCGTGTGGGCAGCGCCCCAGCCCAGGTGTAGCCCGACACCGGGGCTGAGTCTCAGTTCCACACCCGCACCTAACATTTCTCCCGGCCCGGGGTGGTTAGCAGCGCGCGGGGCCGCATCCCCGTGGGGTCCGCCCCGAGGCCGGCGCCCCGCGGGACGCCCTGATGCACCTCCAGCTCAACTTCTCTCCCGCGCCCTCCGCACGCGCGCGCAGCGGCAACAAGCCCAGCCCCGCCACCTGCGCGCCCGCGCTGCACGCAACCATCCTGGGGCCGCGTGGGGACCAGCCCGAGGCGTTCATTAGTGAGATATCATTAACTACTCTGCCAGGGTACGGTCGCGGTGTGGCGGTTTTGTGTAATCGTGTCCTCATTGAGGGCTGAAGTGTGATGATATTTTCAAATCCTTGTCAAACGTACATTTTTAACCAAAACAAAAGAAATATACATGTATGTATGTATGTATGTATGTATGTATGTATGTATGTATGTAAAGAGAGCGGGGGAGAAACTGAGAAAGCAAACCTGGTAAAACATTAAAAACAGGCAAATTCAGAAATGGCTATGAGGCTGCTCCCTGCACCATTATTTCAACTTTCCTTTCAGTTTGAATGTATGCAAATTAAGCAATTTGGGGGAGGAGGGGAACCATAAAAAAAAAAAAATACTGAAGGATGCAATATAAATTTTTTATGTAAACGTTAACCAAAAAACACTGTATTAAGCGATATACTATCCACAGGACTGTGTGTGAAATATTCCTGTATTTCACATTTTCTCCTCTCATTTTGTACCCTTTCCTCACTCCACTGCTGTTTCACTAACAAAAGAGAAGCAATCAGTATAGTCACTTTCCCTTACATTACCAGGGAGAAACTCTGCATCAGCAATTCTTGCGCTTAAGAGAGTAAATTTCGTTCCTTCTCACACATAATCACAGACTTCACTTCAGAAATTACGTTCCCTCAATCTCTTCTGCATCATTATTTTCTCCTCCTAGGCGAGGTCCTTCTTTTCAGCATGCAAATATCCTGTAGTATCTCTTACTTTTAAAAACGACAAAAGCATCCCTTTGGATGTCCATGCACCTCACCCACCCCATTTCTCTGGGTCTTTAAAAGCCTCCATCTGTCAAGTCTAGAGCTTGTTTCTCAGTTCCCATCGGCCGCAGCAACCCTCAGCTCCAGGCTCTGTGGGATGCTTTCTCCACCCGCCTCCAGGACCTCACACTCTCCTGGCGTTTCTCCTCTGGCTGACCTTCCCTTCTCAGCATCCTTGGCCTCTGCCCCTTCCTCTTTCCAGGCTGAGTGCTAGGAAACTCCACCTGCATCTCTAACACGGACCTCAACTTGAACCCTTCCCAGATGGAAATCATCATGTCACCTGCTCCAACAAAAGCTTCTGCTCCTCAAGTCTTCACCATTTCAGTAAATGGCGCCACAATTCACACAAAGTGCACATTTTGTTTTTTGTTTTGTTTTTTAAATATATTTTATTGATTTTTTTTACAGAGAGGAAGGGAGAGAGAGAGCTAGAAACATTGATGAGAGATAAACATCGATCAGCTGACTCTTGCACACCTCCTACTGGGGATGTGCCCACAACCAAGGTACATGCCTTTGACCAGAATCGAACTTGGGACCTTTCGTCTGCAGGCCGATGCTCTATCCACTGAGCCAAACCAGTTTCAGCTAAAGTGCACGTTTTTGCAAAATTCCTAGCCTACCCTTGACCATTCACTTTTTCGTATATCACACTTGCAGGCCATTACCACACTCTCATCTCCACCTACAAACCACAGTCGACACTTAACATTTCTCATGGCCTCCACCACCATCTCCCCAGTCCAGGAGCCATTCTTTCTTAAGCTGCAGTGACCTCTTGCCTTTCCAGATGAATCCAGAGTGACCTATCACATGTCACTTCCCTGTTCAAAACTCTACAAGGTGCCTTCTGTGTGACGTTATCCTTGAAACAGAATCCCCCACCTTTGCCTCCAAAACCATAAACAGCCCATCCCCAACTCCCTTCCCACCTCACAGCTCACCGTTCCCCAGCCCCCTCCTCCTCAGCTCACTCAATCCCAGCTGCAGTGCCTTTCTTGTTCTTTACTAAGCACAACAAGCTCATTCCCTCTGAGGGAATTAGTATGCTCCCTGGTTTTCAGGCTGCATGGGCCGTAACAATCAGTGTTGTCAATGGCACCTAACCTCTTGAAAAACACCAACAGTAAAGCTGAAAAACTTACCTCTTTGCTACATTTCTCTAGTTGGGTTTGGTAGTCAACTAGTTGTGTCTGCACCCAGGTTTTGATTCCAGCAACTGGACAACTTTGAAGGTGTGTCTCTACTTCCTTCATGTCTTTCAGTGATGACTCGACTGTATCTATTTCTTTAACAAAAGCCTGAACACATAAATTAAGACCTTGTTGAGTTCATGTCCATGGAAATGTATGCCATAATTACAGTTTGCTTTTACCCCTGCAAATAGTATAGGAACAGAATGTTTGGGACTCAAAGGTTTAACTGCTTCAGAAATATTGTGCCTTAAGAAATTCATTTCACCTGGGTGCTTCATAGAGCCATCTGCCACATTAGATTGGAAATACTTGACTCTCAGCAGGAAATAGTACGTTTAATGAATTTAGAGAAGCCTAATGATTTCACCAAAGATAAGCTGTATGCAGTATTACTGGGAAATTTCAAATATTAAGTATATTTTTTTAATGCTTCACCATGTGGCACAATAACAGCAATATGCAATTGGTAATTATGACACTAAGATTCTCACCATGGAATAAAACGACAGTTCTTGTTCTCTCTATCCAAATTTCTATGATCATGGCCAAAAATAAAATGTAAATAATCTGTCACTTTTTATTAACTCTAAAGCAAAGAAAGCTTTATAATGAAAGATATTTTATCTCAGTGTACTGGAATGTCATGTTCTAACAATGTTAATAGCCGCAAATAATAAAGGAAAAGGACATGTTATTTATAAGGGCAGGTCCCCTAGGTCAGCAGGACTCACCGAGCATTGGTCAAGCTGCCTTTGTAGCGCTTCATCATCTCCTTGAACAGCCTGCTCTTCCATTAAGAAGTCTTTCGCACCCTCCATCCACTTCTCAATGACTTTCGAATCAGCCTAATGGAACACAATAACAAAGGGGGATATTACTCAGTGACATCCAACCTACTGCATCTCAAAATCTATTGCTACTGGAAAAAAAAGACAATCGTTCAAAACGTTGATAGCATCATTTTCATTTACTTATTTCTTTTTTTAATATTCCAATTTTATAAATAACTAGGGGACCAGGGCATGAATTCAGGCGCCTTGAAAGGAACTGTGGGCTGCAAAGCTTCAGTGGGCACTGGGGCAGCTCTCAGCCCATCCTCCATGCCCTGGCCTGGCCCCTCCTGCCATGGCCCCCGGTCTCCTGTCTGCCAGCAGCCCTGCTCCCACTGCCGCAGCTCCCATGTGCTGATGGTGCTGCTCTGCTTGTACCCGCTGATGGTGTGGAGCGATTGGAGCTGGCACCAGCAGCAGGTACAAGTGGGACTGGCACCACCAGTGGGTGCAGCTACTCCCCCGATTGTCCCTTGGGAACAGGAGAAGGTGGAGAAGCCTTCAGGGGCATTTGGGGCTAGCAGCCGCCACTCACACCTGCTGATAGCACTGAGTGATTGGGGCCGGTGCTGGACTCTGGTAGCAGGTGCAACTGGTGGTTACCATCCCCGATTGCCCCTTAGGAGCAGGGGAGGTGGAGAAGCTCTGAAAGGTGATTGGGCCAGCAGTCCCCACTTACACCTGTTGATGGCGCCAAGTGATCAGGGCTGGCACTAGATGCTGGCAGCGGGTGCAAGTGGTGACTCTGGTGTCAGCTATGGGTGCGAGTGGGGCCACCTTGGTCTGGCTCTGCCTTGGTCTGGCACCCCTGCTCACCTCCTCCACCATCCCATCACTGCTGATGCCCCTGCCATGTTCTGCACTCTGCCACCTCCTGCTGCCCACCATGTTCTGCACGTGCCACCTGATAGCCAGCACACATCATAGCGACTGGTTGTTCAGTTGTTCCACTGTTCAGTCTATTTACATATTAGGGTTTTATATATATGTGTGTGTGTGTGTGTATACATACACATGTATAAATATATATACATATGTATATATGAATTATTTATCTTCATGAATAACTCGATTTCCTATGATTTGACAGTTTCCTGATCATTCTAAAAATTTCAAAACATTCCCCAGTGAATCAAGCTATTTTGCCTCAGTGTCAGTGGTATTTATGATTAAAACCTCAAATTACAGGGGGAGAAAAAAGTGCTTTTCTGGGTATAAACAGCAAATTATCTTTTGTTCTAACCAATTTAGAACAAATTTTCTTCTACAGTTAGCTACTCAAAGCAGAAATAAATAAAGAGCATAGTGGAGGGAATTAAACAGGTTGTTCTTAGTTCTGCTGGATGCTATTATCTGAGAGCCCAGGACTGTCTGCTGCCCAGCTCCATGCTTTCATCCATAACGTACTAACACCCACAATAGCCCAATGCTGTATACGGTGCTGGGAGGTCTAAAACAAATAAGAAAGGAAATGTTTTGCAGAGGGAAAGAGACTTCAGAGGCAGCAACATTGGGAGTGGCCTTTAAAGAATGCAAGTCAATAGTCCAACTTGAGAAAAGTAATTTCCTTCCAAGGCCTTCCATAACACCATCCATCAGTCTGATTCTCAATTTCCTTTGTATTAAGCACCTTCTTTGATTCTTTGCTTCTTTTCCAACCCATGGAATAAATATAAATTTTCTATCCTGTTCAAAAAATACCTTCAGATTTAAAGGCAACCACCATGGCTCCCCTTAGTCTTCCATTGGTTAAAGGTCCCCAATTCCTTCCATGATGGCTCTAGGACATGATATCCAAGTATTGCACTCCCTACTCAGATCAACATCAACTTTTTAATGTCCTTACAGTATGTATGCCACACAGAACTGAGTATTCTTATAATGTTGGGTTGAATGACAAGAAAGGGAGCTAACTGGTATTTGACCGCAGATAATTACATTCATGAAACACCATCTAAAATTTTTTAAGTTTTATTTTTCCTACTGTAGGGTTGTTTTGTTTCTTTTGTCCTTTATTTGATTGTTTATAGTTATATTCTTCACGGGAGTACAGTTAACTGAAATTTCAAAATTCCCATAACTCCCACAAAATTACATTTCCCCTATCTGTATTGCTTAAAATTAGGAGTTGATGTTTATTTACAAGCAATAAACTTTGCCTTGTTAGCTTAAAAAAATGATTTGAATTTTTAGTCTCTCTATTTTTTTAAAAGATATTTTTATTGATTTCAGATGAAAGGAGAGGTAGAGAGAGAGAAAAAAACACTAATGATGAGAGAGAACTGTTGATTGGCTGCCTCTTGCACGCCCTACACTGATTCATAGGTTCGTAAGTCGAAGCTCAACTACTGAGCCACACCAGCTGGGCTAGCCTCTCTACTTTCATATCCACTAACCCTCCCAGCTCTCCTTTTATTTGCAAATCTGAGAGTGAAGTATTTCTTTTCTGTTGACTTTTTGGGGGGTAGTTGGGTTTTCTCAGGTAAAAAATAAAGACAATGGCAGTACCTATCTGAGCATTCCCCTGTGAGGACACCATGTCATTCATTACTCAACAAATTTCTAGCTTACTTTTCAAAATATAGGAGTTAACCTAATACTGGCATCCAATTAACTTTCCATCTCCCTCTCATAAGGTTATAAGAGATTTTCTCAAATACTTAACTGAAATCTATGCTTGCCAAAAATGATGGTTTGTAGCATTATTTGAACTAAATGAGCAAACATGAAATGTGGCTCTATGAATCTGTGATTCAAATAACCTAACATCCCTTTTCAAAAAAAAAAAAAATTTACAAGAAAATCAGTCCTTAAAGGAAATGAGTCTGGACAAGGCTTATTAGTGGTGTCCATGTTGATTCCTGGAAACCACACAGCCCTTGCCAAGCACAAATAAGATCTCTGGTTGGTCATTTATCTACAGCCAAGAACCAACATCCATCTTACTTCAAGTCTTTAACTTCTAAAAGATGTTCCCCTTTAATTAGGACTCATCTAACTCCATTTTTCTGGTAATTTCTCACAAAATGCATTATGTGACCTTGAGACCATGGGTAAAAATCCCAGGTGACTTAGGATGTAGATTTAGGCATCTGAAGGATCCGTTTTTCCATCTAACTAATAATCCAGGCTCTAATGCACTCTCAGTAATGACTATCCCACACTTTCTAGTTTCTTCATCATACTCTGATGAAGATGGAACGCAAAGCATGCGGATATGCTGAGGCCTTTCTGGCTCTATTAATATTATACCACCCGCACAACCACCTCCTTTCTTATCCACCCAGGGCTTTGAAAGCCCTTTTCATCCCACTGTGCACTTTCCAGTTTCCTTTCCTGCTGTGCTTTTGCCAGCCTGCCCTCTTCCATAGGCCCAGGCTGCTCTTACTCTTTGCTATTATTTGCTTTGGTGGCGTTATCTCTTCTCTGTATTGGCTCCAGCATTCGAGGATCTTACCACAGAAGACTGCTTAGGAAGACATGGTCAGGACAAGTGGGGATGGGGTGCAAGAAGAGTGAGTCCCGCTAGCGTGGCTCAGTAGTTGAGAATCAACCTATGAACCAGGAGATCAGGGTTGGATTCCTGGTCAGGACATATGCCCAGGTGGCAGGCTCGATCCCCAGTGAGAGGTGTGCAAGAGGCAGCCAATCAATGATTCTCACTCATCATTGATGTTTCTAACTCTCTCCTTTTCCCTTTCTCTCTGAAATAATTTTTTTTTAAATCTAAAAAATAAGAAGAGAGAAAAGTATGAAACTCCTATAGAGTGCATACCTGCCCCTGCCAGCCACACCAGTGGGAGGGTCACTAAGACCACTTGCTAACACTAGAGAGGGAGCTCTGCTCCGCCTTCCAGCAGCTCCTCTTTCTTTAGAAGAAAAACGTCTCACTTCACTTGTAATCATGTTCCCTGTGATTTAAAAAATATCAAGCCCTGGCTGGTTTGGCCCAGTTGGTTGGGCATCATCCTGTTCACCGAAAGGTGGCTAGTTCGGCTGGATTGCAGGCTTCCTCCCAGGTGGGGTTGAGCAGGAGGCAGCCGATCATAGATGTTCTTCTCTCACATCGATGTTTCTCTTTCTCTCTCCCTCACCCTTCCTCTCTCTCTCAAAGTCAATAAAAATATTTTTTACAAATACCAAAGGTCAGCTCACCTTTTCATCCAATCATTCAGCAAAGAGGTGACCAAGACAGTGAAAGCGCTCACATGCAGTTTCTCTGTCCAGTTAGAAATCACTGCACTGATGCACTGTGAGCTTCTAATGCACCAGGAATATTGAATGTTTCTCCACCTCCATCCACTTTCAGAATATGAACATATTGCCCTAACCCATTTGGCTCAGTGAATAGAGCATCGGCCTGCAGACTGAAAGGTTCCAGGTTTGATTCCAGTCAAGGACATGTACCTTGGTTGCAGGCACATCCCCAGCAGGGAGTGTGCAAGAGGCAGCTGATCAATGTTACTCTCTCATCGATGTTTCTAACTCTCTATCCCTCCCACTTCCTCTCTGTAAAAATTCAATAAAATATATATTTTTTTAAAAAAATACAAATGCATTCATTGAACAAATGAATATATTAATATATTGATTAGGCAATTTGTAATGTTCTACCTTCTTTGGGGGACCTCAGTCCTTTGAAAACTTATTATTACATTTCTAAAATAAATGTCTATCATTATTTCACATGCAAAATACTGTAAACTGCATTATTTACAATAGGCAAGATATGGGAGCAACCCAAAGTCCATCAATAGATCAGTGATAAAAATGTTGTGGTGCATATGCATAATGGAATACTCGGTCATAAAAAAACAACAACAATGAAATCTTACTTTTTGTGACAGTGTGGGTATTATGCTATGTGAAATAAGTCAGATAGAGAAAGACAAATACCTATGATTTCACTTATATATGGAATCTAAAGGAAAAAATAAAGAAACAAACAAAATAGAACCAGACTCATAGATGCAAAGAATAGACTGATGGTTGACAGAGGTGGGGGGAGGAGGGGAGAGGTACCTGGCAAATGAAAGGGGTGAAGGGATCAAGAGATACAAATTGGTAGTTATAGACTAGTCATAGGGATGTAAATTATAACATAGAGAATATAGTCAAATAATACTGTAATAACTATGTATGGTGCCAGGTGGGTACTTGAAAAATCAGGGGAGACTACTGTGTAAAGTATATGAATGTCTAACCACTGCTGTACACCTGAATCTATTACAGAATAATATGGAATGTAAACAGTAATTGAAATTTTTAAACTCTATAATAAAATATGTAAACTGTAAGCACTATCTAGAGCAGCCATTTCCCACTCCTATTCATACTCATCAAACTAAAAGCATCAAATATTTTAGTTTAAGATGACCAAAATTATACATTGACCATTACTGCTCAAAAGCACGGATCTGTAAGCATGTGGATGGGTAACACCTGCTGTAGGTCACGGAAAAGGAATGTGAGGTCACTAAAGCAATCCCTTTCCCCTGTCACAGCCTCTCCCAGCCCAGCCCCGGAGCCAAGGGCGGAGGAACTCTGAAGCTTGGCAACTCTGGATTGAAGACAGTGAGATTCCAAGGTACACAACCACCTCCCTGAGATTTTGTTTACAGCTAAATTCTTGGCATTTTCCTTTGCTCCTCCCCCATCTTTTGTAATTTCCATAGCTTGTAAGCAGTCAATTTCTAAGCCAAGACATAGGCAAAAAAAAAAAAAAAGTGAAACCAAAATTAAAACAGTAATTTACGGTTAAGAAGACTTCTATTTTATTTGGTTTTGTAATGTTCATTAACCTCATTTGGTGGAGAAGACTAGCAATAACATTGCTACATTTCTTACCTGAAACTATCAAAGTTCCTAAATCTAAGGTTTAGAATGCATCAGTAAAATGGATTCAAAATGAGGGGAAAAAACCTTCTGAAATAATTATTTCAATTATATATTATCTAGAAAGAGTTAAGTCAGCCATACTGCACATTACCTCGAAGTAGTAGTTAGCATTGTGTTTTTACCCTAAAATGCTTCCCAAAGCAATGTCAGAGCCTGCTTCCACATGTCTCAGAACGCCAGCACGGCCCCTCCACACTCTGGGTCAGAGCCCGGTGCGAAGCCTGTTCACTGTGTGCCTGTGCCTGTTCAGCCATTGAGGAAACTGGGTGACTACACAGGTGTCCTGCCATTCAGGGCAACCAGGCATTTAGGTTTTACAGATCCAGCCTCACTAGACAGGAACAATGGCTAAGATGTTTGAAGGTGCCTTCAAAGTAGCTGCATTCACACCTGCTTCCTTGCTGGAGGCCAGACAAGGTTGCTATCTATCTTCAAAAGAGGCATGCCTTGCGGCGGACAGACGGGCAGGTCTAGCCGTAATAAAGGTTGTAATAAAGGCTGGGGTAAGATGTATTCTGAAGGTGTCAACAACAGAGAATCATGGAGAGGGAAGACTGCAGTGGGTGCTGTGGTAAGCAAGACTCACGGTTCCTTATAGAAGCAGCTTACTCTTAAAGGATGAGTATGAGCTGAGAATGTCAATTCCCAGCAAGTAAGGGGCATTTCCAGAGAAAGGCCACTGTTCAGTGTGGTCTTTGAAACCACCACACACTGTCTCCTGACCCAGCTCAGCTCACAGAGGAGAATGCAGGCAGAGTTTGGGGTCAAGGAAGAGGCAGGCTGGAAAGGACATTTGGGAGCACATTTTGTATTACCATGGAAAGACAACCAGAGCTTTCCCGGAAGTGCAACTCGGGCCCCCGTGTGAACAAGAATTCAAGAGGAAAGAGAGTGGAAGCAGCTGTCAGATGTGAAGGGTAATAAGACTGTCAGGGCACGAGGTGACTTGAGAGTCTGCACAGAGCTGGAAGGGGCTGGAGGTGGGGCCCAAAGAGGTAGGAGGGGCGGGGAATTTAAGGCAGAGTTTTGTGTGGGCCTTGAGGATGGTTTCATGATCCCATAGCTACACTGCAACGCAGGACATCTTCAAAAGCAGAAAGGAAATAACAAGAAGCATCTTTCAGCCCCTGAATCAAACATATTATTGCTGAGGATGAGCAGCCTCAGGATTTCATAATATTTAATTGCCATAACTCATAAGGAAATCTTGTCAGTAAAAAAAAATATTATCTTTTCCGTGTATTTTTTTTTTAATGTTTTGCTGCCAAGTAGGAGAGGGAAGACTTTCCATGAGGTCATTTTAAATTCACCAATTAACATGTTAAATCTTAATTACAGGAACTGAGGTCACTACTTCGGCATTGAAGAAAATTTTTAGAATGTATTTGAGCATAACACTATACCTTAGAATAGCCATTTTCAACCAGTATACCACAAGAAGGTTTAAAATGAGCACTACCTGACTATTAAGTCTGGGGAACTGACCTCTTTTCCCTTAGATTGTCAAATTAAAAAATGACAACAGCACACACAACAATAGCCATCCAGTGAAAATTATTCAAAATTATACCTTTTTTTTTTTTTTTGGTCAGATCAGCCAAAAATAGAATATATTGTTTGGTGTGCCACAGAATTTTAGTCATTAGTTTGTGTGCCATAAGATGAAAAAGGTTGAAAATCGCTGACTTGAAGTGTGCAGCCGCATTCTCTATCTGTGCAAAAGGAATCAGCCGTGTAGACAAAGCAAATATAGGCACATAAGGAAAACACTATTTAGCAACAACAACAAAAAAAAACACAGAAAACTAAAATTTGCACATAAACAGATAATATGAACTCTTTACGTGTATGTAAGATGGCAGGGGAAAAGTAAGCAATAGCTGTGAGAATGCTGTCAACATTTCAACGAAAGGCATTTCAATGAGAGGCATTATTATTTTGAGTAATGAAAATTCATACTCCAAGCTCATGCGTTTGAGTACTGTCTTTTTCAATGCTTCTCATGAAGTTCAATATCAGTTGTTTCAATGAATGTGGAAAAAGAACAATTTGAATTAGTAATATTCATGAACTTCCCTTTTTTACTTTGAATATATTAATCTCCATCAAGAATCAATGCTAATGTTAGCTGCCTCCAGGAAAGGAAACTCTTAAGTGCTAACTCTAAATACTTCTGTTATCCAGTTTCTTCAATGAGCGT
The DNA here is from genome assembly GCA_011751065.1 of Lasiurus cinereus. Lineage (NCBI taxonomy): Eukaryota > Metazoa > Chordata > Mammalia > Chiroptera > Vespertilionidae > Lasiurus > Lasiurus cinereus. Next base: position 19,735,966 of record JAAGEH010000018.1, on the reverse strand, counting down.
TATTCATGTATTACTTATGTAACTTAAAATGCATTTTCATAATAAACAAGTCATCCACTGCGTTCCTAGGAAACCTTACCATAAACTGGAATTGAATCAAAAACCTACTGTGCTTCACTGCTTGAAGAAAAATAGAGTAAAATGCCTAAAATATTATAAATCAGATCATTAAAAAGGGGAAATGAAGGCTAACCTCAAAATGAATATTTATTGTCATTATCTTTGGGGGGTAGAAATTATAAGTGTCCCTAAGTGAATTCCCTAAATAGTTAAGTAACAACAAATTCATTCAAAGTAAATAAAGGACTATAAGTGTTCTTTAGAATTTAAAAATATGTATTTCAATAAGAAAGTTGTAAAATTAGGTAATACAGACACTGTCAACAATCTTGTAGTTAGGACACAAAAATAAGCTAAAAATAACTGGACATTATAAATCTGCTACTGTAAAAATAAAAAATCTAATTATCAAGAGGCATGTGTTTGATGTGGGATATTTTCCATGGAAATAAATTAGGCGTGCACTCCAACTGGTCACTTGAAGTGCCTAAATTTGCTACATTAGTAACAACACACTAAAGCCTAAAGCTGGATTACTATAATCACAGGACTCTCTTCGGTGTTTTGAAGAACATGTATTATCTTTAAATTCCACATTAAAATGTTGGCACACATCTAGCTAACCCTATAATGCAGTATTTTTTTTAATTTTATCTTTATTTTTGAAAATATTATATATGTCCCCCTTTATTCCCATCGACCCCCCCACCCCACGCTGCCACACCCCAGGCATTCACCACACTATTGTCTGTGTCTATGGTTTATGCATATATGCATATAAATTCTTTGGTTAATCTCTCCCTACTCACCCTCCCCATACCCGGAACTTCCCTCTCCCTATAATACACTTTTAAGAGTCAAAAGGAGATTAACTTTTGGGTTATTCTTCACCTATGAATTTCCCAAGCTACATCCCAGATTAAAATTTGAAAACAAAGCAATGATCTTTTGAAAAGAGGGGAAAGACTTAATCCAGTATTGCTCAACCCTGGCACTACTGTCCTGTGCACTATAAGATGTTTACCTGCAGCCCAGGTCCCTGCCACTAGAGCAAGAGCACCCTCCCTTGCCCCAGGTTGCAGCAAACAAACTGGAAGCAATAACAGATGTCCTCTAGGGCGAAAAATCACCCCTGGCTAAGAAACTCTGATAATCCAATGCTTGGATACGACCCAAAATTTTTAGAATTATGAATAAGAGTAATTCTGGTTTTTAAAGCTGGAAAGAATTATAACTGAAGACAGATGAGGGGAAGTGGATCCACTCACAATGCTAAATGACTCAAAAATACTAAGCTACACATAACACACTCCTGTTCAAAATGAATGATTTAATCCGCCATTTCAACCTTTTTCATCTCATGGAACATATAAATTAATTACTAAATTTTGGTGGGACACCAAAAAATATATTTTTTGCCAACCTGACCAAAAAAAAAAAAATAGGTGTAATTTTGATTTGTTCACACTGGACAGCTATTGCTGTGTTGGCTATTATCTTTTTTTTTTTTTAACTTGAAAAGAGGTCAGCACCCCTGACTGGTCAGGTAGTGCATGTTTTAAGAATTCTTGCAGCACACCAGTTGGCAACTACAGTTTGTTCTAATGACATCTCAGTATAGAACTACAACTTACACTTAGAAAAAACCACCTCCTTCCTTCCACCACCACGCCCCCCCCACCCTGTAAAACACACACACACACACACACACACACGCACGCACACACACACACAAACCTTTGCCATCTTTACTCTCCTTCTCATCATTCACTGGACCCATCCACTGGTTCTTGGGCCAAAGAGCTTCCCTCCAAGTTCAATAGTCACCACAGTTGTCTAATCATTCTGGATCCTTTCACACTCTTCTGTAAGCCTTCCCCACCCTCTTCTACACATATCCTCTGGTTTTAATTTTTAAAACATCATTCTCAATAATTTTTTTCTTCATTTTTAATCTCACTTTTTTAACAACACCTTTAATACAAATTCTCTTGGGATCTAGACCCAAAAATATAAATATATATAATCTCTTACATATGTTCTCTTGGGATCAATCCTATCTAATAAAAGAGTAATATGCAAATTGACAATACCTCTGCTATACCCACAAGCCATGCCTACCAGCCAATCAGGAGTGATATGCAAATTAACCCAACAAGATGGCTGTGGCCATGGAGATAGCAGAAGGCTTGGGTTTCCCCGGTGATGGAAGAAGTCAAGCTTTCCGCCTGCCCTGGTCTGCCTTGGCCTCTGCTTAAGGCTACAAAGTCAATTATAGAAGATAAATAAGTCCCAATAAAAATGGAGGCAGCCACAGAGCTGGAGAGAGCAGGAGGCTTTAGTTGCCCCCAGCAAGGGAGGAAGCCAAATTTCCAAAGTACTGGTCTGCCTTGGCCTCCAATCAGAGCAAATATGCAAATTAACCCAACCAAGATGGCTAGACCACAGAGAGAGCAGGAGGGAGGCTTGGGTTGCCCCTGGCAATGGAGGAAGCCAAGCTTTCCGCAAACCCTGGCCAGCACTTAAGGCAACAAAGTTTCAATAGCTGTATGAGCAGAAGGCTTGGCTCCACTCCAGGCTACAAAGTTTCAATTGTAAAAGATAAATAAACCCCAGATACCAAGGCCTCCACTTGGGTCACATGGAGGCATGGCCAGCCTGCAAACCACCACAGGCCCCTCACCCAGGCCGCTCCATGCCCCAGGAGAACACCCACCCTGATCCAGGACACCCTTCAGGGCAAACCAGCTGGCCCCCACCCATGCAGCAGGCCTCTATCCTATCTAATAAAAGAGTAATATGCAGATTGACTATCACTACAATACACAAGATGACTGCCCCCATGTGGACACAAGATGGCCACCACAAGATGGCCAGCAGGGGAGAGCAGTTGGGAGGGACTGGGCCTGCAAGGGAGGGCAGTTGTGGGTGATCAGGCCAGCAGAGAAGGGAAGTTGGGGGTGACCAGGCCTGCAGGGGAGGGCAGTTAGGGGCAAAAAGGCTGGCAGGGGAGCAGTTAAGCATAAATCACGCTGGCAGGGGAGTGGTTAGGAGGTTATCAGGTTGGCAGGCAGAAGCAGTTAAGGGCAATCAGAAAAGCAGACAGGCGAGCAGTTGGGAGCCAGGAGTCCTGGATTGTGAGAGGGATCCCAGATTGGAGAGGGAGCAGGCTGGGCTGAAGGACATCCCCTCCCAACCACCCCCCCCCAACACCCTTGCATGAATTTCATATACCAGGCCTCTAGTATATATATAATTTCCATAGCTAAACCCTCTAGTACTGATCTCATTTCAGACATTGGAAGTATTTAAGGAGTACCTTCTCTGAGTCAGGTTCTATTCTAGAAGTACATTTTGGGATACTTAAGTGCAAAAAAACATACACTGAAGACCCAAGTAAGGAGGCCTCGAGAGGACACAAAGCCTATGGGAGGTGAGTATGATGGGAGCACTCTTCATGCAGATATTTCCTATTTCAAAACCAGGTGTTTTGGAAACTCAAACTTTATTTTGACCATTTTTAAGTAATTTTCTCTTATCTTTGTGTTCTCCAGCACAGTAAACATACAGCTTTGGTAGGCAAGTTATAAATCCCAACTTAAGTACATAATAAACATTGCATTAGAAAGAATGAAAAATATTCAAATAATAGATATTTGAATCTTACATGGTAACTACTATTTTACCCTGGAATAAACATAAACTCCTAATAGCCTCAGATTTACCTCAAAAGCTCTCAGTTTGGGGAAAATTTCTTCAAGCAAATGCAGATCTTTGGAAACTTTGACCTTCACTTTGTTCCACTTTCCTTGAACATCATTAAATTCTTGATTATATATTTTTCCTACATCTGGAGAAACATTTTTCTCCAAAGCCTTTGTTTCTTCTCCAAGTTTAAACAATGTAGGTTTTTTATTCTCAAGGATTTCATCAAGAGCCTGGAAGAAAATTTTAAAAGATTAACAATATGAACAATGAGTTGCCTGTACAGATGTTAATAATATGAGCTATAAACAGTTAAAAGTCTCCTTTTAAAAAGCACTGAATAAAAAATTTAAAAAATTAAAAAAAAAAAAAACCTGTGGTCCAACCAGCATGGCTCAGTGGTGGAGCACTGACCTATGAACCAGTCAGGGCATATACTGGATTTGATCCCCAGTAGGGGACATGCAAGAAGCATGTGGTTGATGTTTCTATCTCTCTACCCCTCCTTCCTTCCTCTTTAAAATCAATAAATATATTTTTCAAAAACTGTGAAAAAAATCAACAAAAAAATAAGCACAACCAGAAAAGTTAAAGCTTTTCCTTCATGAGTTGTATGTGGGTGAATGTACATGTTGTGAAGTGTAGTGCATTCTCTACACTAAAAAACTCTGTAACAACACACCCAGTGAGGGCCCAGTATGAGGGGCTCACTGTGTGGCTACTTTATCTGATGAAATGGTTCAGAGCCATGTATCCTAAATGACCAGAGAAGCATTGTTCCTCAGCATAGAAAAAGTACAACACATCAATTTAATTGATATTGTTCATTTTATTAAATATACCTATTTTAGAAGATTATAAACAGGTTGAGAATTTTAAGCTAATTACAATAGAAGAAAAATATAGTTTCATTCTATTAAAATATTTAATATAATTATATTTTCTTTTAGCTAAGGTGCTACATTACAGTAGCTTCCAATTTTAAGAATTTTTTTTACCAATTATGACTGAAAGTGACTATTGTTTTTTAAATAGTTGAAAAATAGCCCTAACTGGTTTGGCTCAGTGGAAAGAGCGTCGGCCTGCGGACTGAAGGGTCCCAGGTTTGATTCCGGTCAAGGGCATGTACCTTGGTTGTGAGCACATCCCAGTAGAGGGTGTGTAGGAGTCAGCTGATCGATGTTTCTAACTCTCTATCCCTCTCTCTTCCTTTCTATAAAAAATCAATAAAATATATTTTTTAAAGAAAAAATAAATAGTTGAAAAATATATTTCAAAATATGTGACATATTGGAAGTGACTCTAGATTGCTAAGACCTAAAATATATATTACCTTTTTTTCCTGCAGGGCCTTCTCCACCTCTGCAGGCTCATTCAAGACATCCAGCGATGTCTGGGCCTTACTTTCTAAATCATTTAGCATATCTTTCAGAGTTTTCAACGTTTCCAAATACGCATGTCCAGGTTGGCTCTTCATTTCTGTTCATTTAAAAATACTTCGTTTGAGAAAACAATGCTAGAAGCCTAATATTACTGTATATAACATTAATCTTCTGTATATAAAAAGGAAATTCTAGTACAGAAGAAGTTAAACACTGTAATTAAAAATAAAAAGGGTCTCTGTTAGCTACTGGCATCTCTGAGAGTCAGATAGTGACATCATTCCTATGGATATTGATGTCTTAAATATTAACTAACCCACTATCGTTTTTCTTTATTTTGTCATGATGAAATGTCTCTCTGAAGATGGTACTACAATGTTTCTTTGTCTCATATAATCTCTTTTTCCCCAGTAGCTCTACAAAGAACAATAGAAAACAAAGATCCCTTCAGTCAATCTTCCCTCTAAGTCAGCGGTTCTCAACCTGTGGGTCGCGACCCCTTTGGGGTTCGAAAGACCTTTTCACAGGGGTCACCTAAGACCATCGGAAAATGCAGATATTTACATCACGATGCATAACAGTAACAAAATTTCATGGTTGGGGGTCACCACCACATGAGGAACTGTATGCAAGGGTCGTGGCCTTAGGAAGGTTGAGAACCACTGCTCTAAGTGCAAGTGTGCAGACGGACTGCCACTGCAGAGTGATGGACAGTATATGAGACACCTCAGACAGGCTACCACAGGTACCCCGAGAAACAATGACTGCAAACACCAACTGGCATGAAGTCTACTACAACCGCAAATGTAAAAACCACAGACAAGCAACACTTATGTGGAAAGGAGTAAACTTATTTGAAGCACGAAGTGGTCAAAGCAGCTAGCAGCAAAAGTAAAACTAGCAGCATTATTCAGATCCGGCAAAAGGTGGAAACACCCAAATGCCCATTGACACGTGAATGGGATAAACAAAATGTAGTGTATTCACATAATGGAATATTACTCAGCCTTAAAAAGGAAGGGAATTCTGACACATGCCATAGCAGATGAACTTAGAGAATCTTACACTAAGCAAAATAAGCCAGTCACAAGAAAACAAAGACTAATGTGATTCCACTTATATGAGGAATCTAGAGTAGTCCATTCTTTGAAACTGAAAGCAGAATGGTGGTTGCCAGAGGCTAGAGGGAGGGGGAAATGGAGAACTTTTGTTTAATGGGTATAGTTTCAGTTTTACAAGATGAAATGAGCCCTGGAGATTGGTTGCACAACAATGTGGAGTATATTTAACACTACTGAACTCTACACTTAAACATGGTTTAAGTGGTCAATTAATGTTACATGTATTTTATAATGAAAAACCAAAAAAAAAAAAAAAAAAGACAAAAAATAAATTGAATTCTGAAGTAACTGAACATTTCAATTGCCTATGGGTCCTTGTCAAAAATGAAAACGTGTTTTGTAACAGTAAATTTAAAAAGAGGTAATGTCAAACATTTCACATTCCAGGTTAACCGAATTCTATGAACTAAGAGTATGGTGTCCAAATGCCTTTCTGGAAGGAAGGGCATGTGACACAGTTGCTCACCAACACACAATCTACAATTGCTACAGGTAAGGGTATGGTTCGATATGCAGCTGTTTAACATGCACTGCCATAACATTACCTAATACAACACAACTCCTGACTTATATAATACCTAAGGAGAAAAAAATATGAGGAATAGACTCTCAAGACTTTTAACCGTTAACTTGCCAAAACCAGGTTTATTCTAAAAGTAAAAACTCTTTTAACATGTTCAGACTTCAAAACAGGAACATGCTTTCTTTTAGAAGAGAAGATGGTACTGTTAAAACTTGAACCTTCTTGAGTAAATGGAAGTAAACTTACCATTCTTTTTAGCCCTTAGTAATGATATTGACAGGCCTCCTTAAAGGGAAGGGAGAAACAGCACCCCTTTAATGAGAGCCTTAAAATCACTATGCCCTATTACCACAAGATTTTAGAGAAGGTGAAAGCTGTTTATATTTTCACAAACATTTGTGAATCCAGGAAATAGTCTGAATATGCTTTCTGACCTGGAACAGTAGCATGCACAGAGGAAAACAGAGTGCGTGTCCTAAAAAACAAGCAAACGTGCTAAATGTCCAAATACTGGGAGTAATTTTTAAAATAAGGGCGAACAGGGAGGTGATGAAGGAGACAGCACGTTTACCATTCTCTAGCTGTTGCTGACGATCCTCTAAATCCTGCTGCACAGATTGGTAGCGGCCCAGAAGGCGTTCAAAACCCTGCTGGACAAAATCGGGGGCAGAAGGCCTAGACTTCAGGGCTGCGCAGCTGGCACGCACCGTTTCAATTCTGGGGTGGAGGCCAAGGAGATTCGTCAGTTCCCGCTGTGGATGAGAAAATCAGGTCACATAACTCAGCGGAGAATGAACCTCCTCACAGAAAGTTGATGAGAGCAGAATTAACCTAACAGTTATGATACAAGGTGCATTCCTTTCAATACAGGACTGGGCACAGAATTCTTTCACATCCTGGATGGTGTCTCTTTACCTTCACACTCCGCAAGGCCTGCTGTGGGGATGCTGAAGAGGGGGCATGTTTTAGCCACTCCTCCTTTGTCTTTATGGTCTTGTCGAGCTCATCGAGTTGCTTAGAATAAGTGTTTATATCTTCCTGGAGCTGAATCTTTCTTGCCAGATCTTCCAAATGCTGAGATACACTCTTCCATTCTGATAGTACCTTCTCCAGGATATGCTTTATATCTTCAGTCGGAAGACCTTCTACACAGACATGAAAAATAAGCAAACACTTCGTATATTATGACAAAACTTGTTTGCAATTTGTTATAAATATTCTAACATACTCAAAATAATGAGGTAATCTTACATATAATGATCATTCCATAAGTTCCTTTTAACAAAAATACACACACACACATATATATATATATATATATATATAGAGTCACAAAATGAAATAAACATAAAATCTAAATTATAATGATGCAATAATAATGCTGCTGCTGCTGCTAAAAATAACTGTTCAATTTCTTGAACAAAGTGAGAGAGGGGGAACTTGAAATGGTGTTTCAGGAGTGGTGTGACTATCACAAAAGGACCATCAGTAGAGCTTAGAACTTCAGCGATTGCCTTTCCTATACAAGGTGTGTTTGCATCCTTGGCATCCTGGCATTTTGCTAGCTTCTAGCCTAAGCCAGGGAAATAAAACGGACTGTCTGGTCTCTGGTGCTCTGACATCAGAAGATAAACACTCTGTTATCAGAAAAAGGACAGCTGGCTACAAAAACCAGGAGGCAGCTTAAGTCTTTGGTGACCAAACCACAGTGCCATAGGAACTGCAAAATCAATAGCAAGAATTCCCAGTGCTGGGAGCAAGCTGGGGAGTGTAGGGACAGTGAGGCACAGCTGGACCCGCGAGCATCAGCAAGCCTACACCACACACAGACCAGCAAATACCAAAACATCAATTCAGCAGTAATATTATCTACTTCAGAAATACATCAGGAAAAAAATTCCATTATGTTTATTACTGGCCTCTCATATTTATTTTTAAGTGGGAATATCCCAACAGTTTTATTTATTTTGATACATTATATCCCCAGAACTTATATATAAATTTGCTTAACTTAAACATCAATGATGGTAGAGAATCATTGATCACTTGCCTCTTGCATGCCCCCCACTGAGGATCGAGCCCACAACACAGGCATATGACCTTAACCAGAAGTGAACCTGGAGCTCTTCAGTTCAAAGGCTGATGCTCAATCCACTGAGCCAAACCTGCTAGGGCTTATCTCACATTTTTGAGAGTTAGGAATGTTCATAAAAATAATCAGGTTATATATAATGGTAGCTTTCATCAGATAAAATCCTGCAAAAGTAGTATGAAAAGTATGAGAAATCTGCACAGGAGAACATGTATGTTGGGAAGATAGGAGGCCAAGAAAGACAATTATACTCTGTAAATATGGACCATCAAAACCCAGGATAATGAGATCCCTAAGGGAAAAAAAGGCAAGTACAACAAAAGTACACTTACGACCCACAAACAATGTAATTTCAATAATTCCTACAACACCCTGTATCCACTGAAAATCAGAAATGCAAACATGACATGATTTGAATACATCACCCACGTCAGTGGCTGAAGTTCACTGTCTGTCAGATAGGTAACAGGATATTAATTAGACCTACGCAAAACTTTCACACCACAGTCCAAGTTCAATTATCCCAGTTACTGGGGGTCATAAGCAAAACACAGTAACATCATCCTGACTCACTAACTCAGCAGTGGAAACCCAGGCTGTGCTTCCGCCAAGTCGTTTCTGTTCTAAGTGGGCAAAAGAATAGCATCAACCACCTCATTTTCATGCCAACACTCTGTGCTAAACAAGAAAGAAAATCAAGCAGGTAAACACAGTTTTGAGATGAAAAAGTATCGCTGCTCATTTAAAAAACGAGCAGTGGGTGCTCACGTTAGGTACTAGGGAAGCTGAAGCAGCTTCTCCAATTCCTTTGTTTACTCACTGACAGTACTTCATGATCCATTATGTAAATCTCTCTCCTCCAAGCTTGAGGCAATATAGGTCAGACCAATATCAAGTAATAATGAAAGCACAATTTGCATCATAAAAAAGAGGAAAACTGTTTTTTAAACACTGTTTTTTAAAATAATTGTTTTGCTCCAAGAGACCCAAAATAATTTTTCTACCTCTGTAGAACACCCAACTCTTAAAGAGTACTAATCAAAGCCAAATCAACAGCTCCTCGTTTTACTACTTACCTAAGAAGAATAAAATGAACATATTCTTGCCATTTATTCTCATTTGACTTTATGCTTTTCAGTGACTGCACTACTGCAATCAAGGGAAAGCTTTTCAGAACACAAGACCAACAAGCTTAATGAGCGTCAATTCGTAAAGCCAAATGCCCATCCAAATGCCCAACGACTCTATTATACAATATTTGTGGACAAACCCTAGGAACCTGATAAGCAAAACCAACACAACCAGGTATAGCAGAGTATTTCTGTTTTAAAACCTCATTATGCTATAAGAGCTACCGCAAAACTTAATTCAAATGCACTAGCCAGAAAAGTCCTATCAGACTTCATTACGGTAGGATTTTTGATGGAATAGTTAGAGGAAGCCAGTGACATGATTACTTGAATATGCTTTTCTAATTGAACTGAAGCATGTACCTGCCTCTTCACCTAGGTAGACTATGGCCAGATTACATCCTCTAAAAAACAATAAACAAAAAAAACATCCTCTTATTAATTATTGGTGTTCTAGGACTTACTTCAGATTTCGAGGGGAGAAGAAAGGGAAACAGAGAGGATCACCCAATTGTGCTTTCATTTCTGCTGAACATTTCTGGTTTTGTAGCAGCAGCAGGATTATCAGCACTAACCACGTGTGGAGAAATAGTATGCAATACTGTGAAATTATAATAATGGCTAACATGGAACGACAGTGGGGAACTTTTCAATCATTTTTCATTCTCTCACTAACAAAAAGCGTACACCTTCAAAAAATGATAAAATTAAACCCAGAACATATAAACCCTAATCAGATCAATGCCCCCATTTCTCAGTTTCCTACCCCATCTTAAAAAATTTTAATAACATATTAAATAAGTAGAATTAGGGTTCTGTAATGAATGCATTTCCAGTCCTACCAAAGCTATAAAAATGATAATGCAAAATATAAAAGATTTTTTATGAAATTAAAAAAGCATATATTAGGTCACAAAATTCATACCTTAAAGTAACTATCTCTCTGATGTTGCCAAACCAAAATTTTCTTTTACAACCCCCCGCCTACCCCTACAAACAAATTTCCCAAAATATAATCCCAAAAGAGATTTTAAAATCTTTGCAGTACAATGTTACTGTTTTGCTGAGGTATCAGAGTTTTAGGTTCACTGATCCTGTCTAAAAGCAGAACGACTTTGCTTTTATCAGTTTGATAAATCAGCCTCAGCATAAGATTTCATTTGAAAAAAACATTTTGCTGACAAAAAAGTTTCTGAAAACCACTCTTCTAGCAAAGAGGGTTAGAGTATCAAAACATATATATTTGATTTGTCAAACTGTAAATATGATGCAATGCCACCATCTAAAAACACATAAAAAAAAATCAACAGTCTTACCTTTTCCCATTTGCTCCAAAAGGATTTGTCCAGTTTTGTTTAATTCATCTAGTCTGGGTCTTCTTTCTGTCTGTTCTCTTTCTATTCCCTGGAAATAAAATCTCAATATAAGAATATTGTAAACTTTCTTCTCAGTATAAGGTTAAAGCTCTTTTAAGTTTTAGTGTTTAAAGTCCCTCCCACATCCCCTTTAGGTGTCACATAGTTCACCTGAGACAGAGCCAAATATCAACAGGACAACGATTGAAATTTCTTTTGAGAGCCAAATTTTTCAAACTTAAACTTCTTCTAACGCCACTTCTTCAAAATAGACATGCCCAGGCCGCGGTATTTTGTGGAAGAGCCACACTCAAGAGGCCAAAGAGCCGCATATAGCTCACGAACCACAGTTTGCCAACCACTGACCTAAGAGAATACTACAACTATGCAACTACGGGCCACCTTCCAGAGCACCAATGATGTTTAATTTTAAAAGGTATATTCAAACAAACAATAAAATAACTTGGGTTTCTTTAAAAAAATGTTTACACTACAATTACGAGTTTCTATTAAAAGGAAATAAGTAAAGTTAGTGGTTTAGATCCAAGATATCTATCTATTCACATATATAGCCTCCACATGTGCCACACCATAAAAATAAAGGTTTGCATCCAGTGAAATGAATATGCTCAGACAGAAATCACTGAACAAAAATTAATTAACAAGATAAAGGAAACAGCCCTTGCTGATTTGGCTCAGTAGATAGCATGTCGGCCTGAGGACTGAAGGACCCCAGGTTCAATTATGGTAAGGGGGTACATGACTGGGTTACAGGCTCAGTCCCCAGTAGAGGGCTTGCAGGAGGTAGCTGATCAATGATTCTCTCTCATCATTGATGTTTTAATCTCTCTCTCCCTCTCTGAAATCAATAAAAAGTATTTAAAAAAAAAAGAAAAAGAGAACAAAATAATTTGAGTCACAGTATTTTTTGTTGGTATTATATGAAGTCTAGAGAGTATTGCAAACTTCAATCATCAATATAAATTCATACATAATTTATAAATAATTCCAACAGACTTTAGGATCCAAACTAAAGCATTTTGTTCTTTGTGTTTTAAAAAATGGCTTAATTTAAATATTCATGTCTCTATGGTTTTATATTCTCAATGTGCCTATTAACAGGTTGTGAAGAAAAACTCCACAACATCTAACAAAGGGCTGAACAAGATCACGAGAATACACACACACACACACACACACACACACACACACACGTGCACACTCAGTATTTGAAATTTTTCCTTCTCTTCAATTCCCAATTGGTATTAACTACTCAAGTTGTGTCTAAAATAGTACAACAAAAACTTGTAGGAAACCCATATTATTACAACCAGACAATCCAAAGAAGAATGCCTCTTCTAACTTATGAAACATGTAAGCACTGTCAAATAAATATATCTTTCCTATTTTCATCCAACTAAACTTTAAAGTGACTAAGTAACACAGCCATTTGTTTAATCAAAGGTCAAGAAATAACAAGAGAATCTAAGAAATACCATTTCTTTTTTTTTCAGCTAAGTACTCCTGCCAAAAGTCACCATCAAACTTGAGGAAAATGATTACCCCCTTTATACAAACTGATTTTTGATACCTTTTATGGTGGTGGTGGAGTGGACTAGGGATTCTCCAAGTAGAGAGTTTTAAATGTTTCCCAAAATCCTTACCAACAAACTCGACTGCTGATATACATAGCAATACAGGCTTGTTCTAGCTGCCCAAATATTGGATGAAAGGATGACAAAGGTTTAATGACCACCAATGACACAAACCACTACAACCCCCTGTCATAATTTCAGTAACACACATATGGGTACAAAGAAGCAAAGATAAGCTCCATTCATTTGATTAGCATTTATGTTTAAACAATGGTGTCTCTTCTCTGAAGAGAATATATTAAAGAAATTTGAAATATCGTGGATACTTTCCAAGATCCTCATTAGATGTCAAAAACCACAAAGAATACCAAATCCAATATATGCTATATTTTTCCTATTTATATACAACTATAATAAATGAGGCACAATAAGGAATTAACAAGATACTAAAATAGAACAATTATAACAATACATTGTCATAAAAGTTATGTAAATGTGGTCTCCCTCTCTCTCAAAATACCTTATTGTACTGTATCCACCTTTTCTTTTCACATATTTGAACTGCCAAGCATCACTACTCTTGTGCTTAGAGGCCATTATTAAGTAAAATGATAGTCTTATTTTCACATAAGCATAGTGATACCTCAACAGTGGATCTGATAATGAAGACAGCAACTAAATGACTAACAGAAGGATACCCTATACAATGTGGATACAATGAACAATGTGGATTCATGTCCCAGGTGGGGCGAAGCAGGACAGTGCGAGGTGTCAACATGCTGCTGAGAATGGCATGCAACTTAAAACTTCTGAACTGTTTATTTCTGGAATTCCCCATTTAATATTCTTGGACTGCAGTTCACTGCAGATAACTATGCATAAGGAGGTACTACTACAGTTTGCTGCAGAAAGCAAAATGTCTTCTGCACACACAGTCACAAATTATTAGATACCAGATTAAGACCTAATCAAGAGAGGGGTGGGAATGGCCAGGGAGAGGTCAATGGAGGAAAAGGAGACTCCTGTAATACTTTAAACAATAAAGAATTTAATTTTTTAAAAATACCTAATCAAGCTAAAAGTAGAAATAATATTTAAATTACCTTAGGAAGTAAGTGCCCCTTCCTACACAACTCAATGGTTAAGGAGGAAGGGAAAAAATTTCTCTTCCACACAGGGAGCTGATGCCAGCCAGCTTGAATCCATTCAAAATTTGCTACAATGTTCTAAAAGCTGCGTTATGGCTGCATTTATTTTACAGGAAGCTTTTGGGTCCCCTCCCGTTTACTTATGCCAAAGTAAATCTATCCTGATGAAATATTTTATTCACTCATGTACTTTTGTTTTATGTTTTACCTTCAACTTCTTTTTCATTTCTGAAGTCTCTTGCATCTTCTTATATTCTTTTATCTCTGTGGCCTGAATGACAGTCTTTGATTTCAAAATCCAGTCCAGCAGCTCTGCACTCAGGGCATCAAACCTGATTTGAGATTCAGATGTTACCACTTGTCATTCGTTTCCTTCTATTGTGTCACTTGGCTCAAGAAAGAGAGCAGCCGAGCACCCATCCAGCAAGCGTTTTAAACACTCCTCAGAAAACAAAACAAAAGAGCCAACCCAGAAATACAGAAACCACACAAAATAAGATCATGCACGCACAGTTCAAAGTATGAACAGAAGAATACTAGTGTCGTGTTAATAAAGAAAATAAATATTAAATGGTTGAAACTTTTAAAGAAATCACTTGTATTTTTATAACCACTCCCAGAAAATAAAAAACAGATTTGGTTAGATAGTGACAAAAAAGAACAAGTAGGGACAGTGCTAAAGTTCATGCCTTCTTTAATTCAGCATGTTTCTGACGTGAGCCTTTTATATGCCAGGCACTGGTCTGGGCTCTTGGCATGAAGGTAAATGAGACAATCCCAGCCCGTAGGGAGGGCAATGGAAAGTAAAGGGCAACAGCAAAAGGAATTTGGGAGGTGCTAATTCCAGGAATTCACAGGCTGGCTCCTCATCCAGCCAGGGAGGGATAGCTTCCTGGAGTAGAACAGTATTGAGCCAGGAGTTTTCCTTGCAAAGGGAGAACAAAGAAAGGAAGGACCACACTCTGCAAACTACAAGTATTTAGATGTGGCTGGAATGGTGAGTACTAAGCAGGGATTCACCAACCAGTTACTAGACAGCCCCTAGAGCATGGTCGGCAAACTCATTAGTCAACAGAGCCAAAGATCAACAGTACAACGATTGAAATTTCTTTTGAGAGCCAAATTTTCTAAACTTCTCTTAATGCCACCTCTTCAAAATAGACTCGCCCAGGCCGTGGTATTTTGTGGAAGAGCCACACTCAAGGGGCCAAAGAGCCGCATGTGGCTCACGAGCTGCTGTTTGCCGACCACTGACCTAAGAGGATACGTGAAAGAGTTGGGGTTTAAACAAAGGGCAACTGAGAGCTAGTAAAAGGTTTAAAGCGTAGGAGAAGAATCAAGAGAGGCAAGACACAAGAAAGGGCTGTGGTGAGCAGGAGCCAGAGAGCAGGTAATGACAGTGGGGAGGAAGGAAAGTGTGCAGACTTGAGAGGTGTTGGGAAGGGAAGTCAAAGCACAGTGAGGAGGAACAAGAAGGGAAACATTCAGGGATTGCTGGCCAAACACCAGGCCTTTTCTAAGCGTTCTGTATGTATTCTTAACTCAAGGCCTCTCTGCAACAATCTATGAAGAATACACTATTATTTCCCTTTGAATGACAAAGGAATTGAGCTTCTGGGGCGGGGGGGGGGGTGTAAAAAATTGACCCAGATCACAAAGTTAATAAATGATGGAGCTGGAAGTCAAATTGAGGCTTTCCCTCTCAAAACTACCTCTGGATACTTGCAGGCTCTTTAAGGTGAGCATGGGTTGGTTGTCCTTGATGATTCTTTTGGGAAACTTTGTTTAAAGTTTTTCTAGTGAAAACCACAGTGAGGAGGAGCAAAAGGAGAAACATAGCAATATTTGTTTTTTCATCCAGGTAAATTTTCTTTGTAGCTTGTATTATTACATGAAGCTGTGCCTAGCAGTTCCTTAAGGCCCATATCCGCTTGGACAGCTCATTTTAAGACAAATTTATAGTGGTTTCTAAGGGTCTAGAAGCCATTTTACAATAGAAATTATGAAGAATTCCCTGGACTTTAGGACAATGAATGGAAATTGGAATATGAAGCCTATCCTCAAATACTAAAGAGGGGAGGTGTGGCTCTATCTTGCCCCCAGAAAGATTGAGCTAGCTTGAATCAAAAAGTTGTGTTATGGCTACATTTATTTTCCAGGAAATTTCTGGATCCCATCACATCACATATGGGTAGACTGAAAGAGGACGCTACTGAAAAAGGGAGAGAATAATAGTTCTACTCAAGGGTGTTTTGAGGACTAGTTGCTACAGTATGGCTTAACAGGGTAGCTGGAATTCATAAAAGTTCTATCTATGCCAGGGGTGATTAACACTCTTATAAAAAACCCAAGTTTATTTTGAATCAATAGGATGAAAAGATAGCATATGCTCAAGATGAATCTTCAAGCCAAACACAAAGAATCTGTTAATGAATCTAGAAAAAAGAATTAACGAAGGAAGAAAGAAAACATGAAAAAAGAATGAGGGGTGGAAAAAGAAAAGAAACCATGAGATTAATTACTTCCCTGAATTAAGTGGTTTTTTTTTACTTGAGAGAAGAGAAAGCAGATTCACAAACAAAAGGAGATGTAACTAAAGCAAAGACTGTCAATATAGTGATAGTGAAAGAAAGAAGAAATGAGGGATCGTAGGCAATCATATCCTCCCAGGTAAATGATAGGATAGGAAGAAGAAAGGG
This sequence comes from Lasiurus cinereus, assembly GCA_011751065.1. Lineage (NCBI taxonomy): Eukaryota > Metazoa > Chordata > Mammalia > Chiroptera > Vespertilionidae > Lasiurus > Lasiurus cinereus. The sequence goes on along the minus strand of JAAGEH010000018.1, from coordinate 19,719,156 downwards.
TTTCAGCACACAGTTCAGGATGAGCACAGGATAAATAAAACCATCGGAGACTTAGCCAGTGGGAAATAGAATATTCAGAACACTCAGGAGTAGTGAGTGGTTCAGAACAACAATTATGTCTACATTTGCATATCATTAGTGATTAGTATGACATAAGTACTGAGTAAAAAATACATAGGGGTCTTGGGTTTGGAAAATTTCTGTCTGTTCTCACTTTTTCTTAGCTGCCATATCCACGGGGATCTGTCTCTTCTTTGGAGGAGGAGGAGGAGGCAGTTCTTGCTTAGACCTTTTGGTAGTCACTTGTTCTCTAATGTGAACAGTCTCCAAAAGGTCCTTCTGAGGAATTTGGGACATTCCCAGCTTTCCTACAGCCTGAGTCACCTGAAATAAAAATCAGCCAAAATTTTAAGTTTACAGCCAAAGTTTACAGCTTTATTGAAATATAGTTCATATGCCAGAAAGTTCTTCCTTTGACGGTGTAAATTCAATGGTTATTAGTGTACAGACCCATGCAACCATGCCAACTCTCTATTCCCAGAATAATTTTATTATTTCAGTACCCATTAAACAGTCACTTCCCAGCCTCTCTGCCCCTTGGCTTCTGGCAACTACTAATCTACTTTCTGTCTCTATGAGTTTGCCTCTTCTACATAGTTCATGTAGATAGACTCATGGTGCCTATAAACTTGGTACTGGCTCCTTTTACTTTATGTTTTCAAGGTTCATCTATGATATAGAATATATCAGTACTTCATTTTTTTTATGGCCAAAGAATATTCCATTCTATGGCTATACCACATTTTGTTTATCAATCCACCAATTGTATATTTGATTGATTTCACTTTTTGTCTATTATTAATAATGTTGCTATGAACATTCATGTACAAATCAAAGTTTTGGGTTTTTTATCAATTTGCTAAAATAGTTTAAATGAATAAAATTTAAAGATCATTTAATGGAGTCATGTCTGTTATCAGTTAGGAAGTGTTAAATCACTGGATATTAATCTTTTTTTTTAATCCATTAAAATTTACTTTAGAATACTAAAGAATATTTTCATGTCAATTTTTCAATTTTATAGTAAACCAGTTATAAGGAACCAACTTTTTAGTTTTACCATTCTTTTATTTCATAAAAACTAAAACTAACCTGAAATTTAATTTCTACTTAATAGCACAACATACTACCTGGAGCAAACGGTACCTGGTTGGAGGAATCTTCTAGTCTCTGAACCAGAGAATCCCATCTCTGAGTCAGTTCCTCGGAATCACTGTTGATCTTCTTGGATGCCTTAGGGTTATCAAGTAGTTGACCCACATCCTGGCCAATCTCACTTAGCTGGTCCAATGCTTGACGCTTCATTTCCATGTCTTCTTTCAAAATCTAGTTTTTCCAGATATTTGTTAGATGACTCCATTTTAACAGAACTTTATCTTCCTGTTCCCCAGTCAGGACATGTAAACATGTATATATTTTATAGTAGAATGTACCCTTGTAATTATCTGATGCTAAAATGTAAGACTCCTGCTTCTAGACCATTCCATGGCAGCATTCCAGTGTTGGGTAATGTGTTCTACTCTGGATTTTCTAAATGGTTTTAACCATTGATGTAAAACACTAAAATATCACAGGCTTACAAGACAGATGCTAACAATGACATCACTTACAGCCAGGCGTCGAACACTGATGCTTAGCTCCTTTTGGTCTCTGAAGTTGCTCGTCTGGACTTTATTTAATGCCTCTTCTTTTTCGGTTAGCCAAGCTTTCAGCAAGCACTATAAATAATAACAAACATTATAAATACATTTGGGGAATCGCTTGGTAATTCGATTCAATCAAGCTCCCAAATCTCTACCATTTATATTCTTAGAAGTTTTATCCTTATCTTGAAAAAAAAGGACTTCAAAAACCTAAGCATGAGGCATGAGTGACACAGAAAAGATATTATTATCCTTCTTAGATTTGCAACAGATCAGCCTGAAATTAGCCCCAAACCTGGGTAAGTAAACCTATTCTTAGGGAGGCTAGGGATCTAAAAGGCTATTTGAGTCTCCAAAGAATCACACTGTAAAACTCCAGAGACAAGGGGAATCTGGAAGATTGTCTTGTCTCAGTCCCTTGTTTTAGGGAGAAGAGATAGGAGAGCCAAGTTATACATCCAAGGCCCCTTGGCGGGTTCACAAAAGAGCCAGATCAAAGACCCACAATGCAAAGCTAATGGTTTTTCCAGAGCATCATTCCGGAAAACCACACAACACTCCAGGTTCAACAGCAATTATGGTCAGAGGAAGAAGTCTGAGGATAGTCCAAAGTATAAAGACAGTTAAACTTCATTGGCCAACAATCATGTTGTTTTAGGCAGAAGGAGAAAGATCAATTTGAAGCAGGAGTGGAAAACAACATAGCCACATTGGGATAATTCTTCCCAAAATGTGGCATCTAGCTCACCAGCCCTTTTCTATAAAACTGTGGGGCCGGGAGGGGTTGCAGGAGAGGGGGGCGTACTGGAGAGATCTTGGTTCTATGTTTGCAATAGAATCAATTCTTTCTGTAACTGTATTTTTTTAATCAGTGAATTTGACAACAATTTTTTTCCTCTATATTACACAAACAAAAGATGAAGATAAAGGCCGTAAAAGACAAAAGTGGATCCTGCCCTCAATAATAGTAAGGGTAATAAGATATGCACAGGAGTAACTATGGCACAAGATACCAGACACCACATAAGAGACTGCTTCCAGTTTAGAGACAAGGAGAGCGGGGGATTTATAGAGGACTTCATGGTTCTTGATGGCTGGAGAGAACTTAAAAATGAGGAGATGAGTCTAAGGACATCCCATGGCCGATGCCAATCCTTAACCAAAAACATAAAGGCTAGGAAACAAATGCAGTACAGTCACTCTTTCAAAAAACAAAGACAACAAAACAACAACCCAAACCACGAGGCACCTACAAGGCTCCATGCAAAGGAATAGACAGTAAAAAAACACAGCACTATTCTTGTGGCATTGGCAGCCCCGCCACGGGCGAGGGACTGGGAATTCAGGATTTGAGCACTGGGCACATGAAAGGACAGAGGGAACATTAAGGTTGGAAAGGCAGATTGGAGTCCTTTACCGAATAGGCCCCCTGTCACACTGCACACTGGCTGGTGCTACAGAAGTTTGCAAATAATTTCTCAGAGCCCACAGCTGACACTTGAGGCCTCTGCACCTGAGTGCGCAATAATCCCATGTAAGAGGCTCTCACTGAGATACGGCTGACTTGGGCTCATTCCTGCAATAGAAGATTTCTCTACATTAAGTACCCATGCAGGATTCAACTCTCCATTTCCAGAGGATCCCTCCTTCCATGTCACTAGCAGAAAGCCACTCAAAGGTGAGTTGTAAACCTAAAATACCGGCCAAAATACCAGCTACTCCTTACTTGTAAATATTTTTATTTGCTAAATAAAAAAATCTTTCCAAATTTTAAATTATTTTACTTAGCAGAGAAGTAACACAATGGTTTTCTCTGGCAATCAATGTCTCCTACTGTCATTATTAAAGTAAACTTTTAACGACTCAATGTTACGCTCTGGAGTGAAAACAGTGGTCTAAGTAAGTGTAAGTATTTTATAAAGTGAACTGTAAATATTTCAGAAATCAGAATCTGGTCCATTATGGGATTCTTAACAGGAAGACTGTGACCAATGATTGGGGGTGGGAAGTAGTGATTAACAATTTATACTAGGACAAATTTTGTATCCCACTTTTGAAGAGGTTCTATCAGCACCGTATTTAGTAAACCACAAAGCATCACACACTTGTTTTTATTGCCTGAAAAGCATACAGTTGCTTTTGGTAGATGAAAATGAGCTGCATTTAAAAGAATTGAAATGGACACTGAGATGAGGGAATAGAATATCTGCTTATTTTCTAAACCACAACTGTTTGGTGTTTCCAGGGAAAGTTTTACTTATTTGTATTCTGTTTTGATGGCTGCTTTTCTGGAAGGATGGAGGAAGCAAAGGGCCACCACTCTGACTGAAAACCTAAAGGGGCAGTTTTGCACCAAAGGTTCATTTACTATGGTAATACTTAGTAGTGAAAATATACTATTATCCAAATGTTAAATCAATGGTGTTGCTAAATAATGTTTCCTAGTTAATTTCAGTAGTTATTCTGTTTCAAAACCATTAAAAATTCTTGTGATTTAAAGGCCACAAAGTATTGAGTGAATTTCTTTTTTATGTAGCACAATATATGCTAGGCACTGTGTTGGTACAAGTTCAAATACATTACCTAGTACAAATACAATGAAATTATAATGTCCAGCAAACCCTGAAAGTAGCATGTCTAAGTACTAACATTCTTAAAAATAACACAGATCAAATTGTTGTTATAATGGAGCAATAGAGTACAATCTCTATGAATACTCTTCATGTAAAATGAATACAAATCTGACTTTAAAAAACACACAAATAATTCCTTTAGAAGAAAAGTAAGACTTTATTCTAATGCCATAAGATGAGTTACCTTCCACCATCTATTTTGACCAATATGGATAACAGTTTCATACCTGTTCTTCTAATAATTCCTGCCACAAGATATTGATTTCATGTAACCTATTCCAGCGTTCTTCAGTCCATCGACACACTGCTGTCCAACGTTCACCAAGTTTCTAGTAAAGGGAGAAACCATCCTTTGTCAGCACAGCTTTAAGAGACAGTTATCATAATCCTCAAAGAAATTCTTGACATCAATTGTTCTCTATTACAAAGTTTTAGAAGTTGCTTTAAAATAATAGATGAATCTTATATATTTATAGATGAGAAAAACTAACTTCCATAGAATATAACTAATTATTTTATACTATATAGGTAAAAAGTAGCACAACTAGAACTCTATCCTGTAACTTTCTACTCCAAATTCTTGCCCTTTCCATTTTATTGCGGTTTTTATTTGAGAATTTAGCATTTTTACATACATCTTCAAAATAGAGCAAATATTTACTTTTTGTGCTGAAATTGTTTTTAGGCTATAATTGTCTTTAAAACAAAATATAATACATCAGTAATTTTTAACCACTTTTACATGCCAAGAAAATTTTCATCTGTAATACAAAAGTTAGGAAAAAACTTTTAACCTTATAAAAACTATGTGTTGAATGAGAATATTCCTGTTAAATATACTTAATTGTTATTTTTTTTCTATTCACACCTCATGATCCATAGAAAGTTCCACAAAATTTAGACACAGGATATGTACAAGGACTAGCAAAACTAAATAAATAATTTTGACTACATTTTTTTAAAAAGTATTCTTCATAATAATTTTCCCAGTAAATTATTTTGTTACCATTATCTAGATAATAACTAACAAATGTTCAATTTATTTCTACATTACTTAAGTATGAGCAAGAGTTATTTAATTCATATTATCCTATTTTGATATGTAATGACAGAGAAAGCTTTGTACAGTGCAACGGGTCAAAGACAGAGCCAGAAGACAGGTCTCATCATGAAAACTCCCTGTCTAAACAGGCTAGACACGAATACCTACATCTCAGGTTACTGTAATAACTAAGAACTTCTGCACAAAGTCTCACAACCACTGGCCAACTTTAAATGAAGATACATGTCCAAAAGTTTCTGAAAATCATAAACTGGCAACATCACAGCAGATGATTCCAGTATTATTCAAATTAAATACCAATCAATCTCTTTGTAAAGACTGGACACCATAACCTTTGTGAGAAAAAAAGCAAATTCGTTGGGGTTCCTAAAACAGCTATTGAAATTCACACATTGGTCCACCAAAGAAACAGGGATAGAAAATTCTATATGGGTGAAATTCTCAAGTTGTAGTATGCATGGACATTTTTTTTAAAGTGCAGATCCACTGAGCCCCAATCCCAGAAATTCAGATCTGCCTGGATCCTGGGAATCCACATTTCAGCAAATTCCTCAAGTGACTCTGAGCAAGAAGACTACAGGCCACTTGTTGAGATCAGTTCCTGTGCGTCCCAACCTAGCTACTATTGCACACAGGACACCCCGCCCATTCACCCCAAGGGCGGAGGTAAGGGAATGGTACCGAAGTCTTCCTGTCACCGTAAGCTGTGGAACACCAGCTGGGAAGGACAGCCTAAAGTAGGTTCTTCTACTCTTCTACAGTGTGATTCTTCTACGTAAAGGATAAGGGCACATGTAATGGGATCTCAGACCACAGGCCCCTTGGGATCACCCTCCTTCTCAGGGTCCTTACCTGTAGCTGATCTTCCAGGACAGCTGTGGCACTCTCACCACTGTTTTCATCAACAATCACCACCATGTGAGTTAATGAATTTACCTTCACCTGCTCAGCCTCAAGATCATTTTGCAATCTCTAGAGAAAAAAAAAAATTGAGATACCATTATCTCTACTCTCTCACATTTACCTATTTAAAATCCACTCGGTTGTCAATAGTAATTAAGGACATTTAATGAGGCATCTTATTTCAATTTCCAATCATTACCCTAAGTGTTCTACTAATGAAACAAGTCCGTTACACATCTTTACATTTCAGTATGAACAAAGCAGTTTGAAAATGCAGTGTCATAACAGATGGCAAATAGGTTGTCATTACTTTCAATCCAAATTGTGGCAAAAAGATAATGTAGCATAAATGAGGGGAATGTCTATACTAGGAATTAAGGTAAGGTAAGAATGTGCAATTGGTGAATTTAGAAAGTCCTGAATTTAACTATACAAAGATCATTTTCTCTAGTGCAGCATGACATACAGTGAGAGATAAGTAGATAATATTTGATTGTCAGAAGCTATTCTAAATAGCTGTCCAGGAAAGCAGTTAAGGACACGGATGACTTCCATTCTCACCCCTTCCACAGGAAGATCATGGCAGATACACATGCTAAGATGTATGTATACAGGTAAGTTATTTACACACTACCAACAGTATTGTCAAATGCCTTTGAGTTGCATTTAAAATATCCCTAAAGCCTTATTTATCAGTTATCCAGATATTTCACTGAAAAATAAGATTATTCAAACAATTTGCAGAGGAGCTATTTGCTCTACTTTGCCTTGACTATGAAAAGTTTTCTCAAATTAATTTGGGATCAAATTAAGTTATCCACCGAATTTTGATTCTTCACCTAGTACCAGATACTTTTCCACATGGGAGAAGAAGCAATAGCTTTCCTTAAAGGGTAAGATATAGATAAATCTGACGATTTGCTTCTTTGCATGGCATTGATGCTCACACACTAGGGTTCTTAACCACTTACAGGTCCGAATCAACCCTTGAGAATCTTAGGAAAGCTCTGTGCTTTCCTAAGAGCACTATACATACCCACATAAAATGTTAGTAAAGTCACACCCCCACGGACTCCAGCCTCTAAGCTGCTGACGAGCAGAGGACACTGAAAAGTGTCCCACCCCTGCACTACGGACAGACGCCCGTGAGAAGGCTAAGTGCTGCTGTTTCATATTTGATGAGGTAGAAAAGAAAAAGGAGCCAGATTTACTTTATGATCTTCTAGCAGCTTTTGCAAGGACTGTAAATCGTCATCCAGGGGACAAGTCTCCATCTTCTGAATGCGTTCTTCCGTGAGTGTCAACCAGGCAGAGAGCTGCTGCAGCTGCTGCTTCTGCAATTCCATCAGCACATCGTGTAGCCTGTGGGGAGAGACACAGCATCAGTCCCACCTGCTTTTCCCCTTTGCAAAGGCAAATACACACAATACCCACTCCTGGCAGCAAACAGACTGGGTGGCGTGGGGCAAAGGAACTCACTCCTGTCTAACCATTTAAAGCAGCACTTACTCTTTAAATATAGAAACAAGCAAACACACACACAAACACACACACACACACACACACACACACACACACACACTTTCATTTTCCTCCTAAATGGAATCAATTAAACACAGTCCAAGAATGCAAATAACAGCACCCACCATTCCTATCACAATCATTGTTTCTTCAATCAGGAATTCCTGCATATTAAATAGGTGGAAATTGCAATGGAATGCAGTTTGCTCCTTAATGCACAATGCAGAGGGGGGAAAAGAACCATAGGAGGCTGGGGGGAGAGCGGGGGAGAAGGGGGAAGGCAGTACTGCTTTAAAAAATGTAAATAATTGTAAATAAATACTACATTGTCCCGTCTTCACATTGAGTTAACGGTTAGCCAATTTTAATAGTGCAAGTCAATATCTATCCATATAAAATGTCCTTTCCTTTTACCTAGTTTCTGTACTCCAGCTTCTACCTTTTAAACTTATGATGTTCTAACAGCTTTGGCAAGGATTTCCTAAGAGCACTATACATACCCACATAAAATGTTAGTAAAGTCACATCCCCAGGGACTCCAGCCTCGAAGCTTTGGTTATCACATCAAAGGAGAAACCAAGATCATACAAAAGTCCAGCAACATTACATGAAGGAAAGAGTCACATTTTACAAGGCAAGCTCTGTAATTATCTTGCATTCACAGACATACAGACCTTTATTTCATCTAAAGTGGGCAACGCACCTTGTGGAATAAAGTGTTAATTTCTTTGCTTCCACTCACCTGGACTGTCTGTCCATGCTCTCCACCCTGAGGGCCTCCCATCTAGCATTCAGCAGGGTCATCTGTTCCTGAATTTCAAACTCCTCTTCATCGGACAGAGTCCCTTGTGTTATCAGCTGGTTCCCTGCCTGCAGGACACTCCCCACACTGCTCTGGTGTGCAGTCAGCTCCATCATGAAAGCCTAGAAAAGTAAATCATTATGATTTGTGAGTAGCTCATTGCAAAAAAAAAATATATATATATATAAATTAATGTTTCAACATCAAGGCTGCAGAAAAAGGCAGCCGTGGTAGAATGTAAATAAAATAGACTTTGACCCAACTTTGAATACAGGAAAGAAGCACTGTCCTAACTAAAAAAGGGGACTCAATCAAAGAAAACAATATTACATCTGCTAATAGTAACTGTTTTTAAGTAAATGCTGATTATGATACTGAGATCATGACATGGAATTACGAGAAAACAGGATAAATAAAACACCATGCTCACCCAAGAGAAACTGCTTAAAGAATCTGACAATTTCTATTATTTTCAAACCAAAACAGCATAGAAGACCTGTCAATTAACATACTGGCACCAAAAAAAAACCCACATAATCAAAAAGAAATCTCCATATTAGCTAATCACTGCAATGCAATATACTATATCCTCAAAACAGTATATTTTGAGGATATAAAATTTATAAATTTTCATTGTATAAAAGTATACATGAACACTGGATATGACACTTGCTTAATCATACAATAAATAAAAATAACCGCTACCTGGGGAACGTTCCAAGTCTAAAGACTGGGTGTATTGTATTAATTAGCCACTTTGTGTTTTCACGATAACAACACACTCCAGAAACTAGCAGTGCTGTGCACTGATTTGTGCCCGTGGCTCCACAGACGTTACAAGTCACGATAAGATTAAAATCTGAAACCTCATTCCAATGCACAGTGAATCACCCGCAACGACTTTAAAACAAAGCCCTATTTAAATATCACGAGTCCTGAAATGTGCTCTGACCTTCCCGCGGAGCAGAACTCAGTAAGCACACACACATCGGGGCCAGAGCCTGAGAAGGCGCAGGCACTCGGCGGGCAGGGCCCCCTCAGGGGTCACAGATTACTTACTTCGTGGGTGGCAAACTGCTCTTTGACTTCCTCCACATCCTCGGAGATGTCATCCTGCTCCTGGAACGTGTCCTCGGCAGAAAGCAGCCAGGTCAGCACATCCTCCAGGGCTGTCTGATAGCTGTCCAGGTCCATGTCCACCTCGGTGACGGTGCTGGGGGTGTCAGCCCGGGGGCTCCCGTGCTCCTCCTCCGGCGCTGAGCTCTAGGAAAACAAGAGAAAACCCCCAAGCACCGTGAAGAGGAGAAGGTGTTCCACGGAGACACGCTTGTACAGAGAGCACTCGGGTAGGAAGAACCCTCTGTGTCTCAGACATTCAGCCAGTACTCAGGCGTGGGTGAGCCATGTCCGGAGCTACTCAGAAAGCATGTACTAAGTGCCTGAGGATGGCCAGGAGCACAGAGTAGCTGGCTCTCCTGGATCCTGTGCTCATGGGGATCCTAACAGAGTTGGGAAGAGACAAGTACCCCGTGTGAATCACTTTTGAACAAAAATAAAAAGGCTCTTAACCAAGCTAGAAACTCCATGGACCCAATAAGAGACGCTATTTGAGTTCAGCCAGGGCTAAAATAGGAAAGGTGCATGCAGGATTGTGTTGGGCCTTAAAGGATAAATCTCACTTAGAGAAAAGGAGGTAAAGATCAGAACTCTGCTCTGACCCTAGTGAAACCGCTTTCGCTGAAATGCATGTTAGCATTTTATTTTTGACCCGGAAAGGCAGGCACACCTACAGGGTGCTGATGGTAATTTTTGGATGCTGCTACCCTCTAGTTTACTTGCTGGTTTTTGGTTGTGTTTTTTTGTTTGTTTTTTGTTGTTTTGTTGTTGTTTTGCCCATGGGAATAAATTTATCTCAAGCAATGGAATATTTTTATTTACTTTAGAATCTTATCACCAAATGAACTCTCTCTTTTGTTCATTTGTTCCCTTTTAGAGCAAAACTTCTTTAAAATCTGCTGACAGCCCATCTTTACTTCATCACTTCCCATCCACAATTTTTATATATTTCAAACATACAAAAATGTAGAGGGGGAAACGTGAGAAATTCTCCTGGATTCGACAGCTACGATTTGTTATCAGTCCCTTTCAGATCTGGTATCAGTCCCCCACCACTCAACTGAAAAGGCTTTTGCCAATGTCACCAAACACCTTCCCACTGACAAATCCACTTTTCTAGCATCATCTTTAGGGTAGCCATGTTATTAACCAACAAACTGGAACATTTTTATAAAAACGATGCTAGGACAACACGCATAAACCAGAACTATCCCAAGCAAACCTAGCGATCTGGTCACCCTCTCTCTAACTTAAACTCTCAGCCCCATTCCGTGGCCGACTTCCCACCCAGCTAAAGCCCTCCTCTCTGCCTCAATAACACCACACTGGTTTTCCTCCTGATTCTGCAGCCAATCTGTAAGTCACGAATCTCTTCAAAATTAAGTCTGGGCCCTGTTTCCTTCGCTCAGTGTACTTGGTCTGAGTGGTTTCATTTATTCCCATTGGGTTTAAAGAACCATCTATGTCCCACATACATTTGCCTTTTTTATTTCTGAACCCAAACTCCAGACTCCTCTATCCAGCTACCCTAACATCTTCACGTCAATGTGAAAGGCATATCTGACCATGCCTATACTTACCCTTTATTTTCTCCCCAAACTTATTCCTCCTCAGACTTTCCCATTTTCCTAAATGGCTCCTTCATGCACTAAACTTCTCCAGCCAAGAACCAGGGAGCCAGCTTTGGATTCTCACTCTCTTTCACCTCTCATGATTAATATATAAGCAATTCCTACCTTCAAAATGTGTCTCCAAGCCATCCAGACCTTTCCCTCTCCACAACCAGCATTGTCTGTCCTCAGGACTACAACAGCCTGCTCACCTGCTAACCAGTATCTTACTTCCCATTGCCACCACACTGTCACCCCTGCAACTCTCTTCTCCCTCAGCCTCCAGAATGATCTCCGACAATATAATCACATCACAAGACGTCCACACTTAAAATCTTTCATTGCTTTCCCAGTGCTACAAGATACAGTTTAAAATTCTTAACATAGTTTACAAAAATACTGCGACAGCAAGAAACTGAATGAGTGAGTGTGTAGAGCTGATTCAATAAGTTAATAGGGGAAGACTTCCCTGAAAAAGTTCCATTGAAACTGAGGAAAGATTGGAAGCTTGCCATGCAAACAGTGGGTGGAAGAGCATTTCACAGAGAGAAACCCACGTGTAGAAGAAAGAGTCTTAGGGAAAGAGTGGAAACAGTCCACACGAAGGCAGCATGGGTATTGTAAAGGACAAGAGAAGATGAGTCTTCAATCAGCGTGAAGGCTGGAACAGAAAGAAAACATGCACCAGGCACATTCTGGAGAAAGAATCACACGGACCTAGTCAACTGTATGCAGGAGTTAAAAAAAAATGAGTCCACGAGCACACAGATGAAACATAGGATCCCAAAGACAGAGAAGGGAAAATGAGTTAAGTTCCGGACTTCATGTTCTGAAACTGTAGACCCGAAATAGCCCTGGGGGACTGTGAGTACCAAACCTCTATGCTCTAATGAGACTAGGCTATCTGAGACTAGGAAACTTAGTGAGTGACCAGCCAAAGGTCACTAAGATAAGCACTAGGATCTAGGGAGGTGAGAGACAGATGGAAGGCACTGTCTGGATGCAAATGTCCAAAGGGTATTAATTAAAACACAGAGGAGACTTTCAACTGAGACATTAAAGAGAAATGCAAGAACTATTTGCTGACCACCTAATGCTCCGCAGCACATTTGTAGAAAGACACAGCGACAGAGGAAGGCTGGCTGTTAGTGTTCATTGCAAAGTATCAGATGGCAAACTCTGTCAAACAGTAAATGACTAAAAGTACACCACGTTTTGTTTCGTTAATTAGCTTAATTCAATCTCTAAGGCACGAGTGAAAGCATGCAAATGAAGAGGTTCGTGTTAATGCACTTAATCAAACAGGAAATAGGTTCTACAATTCTTATCATGCCACCCTGAGCCCTACACAGACGCAATCATTTTTATATACACCTCATGAAAGGCAAATGAAATCTTTCTTTTTAAGAGAGAATGGTCTTAACTATAAGAAGTAAAATACCCCAGCTTTCTAACAAAAGAAGCCCAATTCAATAAACAAATAACTCAAACCAAAAAGCAAGCTCAGCAGATTATCTGAGACACTTAAAAGTCATTAATGCAGGATAATAACTTCACCATTAGAAACTAATGCTTCTCAGCATTTTCAGTCAATTATAAAAATTACAGCTTTTCCTCGGCATCACTTGACTTTCAAAACTTTAAAAAAGGGCCCCAGGTTCACAATTTCGCCCCATCTCTTGCCTCTTTTCCTCAGTAAGTCTTTTCCTTTTTCTAGACATCATACTATTTTTGAATGAAGAAGTTAAAAGGATTGGTACCTACTACCCAAAAGTAATAAGTTCTTTGAACCTTGGAAAAGGAAAAAGAAGATGACATGCCAATTCAAGACCATTATCATTATATGAGAATTAACAAACATTTTTACAAAGAAATTTGTTGAGTGAGAATGAACACCAAAGCAAATTAAGAAGGAAAAAATATAATAATGGTAGCTGCTGCTTATGGAGTGCTTATTAATATTATTTTATACACTTTGAGTTGCTTATTGTTATGAAGTGGGTGGTTTTATCCAGATTTTACAGATAAAACTGTGGTTGAGAGGGGAAGTAACTAATCTATAACAAGTAGGGACAGGAGTATAATTTAAGCTTCAAACTCCATGCTTCTGCCTCTCTAAAATATATTTCTTACCATTTTGAAATTCATGTGTATCTCTTGGTTGCTGAAATGTTGGACTGAACAACTTTTTAAACCCAACTGTTAAGATTCTCTCATTTTATGAATTACAAGGACCAGTTAGATTGAAACAGAGTAAGATAAAATATGTATTAATTCAAGGCAGGATGATAATGCAGGAAGAAAAATTCATGACTTTATTTAAAAAACGAATATTTATCCTAATGAGTAAAAACATTATAAATCTTTAAGTGAAAAACTCACCGAGTAACATATTGTCATTCCTTCTAAATGAAAGAGAAAAATAAACCTTGTATTTTGATAGCCCTTGGTATCAAATATAATGGTAAAAATCCTTTTGCTAAAGACAAAATGAAAAGAAAAAAGAAAAAAACACTGTACTTAGAACAAAGCTAGGCTGACATGAGAGCAACCATCTGTAACACAAAATGGTACTGATGGAAGATGTGACCAATGATGGAAAAAGACTGCTTCTTAAGCATATCATGCAGCAGCATGACCACAGCCCTGGGCCCCCTTATGATGTGAAACCGTATATTTTCCCCTTAAGAAATCATTTGAGTTATGGTTTTACATTATGCACATGTGACACGTGACAGCATGCTAACTGATAAATTGAACTTCTAAGGTGTATGCCAGTGGACAAGCCAAGATGTTCTCAGTCAGAAGAAAAATCCCCTGCCCTGGCCAGTGTGGCTCATTTGGTGGAGCGTTGGCCCTATGCACCAAGAGGTTGCCAGTTTGATTCTCGATTAAGGCACATGCCTGGGTTTGGGGCTCAGTCCCCAATAGGAGGCAGCGGTCAATGTTTCTCTATGTCTCTCTCTCTCTCTTCCTCCCTTCCTCTCTCTCTAAAATTAATAAAAACATTTTTTTAAAGGAAAGAAAAAAAATTCCTTAAAAGTGTTTTTATCTGGTACCTAAGAGAGAACAATACAGCCAGTCAAACATTTCAATAAAAATTTACCTTTACCTGTATATTAATATCCCCTTCTTCACATTCTTTCTTATATTTCCTTGGGAGAGTCTCTACTTCACGGATGGCATCTATGGTGACTTGCTGAGGTAGCACCTCAAACAGAGATGTTAAATACATAATTATGGATTTCTTGTCAGGAAGCTGAACAGCAACATCTAAAAGGGGAAGGAAATAAAGACCAGCTTAAATTAGATGTCCAAAATATGTGAACAGCTCAGTAGGAGATATAAAATAACTATCCTCAGCACCCATAAACAATACTATTACATAATTTTTGTAGTACCATAGCTCATTAAGTTTCTGTTTCATATAATGACAGAAGAGACAAGGCATAGACACTTTCTTAATTTGTTCAGTATCCCATTTCTTAAAATTCGTTCCTAAAAGCTTCAAATAATCAGATACACTGACATTTAAGATAATGCCAGATTTTAACATTATAAAAATAAGTCTAGAATTAAATTCCACAACATTTGCAACTAAAGTTTTCACATCATATACAAGAAGCATATCTTATATAAAAGCCTAGGTGGCATTACGCAACATTGTTACAAGATGACTGCCCCCACATTGTCACAACATGGCCACCACAAGATGACTGCCCCCATATTTTCATAAGATGGCAGCCACAAGATGGCCACCTCATGTCATTACAACGTGGATGCCACAAGATGGTTGCCACCACATTATCATAAGATGGCCACCACAAGATTGCTGCCCCCACATCATCACAAGATGGCTACCACAAGATGGTCACCACAAAATGGCCAGGAGGTGAGGGCAGTTGGGAGCAAAATCAGGCCAGCAGGGAAGGGCAGCTGGGGGCAATTGGGCCAGCAGGGGAGCAGTTAGGTGTCAATCAGGCCAGCAGGGGATTGGTTAGGGGCAATCAGGCAGGCAGACAGGTGAGCAGTTAGGAGCCAGCAGTCCCGGATGGTGAGAGGAATGTCCGAATCCCAGCAGTCAGATATCCCCCAAGGGGTCCCAAATTGGAGAGGGTGCAGGCTGGGCTTTGGGACACCCCCCGATGCATGGATTTCTTGCACTGGGCCTCTACTACTAGTATAAAAATGCATTTCAGTAAAATTAAACCAAATACTGAATTGGTTATCTAATAATTATATTTTCTTAAAACTTTAACTTTTCTGCTGGTATTAAATAACTATTCTCAGCCAAGACCGGTTTGGCTCAGTGGATAGAGCGTCGGCCTGTGGACTGCAAGGTCCTGGGTTCGATTCTGGTCAGGGGCATGTACCTTGCTTGTGGGCACATCTCCAGTGTGGGGTGTGCAGGAGGCGGCTGATCGATGTCTCTCTCTCATCGATGTTTCTGACTTTCTATCCCTCTCACTTCCTCTCTGTGAAAAATCAATAAAATATATTTAAAAAAAAAAAACTATTCTCCAATGATGCAATTAAATTTCCTCCTAAAGGATCCTACAAATTGTTAAGTACAAAAGTCCCAATAACTGCGATAAAATGACTTGCACCATGTTTCAAATGGAAGAACACTGCTCAGTTCTCATAATTCCTCCTAATAAATGCCAGAACAAAAAAAAACTGCCCTTCAAGTATCCAAAATTGTGCAGCAAAATCAAGATTGATATTAAGCACTGAAAAATACCTTCAGGATCCAACAGCTTTTCAATTCCCAAGTACGTTTGAGCCTGGCCAAAGGCATGTTCAAGTCTCTCAGTGGGGGACATCTTGACAACTCTATCCCAGCTGAAGAGATCAGGTCTGAAAACACCACACAAATAAAATTCGGTGAAGACAACACATGTGATCATTGTTATAATCTAATACATTGCAGTTTTAATATTTTTTTTGTTTGTGAGCTTAAATTAAAAAGTTTAACTTTATATCCCAAAACTTTGTCAAATATATAGTATTTAAAAGTAACTTATAAAAATAAAAATAATGGATAAAATATTCTAAGTTTCTTGTATTGGCTAAACATACCTATTATATTTTCTGGAGTAATCACTAGAAGATTAAAAATAATATGTAATACATCCCAAATAGTAAAAGAAAAATAAGGGAGGGATGAACCTATTAATATAAGATAAAAAAAGAAAAAAGATACAGAAAGAGAAATAAAAAGCTCAAAATAAAAAATTTTGGTAAAAAAAATGAAAAATGAACCAATTGTCGCCATTAATGCTAATGAATTAATCCTCTTATTGAAAGACCAATACTAGCAGAGTGGAAAGTCCACCTTTAATCTGTTCACAGAATATTCCTAATCCTGAGAGAATTACCCGCCAGTCACCCTCTCCATATTACATTGCCTACTATTTCATGTCTATCTGCATTTTCTTTTAATCCTAGAAACTGGACATTTTGTGTGTGGACTAATCCAAAAGTTGATCATTTTTGTGCACTCTATCTGTTATTGCATCCTACACTCATCTACCTCCTGGGATTGCCTCGCCCACTCCACCCCTGTTTCCTTTCTAACTTCATCTCCTATTACTCTTCTACTCATGCCCTGCACCCACAGGCCTCCCCTCTTCCCTGCTACATTTCTCTTCAGCATGTTTACCACTGCTTTATGCGACACAACTTACATTTCCTTTTCTTTCTTTATTGGCCGCCTCCCTCTATTTGCACATAAACCCCAAGGAGATGGGGGTGTTTTCCTTTTCCTCTGTTATAGAACCTGAGCCTAACACAGGGAAAGTACTACAAATACACTTATTGAGCCAATTAAGTAATCAATGGGAAAAACTTTAGGCTAAAACTCAAGTTTTCTGACTACATGTCTTATCCAACTAGGAACAGAGGGTAATCTCTCTAAACTGACACAGTGAAAAAAGATTCGGTGTGGAGGTTCTCTAACCAGATTAAAATATATATATAAAGCTATAGCAAATATCATTATTATTATAAAACATTGAAAACATTCCTTTCATTTTCAAGAACAAAATATTCAGCTCTCTATTACCAATTCAAATCAATATTGTATTGAAAGACAAGGCACAAATGAATAGGGTAAAAAGGAGAAGAGGAGAGGAGGGGAGGAGAGGGAAGGGGAAGGGAGGAGAGGAGAAGGGAGGGGAGAAAACTACTATAATCTATGGATGGTCTACCAAAAATATCTTTTTAACTCTGCAGAAACAAACTTAAATTTTGTAAAATTTTAACAAGTTTAAAGATCTAAGATGTAGAGATGTCAATTATATTTTTATATATAAGCAGAGCATATACAGGAAACAAAACTTGAATCAATAAATTATTTAAAATTGCTATTTAAAACATATTCAAATTATTTAAAACATTTAAGAAATTTCACCTTTCACATTTAAATCCTTGATGCATCTGAAATTTATTTGTGGTATGGTGAGGTAAAGATCCAATTCAGTTATTTACATATGGGCAACCAGTTGTCCCATACCTTTCTATATTAATAGCAATCAGTTCAGTTGTATATCATGATGGAGCTATTTCTGAGTCCTTTATTCTGTTAGGTTGAAGTATAGAAACTGCCATTGTTATATGTTAAAATAACAGTCAAATACTGGCAATTTCATATGGTTCAGCCTATAATTAAATTAGTGTATTTATTTACAGCACTATAGTTTTAATTAATGTAGTTTCATAACTAGTTTTGGTTTCTGTTTGAGAAGTACTTTAGCCTGGTTCTACTGTTTCACAATTGCACTGGCTCTTTATGGGCTTTTGGTCTTTCACATATTTAGAATCTGTTTACAAATTTCATGAAAAAAAATAATTTTCTATAATAAATTGGGATTGCACTAAATTATAAAACTTTCCCTTTGGTATAAGAATGAACACTAGCACAATTCTTTGTATATATTTCTGGTTAGTGCTGAATGAGTGGGACTGAACTATGTGAATCATTTACATGTTTTAACTTATGAATATGTAAAAGCAACTGTGGCTGCACTGTGCCATTTAAGACCACAGAATAAAGACTTGGTGGGTAGTTTTTCTCATGGTATCATTTTTCTTAATATTTTGGTAGAACGTGTGCTGAGAAGATAGCAGAGGTAGTGGGGAGGGGAAGGAGAGAGGAGATACACATTTGGAAAGCCCACGTCTGAGGAAGGTCATGCCTCACTTATGTCGGTGGAGCAGGGCATTAAAGGCGAGTCCATCTGTCCAGCTGGTGGTGAAGTTGAGGACGTTGACCTGGCTGTATGGCCTGGTGGACTGGCGCACCCAGCTCAGTAGGATCTTCTCACTGTTTGTCTGCTGCAAGGCTGACATGATGTCCTTCATGACATCTTTCACCTGGGAGAGAAACCATGTCTGCCTATAACTTAAAGCAGCTACTGGGATCAAGCCCTTGAATGAGGACTATTTCATTAATGAATATATGGGTCAGGTCACTGGTTATTCAATTTATTTCAAATTTTCCTTTAAACAGTGATTATTTTGAAGTACTAGGATTTAGAGGTGATTTTTACTTCACCATTACACATTACCATACTTTCTATATCGTAACAATACCCATATTAGATTTGGTTACAATAAACATTACTTTCATAGTCACTAAAAGAGTCATATTTTGCCGAAACCAGTTTGGCTCAGTGGATAGAGCGTCGGCCTGTGGACTGAGAGGTCCCAGATTCGATTTCGGTCAGGGGCATGTACCTTGGTTGCAGGCACATCCCCAGTAGGGGGTGTGCAGGAGGCAGCTGATCAATGTTTCTCTCTCATTGATGTTTCTAACTCTCTATCCCTCTCCCTTCCTCTCTGTGAAAAATCAATAAAATATAAAAAAAAAGAGTCATATTTTAATACTATACATTTACAAAGAACTTTTGATAGAAAGATAACTGTTTTGATTTTCTACAAAAGATGAGGATGCAAGGAAGACTTTGACTGAATGCAAAATCAAAGAATGAAATAACTTTCCTGATTATAATCAAGAACTAATATTGTACATTATTATTCTAAAGAAATACATGTGTTTTAAGGAAGTGCTCAAAGAATGATGTGGACATGTCAAAAGGACACAAGGGTTGATTTAAGGGAGGTCAATCACATGGGCCAAATTTAGTATAATTTAAGCATCAAAATCTATACAATAAAAGGGTAATATGCTAATTAGATTGGATAGACCAGACGTCCTTCCAGACAAAGCCAGGGTGGCTGCAAGGGCCAAGGGCAGGTGGTAGCTGCAACAGCTGCCAGGGCTGAGGATAGGTGGCCACGGCGGCTGGCAGTGGCAGCAACAATGTGGTGATGGGGGCACCTTTCCCTGATTGGCCAGATTGCCTCCCACAGAGGGAGGCCAGAGGCAGCAGTGGCAGCGGCAGCAGAGTGATGCCGTTGGCACCTCCCCCTGATCCACCCGGTCACCTCCCACAAAGGGAGGCCAGACTGCAGCATAGGCCCATCGGGAACAGGCCTAAGCCATCAGTAGGACTTTCCATGAGAGCTCCCAGACCATGAGAGGGGGCAGGCCAGGCTGAGGGACCTCTCCCCACAGTGCACAAATTTTCATGCACCAGGCCTCTAGTAACCAATAATAGCAAAAAATTATAGCTTATTAAATACGTAAAAATTCTTGAGTGTACACTGCGTGTACAATAAATGAATAAAAAAGTAGACGGACAAACAGATAAACAAGCGACAAAGGAAAGCTCTTCCTTACACTGTAGAAGGAACAATGACATTAGAAATTTACTCTCTGCTAAGCATACTAATAACTGATCAGCTAAGAATTATGAATAGATCTTAAACTAATAGAGAATATTTGATAAGTAGCTGAATATTTACACAGTCTCAAAGTATATCTCACAAGATATTTTTTAATAACATAGAGCAGTCACGTTCAGTGGAGGCATAGGCAGATACCACAAATGATGAATGTTAACTCTGCCAAAATAAACTTAATGGACAGTGTGTGCTTCCTGGTGAGGTGCACTAAGAACAAATCAATGTCATTTTTGTGGCATTCCTGCCCAAAAGGAGTAATCTGAATCTAATCATGAGAAAATATCAGCCAAACCCAAAAAAGGGACATTCTACAAAGTAACTATCCAGCACTCTTCAAAAATGTCAATATCATAAAACACAAAGACTCGGAAACTATTCCGTACTAAAGAAGATGAAAGAGACATGATAAATAAGTTAGAACAAGTAATGTTACAGTACACCTTTAAATTATATTATAGTTATGTAAGAGAATTCCTTGATTTTAGGAGAACAATTTATTTTTAGAAAATATACACTGAAGTATTTAGGCAAAGAGAAAAAGAGACAGAAAAACACAAATACAGACAATTGTTAACCTTTGGGGAATCTCAGTAAAAGTACCTAAAATTTTTTTAACTTATTTAGCAACTTTTTGATGTCTGAAATTTTTAAATTCAGTATTTTAAAAGGACATTTTCTTTTTTTCTAGGCCAGGAAAATAGAGCAGTTTATCAGTTTCTTCCATTCCAAACTGTTAGGCATTAAATTGTGTCCCCCACAAAATTCTGTGTTGAAGTCCTAACCTCCAGTAGCGTGTAATTGTGACTGTATTTGGAGAAAGGGTCTTGAAAGAGGTAATGAAGGTAAACGGAGATCATGTGGGGGGCGGGGCCTTATCCAACATGACTAGTTTCTTGGCATCAGAAGCAAAGATTAGGATATGACATACACAGAAGGAAGACCATGTGGGAACAAAGGGAAGAAGGACCCACAAGCTCAGGAAAGAGGCTGCAGAAAAAAACATCCCTGCTGACACCTTGATCTCAGATTTGCAGCTTCCACAATTGGGAGAAAATAACTTCTGTTGTTGAAGCCACCCAGTTCGTGGTGCTCGGTGATGCAGAGCTAAGAAACGAATACACATATGACACATTTTCAATGTCTAGTGATAAGCGGTTGAAAATTCCCCACCTGCCAGTGCAAAATGATGCTCCACAGCAAGCCCAGTGTCAGCTTGTGATTTCCATCTACGATGTCAGTCCCTCCGATATTCACTAAATCCACCTGATACAATAAAAGAAGATAAAGCTTAAGACAATTTCTCCACGGAAGCTGAGGGTTTTGGCTGAGCACATCTGGACAGCCATACATGTGAATGATAAGAGAAATCAGGTCGATCTAAACCTCAAAAATGTGTTACTTATACGCTAAATCTTTAAAGTAATCAGTAAAAGAGTGACTATTCCTTCACTCATAGAAGAAGTTCAAAACTTCTCCTAAGAAAAATGTTTCCATAAAGGAGCTGATGATGCCCACGCACAGAGCAGGTGGCTGGTTTCAACAATAATAATCCCGATGGCACCCAAAGGGCCCCAGGCCAACTTACATTGTTCTGATGTAAAACCTGCAGCACTCTGTTGACGTTATTTAAAGCATGCACCCTTGTGGAACCACGTTCCTTCGGCTGAAAGACAAAACACAGCATCAAGTGAGACAGTCCCTCCACAGTCTGACAAAAAATGACACTGAGACGGACAAGCACAGCAGCTCAGCCTGGAGACCCCTCTGTGCCAGGAGCTCTGGCTGCTTCTCAGGCCGAGTGCGGGCTGATGTTGGTGGTAAAAACTCCCCCACTCCAACACCTTAAGGCAGTAGTTCCCTAGCTTGCCTGGACACTGAACCCTCCCAAGGAGCTTTCAAAAATACCAGTGTCTCTTTGACTTAGTGAGTCTGGTGGGGTGCGGTCCAGGTTTGAAATTTTTAGAATTCCCTGGTGATTCTAATGCACAGACAAGTTTGGGAGACAAAGCTTCTTTTGTCTAAATTGGTCTGGATGAAGGGACTTTTAGAAGCCGTATTACACCCATACTTCACTGATGTGGACAGAGCAGGGGGACTTTGGGGCGCTATCCCAGGTTCCAGCTAGCATTGCAAGGGCCCACTGGGAAGGCAGGAATTGCCACCTGGGGAAAGGTGATCTGGGAAGCTTCTTCCTGCCTCCCTCTTATCTGAGAGAGGGATCAGCCTCTTCAACAGGCCTACCCACCATCTGGAAGGCAAAAGGGAGGGTGTAGCACCCCACACTTCGGTAAGAAAGGAATTCATCTTGGGAGTGCATCTCTCTAGACCTTTTATAGTAATTCTACCTCTAATGTTCAAGTCTGTATTCATAAAATTGCATCCTCCTCATTAGCAGAGCTATTTCTGTGTAAGTATACAGTGCCTTGCACATAAAGTAATAGAGTGCCTTGCACATAAAGTAATAGAGTGGGATTTGATGGAGAAATAATATAATACTGAAAATTTGAATAAAAATAAATCTCATAATTTGAACAGCCTTGTCTTAATATTTATTAAAGAACTTTTAACCGTGTCTCTATACACTCTGCTATTATGCCCTCTTTACGTTTCCATCTTTCTTTATAATTCTCTACTGGGCCGTCTGAGAACAACAAACATTTGAGTCATTTTATCTTTGATAAACATACAGCACCCTCCCAGAAAGCCTGAATATTGCTCTATCAAAAAGTTCAATGAAACACTTTTTTTTTTAACATTTGTATATCAGCTTTTACATTTTGAGCAGCCCCAGTGGGTCCTCAAGTACCACTAATGCTGGGAGACAGGCAATGCCTTGGCTTGGTTCTCTAGGCTGACGCTTCTCACCAGCGATGCTCCCGTGAGGCCTTCCAGAAGATCCAACAGTTTCCTTCCATCTTTGAGGTCTGTGAACATATCACTAATGGGCGGTTTCCCACTCTGCATAAGAAACAGTAAAATACCACTTAATTCAGCAGCAAAAATTCCATACGTGCCTGGCAGGCAAATAAATGGTTTATTTTTTTTTTCTAATGATCAGCTGACTATTCTACTTTGCTTTGTATAAAAAGAACAAAGACAAACACAGAGAATGTTGAAGTCTCATCACAAATGTTGTGAGCTGAAGGATTTAAAGTTCATTATTTCTTAGAAAGGAAGCAAACAAAGCTATGGTTGATGTCAATATGCCTTGACGATGGTTTATAGTCCTGAGAAGGAATAATAATAAGATACAGTAAAAATATAAGAGTCTCCGAACATCTGGGTGCAGAGGCCAATGAAAAGTGTGCGGGTCCTTAATCCATCACGGCCCTTACATTCATGGTAGGAGAGTGTCTTTTTGTATTTCCATTATGGGAGCATGAATTTCAGCTCCTGGGAGCCAGGTCTGTATTTCTAGCCATTTCAGCCCTGAATGATTAACGTGCTTTCGGCTCTGTGTAGAAGGTCAGCATCGGTGCACTGTTTTCCATAACAAAGAGTATAGAATTCTTAAACTCTCATCCTCTCAAACAGGCTCTGGTGTTTGAAACCAGGAGATGCCACCCCCCTCCCAGGCGCATCCCATCCTGACTGTTGTGTGATCAGACAGGTTGTGTGCAGCGGGACGATCACCACACAGAAAATCAGGAAGCTCCTCTTTAATCCCAGTTTGACCATTAATGTGCTGGTGAAGCTAAATCAGCTACTGAACCTGTTTGTGCATCACAGATTATATATAGTAAAGATCAAATAATGTATACTGTACTACATGAAGATGTCCATAAAACTATCAAGTCCACTGTAGTGAATAGTGTATCATTCTGTCCCATCAAATTACTCCCTTCTAATAGAAAATTTTCAGAGATTAATAGCCCTAGATGCTTTCAGTAATAAAGATATTTTATAAGCAATAATTATTTTACTTTCTTCCTTTTTCACTTTAAAAAAACACACATATGCATAAAGTTATATGAAGCAACATTTTACTCTGAGCTTGAAATGGAGGAGGAAAAAGGGAGCCATCTGAGGTTTCCAGAAACTTCACATTTATCCTCTTTCCCTCTCCTCCTCATTTATTACATTTTTTAATGAAGTGTATTAGTCAGTCAAACAGTTTCTAACATGAGGCTTTTCCATATACGCTAAATACTCTAAATGAGGAGAAGTATGGCCAAGTTTTCATCAGAGAATCAGTAAAGAATAAACTATGACTCATTTGTATGTGAACCAAAGCTGCTTTTCTCTTCCCAGTTCCCATTTTCTTGAGCAGTGATGGTGTCAGGGACACATAGATTATCTCCCCTGACTGCAATAACAAACAGATTTGCATAATACAGGAGACTCTGTCCAGAGGCAGAAGTATCTCAGCAGGCTGAGCGAGGGGAAGTCTCCCACACATTAAAGACCTCTAGCTGCTCTTAGGGAAAGCAAAGAGCAGAAGTGGCCTGCTCACCTGCAGCCTCTGACCTTCCCTTTCCTCCATCAACCAAAGTGGACTTCAGCAACCTGCCACCAAATAATCAGATTCCGTCTCCCAGGGAGGTGAACAACCTTGGTCTTAGAGTGAAGAGACAAGAATAGAGGTCAAGTTCATGGGAGAAACAAATAGGGCAATCTAAGCACAGGAAGGATCGTAGGAAATAATGATAACAAGGGCAGCTAAATGACATCCAGGCAGCACTGGGCCCTTCTCAAATTCACTGTCCATGTATAAACTAGATAATATAAAACAGCATAATATAAAATAAAATACATGTAAGTATCTGTCCATGCTACAACTAATTCTGAATGTCCACCAATGACCTCACTGTATACAAGAAAAACTTCTTACCCACCATATAACTCTGGGCAAACTATTTGGTCTTTTTGTGTTTATTTGCTCATCTATTAAAAAACGAAAATGACAGTCCGGCTCAGTTGGTTGGAGCACACACTGTGCACTGAAAGGCTGCTGGTTCTATTTCAGGCAGGACACATAGCTAGGTTGCTGATTCAATCCTCAATGGGGGTGCATACAGGAGGCAACTGACTGATGTTTCTCTCATACATCTCTTTCTCTCTCTCTCTATCTATCTATCTATCTCTATCTCTCTCTCTTTCTCTCTTCCTTCTCTCCCCCCCTCCCCTTCTCTCTAAAATCAATAAAACATATTCTAGGCTGAGATTTTAAAAAACAAAAATATAACTAAGATGACAGATGTTCAATAAGTAGATACTGTCATTCATCTAATCAACTTTTAACTTTAATATTTCTACTATCATAAAGGTGCCATAAAATTTCAACAATGTCTAAAAAGATGTCCAGAAAACTATAAAGTCCACTGTAGTTAATAGTGTATCATTTTTTAATAATAAATTAAAAATAAGCACTTCTTCATCCCAGGAAGGAATGTAAAAGCAAGCTCTGAACCTGAGTACAAGGTAGTGTCAATTCATAGAGCAATATCTTCCAATTCCTAAATTCACAAAGGGTACATCCCATTCAAAACTAAGGAATGTGCTGACACGAGAGCACACCTGTGCTTTAGGGAGGTGGTGTAATTCCACAGAACACTCACTGGATTCCTCCTTAAGCTCCACGGCTGCTCAGTGGTGAAGTGGGAGGTGTGAGTTAAGAGGTAGCATTAATTTTTCTGAATGAGACACTCTTTTCATCTCTCTCATATCCTCATTCACTTATTCATTCATTTACTGAGCAACACACTTTGAGAAAGTTTCCCTGTGGAGTATTCTGTTGAAACAAAGACGACTGAGATCCAGTCCTGTCTTTCTAGAAGCCCACTCACTCATACAAGGTCGGCCAATGCCTTTATTTTTTTTTTAAACAAAAACCGTACCGTAATATCAACTCTCTTTATTCTGTTTCAAAATTTTAGATAAATATTGATGGCAATCAATAAAAAATATGTTTTGTGCTGTCGCCTTATCCTAGCACTTTTTCGCCCCACCCCCAAGGATGGAACTATCAGTGTACTCACTCCCATCTGTTACCTTCAGGAGGACCACATGCAGGATAGCCGAAGAGAACAAAATACAACCTGTGACTCTCCTCCCGGAAGGTACCAATGCTCATACAAATCCAAAATTATGGTTCAAAATTACACAAAAGCACAACCATGCTCACCACACATATGGCCAACCAATACATAATACTACATATCCCAACAAATACAATTTGTCCCAGATGTGGATTGGGAAAAAAAACAGCCAAGCCTAACAGGAAGCTCTACCTACAACCCGGAAAGTAACATCGGCAGGCGTGGTGATTCAGTGCTTTGTGCCCTATGGCAGGGATCAGAAAGTGTCTTCTGTCAAGGTCCATTGAGGACTCAGGTTAGGTGCTGCTGGCCAGGCAGTTGGTCTCTACTGAAACCTCTCTATCCAGTTGTAACGTGGAAACAGCCTTTGTCATTACATAAACAAGTCAGCTGGTCGGAGTGATGACACTGTTCCAATCAAACTTTATTTGTGGATTCTGAAATTTGAATTTCATATAATGTCCATGTGTCACAGTGGTGAAATGGGAAGCGTGAGTTAAGAGGTAACATTTATTTAATTTAGTTAAAAAGAATATTTATTTTTCTTCAGATTTTTTATAACCACGTAAAAATATAAAAGCATTCTTAGCTCCTGGGCCATACCAAAACAGAGAGTGGAAGCATGCAATGTTCTTCAGTGTAGTTAAAGCAATCACCCAGACATGATCTAAGAGATTTACAGAGATTTAGATGTATTACCTACTTGCAGTATTTGTTTCTTTTTTTTTAAATATATTTTACTATTTTTTTTTCACAGAGAGGAAGGGAGAGGGATAGAGAGTTAGAAACATCAATGAGAGAGAGACATTGATCAGCTGCCTCCTGCATGCCCCCCATTGGGAATGTGCCCGCAACCAAGGTACATGCTCTTGACTGGAACTGAACTTGGGACCTTTCAGTCTGCAGACCGATGCCCTTTCCACTGAGCCAAACTGGCTTCAGCAGTATTTGTTTCTTTATAATAGTATTTTAAGGAAAGGAAACTGAGATGTAGAGATGACAACTGAGAGTCAGAACCTGAATGTGAAACCACAGAATTTGGTTCCGAACCCAGGTCCTCAAAGTCTGTGCTAAATTACAACTAAAATTATGAGATCACAAAACTGCAACATATGGAGAAGGAAATATTTCATCAGTTGAGAGCAGAGAACAGAGAAAGTTACATGCCATGACTTCCCAAAGAGGGCAACAAGATATATGTACACCACATCTGAATGAACTCAAGCTCACGGCTTTCAAGCAAAGCTGGTGCTTTCACAGGCTCTAACCAGGACCCGCCCTGAGAAACAGTTTGGGAATGTGAGAAGTCACCGTTTAATAAAAATAAAAGCTTTCTTCCGGACAGTCAACTTCTTAATTTAGATTGTTGGTTCTTTACAAAGACGTATTTGCAGAGATTTCTCTGACAGAGAGAACAGTTAAATAATTCAATCAAATAGTTGAGCCTGGCCTTGCAGAAATGCCAAGTTCAGGTCGCCCTCCCCATTCATATGACTGGGTTTCCATAGTTTTCCAATAAACACAGAGAAATAGAAACAGTCTTGAACTTGCGGCACAGACAAGTCTTGAGTCACATTTAACCTTAAAAAATAAAAATAAAAAGGGCAACAACACTGTATGATCCCAGAAACTGAAGCTGCAAGTGACCAGCTCTGGTTGCCCATCCCTTGGGTCACCTTTTCCCCTGTACTTCTTTGCACTCTCTTTATGCCAGATTAAGTAAACCGATGCAATTCAGATTCATCACAATTATAAAATGTGTAGCTTAACCAATGAAATGAAGACTGCATGATCTGGTGAAAGAATGAACACAGCATGGCTTTTGACTGAAAGCAGAATGAGTTCCATGAAATGCCTAAAGTCTTTAAACACCTTGGCAAAGGAAAACTAGCAAGATGTGCTATGGTCACTTAAAGAGTTAGAGAGTTCAGGGCTTAATTTTTAATTCACCCTTAAAAAATGCATGGTGGTCACCACAACATCTTAAGATTCCATTTAGAAGCTTGTTTGGAAGGAGAGAGGGAGAGAAGAAAAGGAAGGAGAAAGAGGGAAACAAGAGAAACAGATGGCTCGGTGATCACACTAACGCCACATTACCTACAGAGCAATGATTTACACTGTGTTCACGGAGGAATTAAACCAATGAATGTGCATGTACCTTGAGAATGACAGTATGCTATAGAACACAAGGTACACCACACATGTCTTTCATAGAAACAGGAGCCATACAGCAGAACTGTTACCTTCACTTTGGTAAGCAAAGTCACTGAGACAGTGCTCATAAAACTGGAATGGTAAGGACCCATATGTGGGGCTCACACACCTGGCAGCCAGAGGCAGGGCCACATGAGGACTCCATTGACAAATAGCCAGGCAAGGGCTGCTGGCTGAGTAAACCCCAGTTCCATATGCACATCAGGCAAGGTCTGAAGGCAGACTAAACAGACAACACAGCTGATTCCACATATGCACACATGGCAAAGCAGTGGAGACGTTTGAAGAATGTGGCTCCTAAAAAGATGGGCTTTTGTGGTACCAGGGCGAGGCATTGGTTATGGCATTGACAACGATAGCGTAAAGGTTAATGAAGTGCCACTTTCTTTGTTTACTACAGGAGAGGCAGCTGCCCTGCCCCTTCATATCCTTTAGAGTAGCGGTACTCAACCTGTGGTTCGCGATCCCGGCGGGGGTCGAACGACTAAAACACAGGGTCGCCTAAAGCCATCAGAAAATACAGGTATTTACATTATGATTCATTAACAGTAGCAAAATTACAGTTATGAAGTAGCAGCAATGAAAATAATTTTATGGTTGGGGGTCACCACAACATGAGGACCTGTATTAAAGGGTTGCGGCATTAAAAAGGTTGAGAACCACTGCCTTAGAGTGTCTGTTTCAAAACATAACAGGCTCTGCAACCCCTCTTCTGGGCACCCAAAATTTTGAAAATATTTATTTGAAAAATATATATGTATCCCTATGTTCATTGCAGTATTATACACGGTGGACAGGACATGGAACCAACTGAAGTGTCCTTTAATAGGTGATTGATAAAGAAGATATGGTACATAAGTACAATGGAACACTACTCGGCCGTAAGAATGAAATACTGCCATTTGCAAAAACATGGGTAGGTCTTGAGAATATCATTCTAAGCAAAGTATGTCATACAGAAAAAGCTAGGAACCATATGATTTCATTCACACGTGAGAAATTGACCTGAACGCAACAAACAAACACACAAGACCAACAGAAAACTCAGAGACAAGTTTATGGTGGTTACAAAAGGGGAAGGGGGTGGGAGAGAGGCAGAAAAGAATAAAGGGGATCAAATAAATGTTGACAAAAGAAAACTTGGTTTTGGATGGTGAACACACAATACAATACACAGGTGAGGTATTATAGAATTGTCCACCTGAATATAATTTGTTAACCAATGTCACCCCAATAAATTTAATAACATTTTCAAATGGTAAAAAAATAAATAAATAAAACATAATAGGCCCAATGTTTTTAGTCGGGGATTAAATTGCCTCTAATTTTCCAGTGCAAGATAACAAACACCAGAACGCTTCCTCAGGAGTCTCTCAGGAGGGAGATAAGAGACCTCACAGGTGCATCCATTTGTATCTCCAGGACATGAGTGCTCACTGTTCATTCCTCTACTTCACCATATATTCATGTGAAATTCTGTCCAGACTTTCTAGTCTTTTGCCACTGCCTGCATGCAACTAGTCTGAACTGCATATTCAATAGTAAATTGTGTTTTCCCTGGATTCTATGTTGAATAAAGGCCTTTTTGTTAACAGGGAAAACAATAGCAATGTCACCAGCTTCCCAGGCAGGCTCCCCTCATGGTTAGTGGCGCTTGGCTACCTATAGCAACTGCAGCTAAAAGCTTCTTAGGCCAGGTACATCTGAAAATGGGTCCAGTGCCCCCTAAGCTCTGTTAAACAGAAAAAGCTTCTTTCCCCAAAAACCACCTCTCTTCACCAGTCCTCTCTTTATAGCTCACACTGGCCCACACTGGCTTGGGCCTACCCATCCAAGCTTACACTTTAAGATCGCTCCAGCCACTCTGTAGAAAGTGGAAGGAAGGGAATGGACTAGGTGAAGCACGGAAAGGAAGAACCAGATGGTAGGTTATTACAGTAATCCATATGTTCAGAAATAATTTTCCAAAAATTATTTTTGTTTGCAGAATATACATTTGGCCATTCTGGAATGGAATCTCCAGGCACACCTGAGAGGCAGTAGCAGAAGATGCAGGAGCCTGTGGGAGAGGCCCAGGAGTCAGAGGACAGGGGGCTTTTCCCTCCCCAGGGGAGGCCTCCAGCAAAGAGGGGGTCCTTCCTCAGGCCCTGCCCCTGGTGCCCCAAAGCCTAAAATGCCTGTATTGGATGTGACCAGCAGGAGGTCTGGAAGAGCTGGGGCAGGATGTATCTGAGAGTTAAAGGGCAAGGGCCATTTAACCTGGCATTTAACAAAGCTGGCCCTGGATGGTGACTGGAGGGATTATAGTGATCCTGGAGAGAAGGAGTGGGCAAAATCAGGGGAAGGGGGTTCCCACAGGCTGAATAGAACACAAGTAGGTGGCTCTGCTCACTGCTTTCTAGGTGAAGGGTGAAAAGGCATTTTCTCTCAACCGATTAATCTAAAACTTGATCATCAATTATAAAGATTCAGCCTGCAATACCAACTATATTTAACAACTACAAAATCATGTAGTCAAAATCATGTATTAAGTACTCAATATGTACAAAATACAGTGTGTTAAATAATATTTATTTTTTTATTTACTTATGTATTTCTTTTAGTTTCACCAGAGTAACCAGGTGAAAGTGATTTTTTGCAAGTATAATGTTTGGAACCAACCAACCAACAAACAAATATCAAATAGAATGAGAACAAAACAAGCAAACTTACATAGCCAAAGCCTATCTGGAAGCTGTTTAGCGATATGGAATACATTTTATTGGTGAACAGATATAAACTGAAACTTCCTAAGGGGCCACCTGAATAGTTATACCTCCTAAGACATTTAGTTCAGTGTTTTATATGCCACACACATACTCATGAAAATAAATCAATGGTAGACCCAGTGCGTAACTGTGGAGCTCAAATCTCTACTGGAAATGCTATTTATTGTCACACAAGGAAGCCTGGACAGTCTCCTTAACAAGACTTAAAAAAGGCTTAAACACCTGCAGGATGCTTTTGTTGCTCCCTCCTCTACAAACCTCCCTACACATCTTTTCCCACTTCTATTTTTGTGACTATCAACTTCTAAGATGAAAAAAGGAGAAAATGATAGGCCACTAACAGCAAAGTCCCACTGTTTCCAAAAGGAACACATCTGAATAGCTCTTCACATTGAAACCTATAAAAAAAATGCTCCAGATTCCCCCCACCTCTTCTGTTCTATCTATTTAAATGTCAAGTTTGGAATAGTAACTAAATGAAAACGTGGCTCACCTTTGTCTTTAAAAGGGGAAAAGCAGAAATATGCCCAAACTCAAGTTCAGCATTTTTAAGTTTGCACATTTCTACCTCTAACCTTTATGTGTTAAACCTTTGGTTGTTTTTGTTTTTGGTTTTGTGTGTGTGTGTGTGTGTGTGTGTTGTGTATGAGTGTGTGTTGAATCACCTCACTAAACTGATAAAAGAGCTTCAGCAATTTGTATGTCTCAGCTCTGCCAGATGAGAAGCTCTGAAAGTCATCCAAAGAAAATGCAGGCTTAAAGTCAGAACACATTTCCCAACAGGGAAGCAACAAGGCTGGTCCCCCAGGAGACCAGCCACTAACAAACCAAAGGCTCTTCAAATCAGAGGTAACAAAACACTCACGCTTTACCCACCAGACAATGGAATCAAGTGGGCTTACTGAGCCAATGCTTTCTTCTTCCATTTCTGTTTTAAAATATATATATATATAATAGCACAGGCCAGGGATGCCACAAGTTTGAGGTTCCTGATAGGGTTTTACTTTAGCATTTCTAACTATAACTTTCCATAATGTTTCACAATAATGCCTCCTATTTCTTAGCAATATGAGGCAAGCAATTATGATCAAGTGTGTCTCATAACTAGAGGGATAAAAACTAAGAGACCTGAAAAAAATTGGCTAATAATCTGCCAGAGGTCAGAAATAAATGAGCCACATATCCAGCAAGAAGCACTTAATTTCCTAACACTTAGCTCTTTTAGATAATCATTTTCTTCAGAGCTTTACATAACTTTTCAAAATCCAACAACTATAAGTTTTTCTATACTGTGTGACTTCTCAGGATAACCAAAGTCCAAAGCACTATGTACTCAGTGAGATATTAAAAAGGACTTACAGCAAATTATATATAGAGAGAGAGTGAATGCTATCTTAGTGATATTTCTTTTATATAGTTAAAAATTGAAATATGGTTTTAGATCCATAGTATTCAGTATTCTCAAGCTCTTTTCCAAATCTCTTATCAGGGAACAAATTAAGCCAATTTTATGTTTTAAAACTCATTTTCTTCACTCTAAATTTATAGGTGGATCCTATTTGAAGAACCCTAACCACTAGACAAGGAAATGGTACCTATTAAATCCAAATGGTGATTTAATAAACTTTGCAGCACATCTCCAACAAACCAGGTAAATATGAAACCGTTGCATAGTTGGATTTGATTGTTTTTGTAAATAAATGTAGCAAAATCCCTGATGCATTTAAAGCCATGAAATGATATAGTTTATGCCACACTGCTCTCATTTCCACACTTCTATCTCTTTCCAATCAACCACTTCTAACTGGTTTATAGATAGGTAGTATTAGGCACTTAAATGTGTGTTTCAGTCACTGCCAGTCATTTATTTATTAAGTCTATAAATACCCACTGGGTGCTTGCTGAGTGCCTCAAGTTGTTTCAGTGAACAAAACAGACAACCCTGCACCCATGGAACATACCACCCTCTAGGAGAGGAGAGACAAATACTTTCAGATACAATTATTTAAATTACACTTTTGATGAGTGCTTCAAAAGGTAACATTTTCAGAGTACAGAGCATACCCACCCTACTCTGGGGGCTCAGAAAGTGTCCTGAGAAAGTGACATTTATGCTCAGGCAAGGAAGAGTAGCAGTTGGCCAGGAAATGATGGAGGAAGGAGTTGTGTAAAGCCATGGGAAGACCCTGGGAGGGGGACACAGACTATGTGGCTAGAGCATAATTAGGAGTCAAGAGTAAAGTAAAATGAAATTAGGAGTAAATTGGTAGTGAGGAGGAGGGGAGAAACTAACTACTTAGGGCTTTAAAAACCAATACAAACAACGAGCAGCCATTGAAAGATTTTACCGAAAGAAAGAGGTCATTAGGCTTACACTTTAAGATCACTCCAACTACTCTATAGAAACTGGAAGGAGGGGATGGATAAAGTGAAGCATGGAAAGGAAGAACCAGTTAGCAAAGTATTACAGGGGTCTGTGTGTTCAGGAATAATTTTTTAAAAAACGGTAAAGTTGTGGATTTCATTCAAATGTAATATGAACATGTGTCAAAGACTTCAACTCATTAATTAATAAGGGAACCAATAAAGTGTTAAAACTGGTTTGAAGGAGAATTCAAATGCCATATATGTTTATATAAAGAAAAGGTGAAATAAAATTTTAATAGAAGAAAAACAGGTCTTTCCATGGGGGTGATAATCAATTGCATTCCAAGCTACTTTACATTTTTATGAATATGTATCATTTGCAAGACTATCTACAAGTCACAGAATTGCAGAGCAACTCAAAAATAATGGATGGTAGATAACCCAGATAGATTAGCAGGTAGATTAGGGCTCCCATTAATCTTTTCTGCCAATCTTAAAGTCTTTCAGTTTTTCCTAACTCAGATAATAGTGATTTGGCAAAGGTGTCAATAAAGATGGAGAGGAAGAGACGATGTTAAATATAGGGTACTAGAACCAACTAGGACTTGACATTCAAAACTTTAGCTGGGGAGGAAGCCATGAAGTTTTAAATGTTTGGAAGAGTTTAAAGAAAATTTCTAAATGGCAGAAGATGCCATTAGGGTCTGTTAGATTTCCTATCACATGGGACCAGCCCTATTTCTCCAGAGGGGTCCACACAACACAGAGGATTGCATCAAGAATTCTTTTTTAAAATTCACGATATACCAAAGGGCATCGATAAAGTAGGAGTGACATACAATTCATTCCCTTCAACAGAATTTTTCCTTGTGCCAGTTTCTCGAATACCTAGTGACACCATGCTCAAATTCAACCTTAAACCAGTTCTGCGGGAGTTAAGACAAGCAAGAAGTCTATGGGAATCTCCCAGTCTGTTCTTTTCCTGGTCACCAGTATGGAAGCAGTCAGACTTATGGACTTAAGACAGCCAGAAGAAAAAATAAAAATAAACAAACAAATAGCCTCTCTAATAAAGAAATGATATACAAATTGACCATCACTCCAAAACACAAGATGGCCGCACCCATGTGGTCAAAGGTGGCCACCACAAGATGGACAACAGGTGGAGGGCAGTTGTGGGCAATCAGGACAGCAGGGGAGGGCAGTTAGGGGTGACCAGGCTGGCAGAGGATGGTAGTTGGGGGGGACCAGGCCTACCAGGGAGGACAGTTGGGAGGAACCAGGCCTGCAGGAGAGGGCAGTTTGAAGGGACAAGGCCTGCAGGGGAGGGCAGTTGGGAGTGGCCAGGCCTGCAGGGGAGGGCAGTTAGGGGAGACCAAGCCTGCAGGGGAGGGCTGTTGGGAGGGACCAGACCTGCAGGGGAGGGCAGTTAGGGGCAACCAGGCCAGCAGATGAGGGCAGTTAGGGGTGACCAGGCTGGCAGAGGAGGGCAGTTAGGGGCAATTGTGCCAGCTGGGGAACAGTTAGGCATTGATCAGGCTGGCAGGGGAGTGGTTAAGGTGTGATCAGGCTGGCAGGCAGAAGCAGTTAGGGGCAATCAGGCAGGCAGGCAGGTGAGCAGTTGGGAGCCAGCAGTCCTGGATTGTGAGAGGGATCCCAGATTGGAGAGGGTGCAGGCTGGGCTGAGAGACACCCTCCTTCCCCTGTGCATGAATTTCATGCAAGAGACCTTTAGTGTATATATAGTATATGAAGTGTAACATATTCCTCTACTTCATTATATCCAAATATTCACAATTTCTTTGATACGTTTGTTCTAGACTCATTCAAATTTCTTTTTTGACATCTATTTTTTATTAGAAGTAATCTCAAAGAAATTGTTTCCAGGATCAGCTCAACTTTTAATACAGTTTCTCCAAATGAAACAAGCTTTTAGTTTCCGTGTCAGTTTACATAACTTTAGCTTTTACTGAGTGGTAACATTACTTGGGCTTTTCATTGTCTTAACAATACTTACAAGCCTCCTGGAGCAAATAACTTGCATGGGACTTAAAGCTCTGATTTAATGTTACAAGATAATATATACAGTATAAGTGTAAAATTTTAAATATCAAGTTCATAAAATCATCTATCCTGGGACTATGGCAATCAAAGGTACCCAAAGGTTACCTGTGCCTCTACAAGAAAACAAATTAAAATATACAAAAAAAAAACCAACAACAACCTCTGTCTGCTTTGGAATAATCCTACACAGAAAACTACCAATTGTGCAAGCAAGCACTTCTATATGCTTGACCTTTCTGTCAATGTTAGACAGTTTTCACACTCCTTACATTCTCAGAGGCTAGATAAAATATCCTTCAACAAAAATAGAACTTGCAAAACCTAAAAATTCATTGCAATCAAATAATCAACTTTAAGTATTGGGATGTGGAGCAATTTTAAACTGCACTGCTACTCAAAGTAATCTTAAAACACTTTTATTTCGCTTCAAAGAAATAGCAATGTTTATTTTCCTAACCTGTGCAACCTTCCCAAGTAGAAATTTTTAAAAAATAGCTCAATTAAAATAGCTTTCAGACTATTTTAAATACCATAATGGGATTTCTCTGAGAGAGGGTTTTTTTTTTCATCTTGCTATAGTGACATCCTACAATCCACTAACCTGAAAATTTCCTTTCATCTCAGACTCAGAGAACAAAATTTCCAATAGCCTCTGGATTACCCAGAGGCCCCAGGAGAGAACCAGTTCAATAACCAATGGATAACTCTAATAGGACAAGTTTGAAAATAGTGTTGCTATTTCTCTCTTCAGCTTACTCTGCCTCGAAGCAAAATATCAATCAAAACCTTGATTACAATCCAAGTGGTAAGAAATACTGGGAAAGAGTACAACTTTGGGGGGAGAATTGAGGAAGTTCACAAGAAAAGAACAACATGGTAGGTAAGCATTATTAGCCACAACCAGTGTAAAAATCCCTAAACTTTTCTGCACAGGGTAGAACGGCTGCCTGAATGTTAACAACTTGATCTTAACCAGGCAAAATGAAATCACCTTTTTAGCTAAGTGAACACAAAATTTTCCCAGTGGTACACTCATTTCCTAAATGTACCCAGGATTTAGAGAGGCAAAAGGAGCCAACTATTGGCTTAATGTCCAGAAACTGCCAGATGAAAATAAAGAGCCATTTGCACCCTGAACTATTTATACCAGAATTTCCACTTCAAACTCTTAGAAGACAATAAAAGAAGAATAAATGTAGCTCCACATTTTTGTTACATCACATTTCATGGGGGTAATTCACTGTACTTCCAACTAAGCTCCATCAATCAGAATGAAGCATTGTGAATCATCAGAGAGTTTTGGAAAGTCTTGGTTACCTTTAAAAAGCGAGCATTTATCCATTTGGTAAAGGTTTTCTTCTGCACATCATTGTGTTCATCTGTGGGAGGGAAAAAGACAGAGAAGGGAAAAGTATGAGACACTATACAAGATCATCTCTATCGCAGAGACTTTTAAATGGTGCTACTGTAGACTTTCTGAGGCACAATGATCCCCAGTTAATGAAGAATGTCATGGCTGAAGACTCCGGCATTTATGGAGCCCACTAACACATTTATGCAGACAAGGGAGACTCAGGCACCTTTCCCAAACACCAGTACATTACCAGTAGCCATTGAATCCATATTTGTAGGATAAAACTATCATATGCAATATAATAGTTTTTTAAATAAAACTATGCATTTTAAATAAAATTTCATCATAATAAAAATGTCAGCATTTTCAAAACAAAAAATATCTTTTAAAAACTAAGAAATTCATTATTTCCCTTCTTTTCATATGATTTCTAGGCCTTCCAGAACAAAAACTAGTTCAAGGTTTAATATAAGTCTAGTATAAGATTTACAGTCAATTCCATACCCTATTTCCTGTAGAAAGAATGACATGGCAAGATTTGAATGATCTTGTTCCATAAATATGATCTACATATTTTGCAAGTAGAGAAATCGGTATTTTTTAAATAATTACAAATTCATTTTTCAAGGCACAAATGACCTTAAATAACTAAAGCATACTGAGCAGAGTTATTTAGTTAGTTATAAGGAGACCTGACAGTAAAATGAAAAGATCAGAGGACTTTACAACCAAATAGACCACATCCCAATCTACTAGCCTCTGGTAAGTCATTATAAGGGCTCCTAGCCTCTAAGCTCCCATATGTAAAATGTGGATAAATAGCACCCAGCTCATGAGGGCATCATGAGGATTAATGACTATAAGTGGAAAATACTTGACACAGAGCTGGTGATCAATTCCTCTTTGTTCTAGTTATTGTTATTAGTAGTATAATATATGTATGAACAAATCAGTTAAACATCTATTTACCCTTTCTGTTACTTCTAATCATATCCTCTTCAATTGCTCACCAATACCCTAATACAGTGGTCGGCAAACTGCAGCTGGCTCTCGAGCCACCATCTGATGCTCTGTTGACTAATGAGTTTGCCCACCACTGACCTAGCTAGACTCTCGATTCCAATAATTACAGGCTGTTGTTGTTCCTTGTGATAAAGCCCCTATCCCAGTGGTCACCAAACTCATTAGTTAACAGAGCGCCAAGCCGAGCCACAGTTTGCTGACCACTGCCCTAATACAACCATCGTCGTTATTTTTTTTAATATATTTTATTGATTTTTCACAGAGAGGAAGGGAGAGGGATAGAAAGTCAGAAACATCGATGAAAGAGAGACATAGATCAGCGGCCTCCTGCACACCCCACACTGGAGATGTGCCCGCAAGCAAGGTACATGCCCCCAACCGGAATCGAACCCAGGACCTTTCAGTCCGCAGGCCGACGCTCTATCCCCTGAGCCAAACTGGTCTCAGCAAGATCGTCGTTATTTAAGTCCTACAAAGCAGCCTGTTAATAACCTCTAAGTAAGGAGCACCTGGAACAGTGCAGAAAGCTCCTATATACACACTGCTGATTCCACTACTGTCTATACCAGGCTGCAGCACCCTCCTCCCCCCGCCCACCCCCTGCAGCATGATAACAGCAAAATAATAACAGAGGAGGCCCTAGTGTGCCCTGGCCCTCCATCCATCCAACTGAAAGGGCCTCCTCCCACCCAGACCTCCTCACTCAGCGCTAACAGCACAATGAGAAATTCACCCCCGACACTTCCCCAGGTCTGTGGTGTCTTTGGTCCTTACTCTCTTCTGGAAGGAGAGTTTGTAATGAAAAGGTCATTCCTGGAGTAAATATAGCAGCAGCTTCAGGAAAGTGCACTTTTATAGATCCATAAGGGTTATTGGAGACTGCCTCCGGGACAATAAGGGGACAACTGGATGAAAAACAAAGCTGCTGTCAAAGAAACTTCTTGATGTTAATTGTGCTGAGCTGAGGCCTTCCTTCCAAAAAGGACAATGCAGTCAGCATCAGCCCTGATTGCAGGCTTTCTGCCATCCGATCAAGGCCACCTATCAGCCATTTATTAACCTAGAGGACTTGCTTACATGATATGAATATTCCAGCCTTGAACATCACACCCCAGAGGGACAAAGCTCAGATTATACATAGAATGTAAGGCAACCAGACACATCAACCGGCAGAGAGCGCTATACCAGCCCACCAATATAAATATATTACAATCAGTGTTCAGAGCACTTGAAAAATCCAACTAATTATCCCACTACTTACTTTCAAAAGATTTATTTTTGTAAAAGGTGCCATATCTATTATTCTTTAATGCTATAAACAAATACATATGTCATAAATATTAAATTCTGTTAATTTCATAACCTTCATACAACTTAAGAACCTTTACCATAAAATAAGGAAAATTCTATAGGATAATATTACTACATTGTATTTTTTTGTAACCTATTCTCTAAGTATTTAGCCTTCCTATTTTCAAAAACATATTAAATTATCTAATACTATACAGGGTCCTCAACAGGTATAAAGTAGAATGAAGTACCTGTAAACTTATCAAATGATAAATAAAATCTTTCAATTTTATCAAATATAGAATGAAATCAAATTTTAAAGATAAATTCCCACCACACAGAGATGTTTATAAAAATCAGAGATAATGTTTCTATAATAGTCTTTTGCTCTTTGAGTTCTATCAAAGTCTGAATACGAGTCTAAGTAACTGATATAAAATATTAGCTTATAAAAGATAATCAAACCCAAATATTTCAAAAACACTCCAAAATTCATCAACATTCATTTATATTGATATTCATAGTATAGTTAAAGAGGAAAAAAGGATTCAGATTTCAATAAACCTTAAGCTCACATTTTACTCTCTTCATACACACAGCACACACACACACACACACACACCCCAGACAGGAATTCAGTAAAGTACAGGAATTAGCCTGCAGCTTTTCAATTAAGAGATAAAAATGTAACAGCTTTGGAACACTTGGTAGTATAGAACTGCCCTCCACACCACAACCATTAAGACCTTGGCCCAGGTCTCTATAACAGGGAGGTGAAAATACACTAGCAAAGTGGTAGCAGGGCATCTCAAAATCTAAGTCATGCTATTCTGATCAATCATTTTGCCTTCCTAGAAATTTACACAGAACTCCAAAAGTCTCGAATTATTTTAGCTCTCTATTATCAAGCCAATTAGTTAACTTGCATATAACTATATTATTTATATATGAACTAGAGGCCCAGTACATGAAAATTCGTGCACTTCGGGGGCCGTCCCCCTCAGCCCAGCCTGCCCCCTCTCATAGTCCAGGAGCCCTCAGGGGATATACTGGCAGCTTTTCAGCCGCTGGGGCTCAAGGCTGCCTGAGCCCAGGGCCTCGCAGCCGCTGTGGCTTTGTTTAGATGAACATCTGGATGGACATCTGGAAGACTTCATCCCTAATTAGCATATTACCCTTTTATTAGTATAGATTAAGTGAGAGAATATAATTTACAGTCTACATATATTCTTTCTGGTTCCCAAACAAGTGTATTCTTGAGATTTGGAGTTTAGAAACACATGTAGTTTCTGAAAGCCTTTCCTGCCTCAGTTAAATCTTACACATTAATGACCTTTCTCCATTAGGAGGACAAACACGAGACTGAATTAGAAGAAAAATGTGTTAAATCCCTTAAGGCTGATTTTCCAAATTCTTCCTCTAAATATTTTGCTCTTCTTAGAATGCTTTTGACATGCTCACGCAGATCCAGAGCCTTGGCTGCTGCCTAGCCCGGAATTTATTTCTGTGATGGGTAAGAGAAATGAAGCAAGAAACATCAACAAAACTGCCTGATAAATCTTCAAAGAAACGAGCTAGAAATTTATTTCACTTCACCAGCTCAAATGCATATCAAAAATGCCTTTAGCAGAGCTTAGCAACAAATCTCAATGTAAACGTTAAACTGGAAATGGGGTAGAGAAACTAGGCATTGCATCCCCTAGAGAAACACACGCGTCTCAGGAGCACATATACCACCATTAAAACTCTAGTATTATACAGAAATCATGAACCCTTGTACACTTTTCAAAGCAACTGAAGAGTGTCCAATTGGCTAGCAATAACTTGGGTTTCATAAGACGCAACTCTTCAGAAAAAGAAGTCCTTAAAAT
Organism: Lasiurus cinereus; assembly: GCA_011751065.1. Classification (NCBI taxonomy): domain Eukaryota; kingdom Metazoa; phylum Chordata; class Mammalia; order Chiroptera; family Vespertilionidae; genus Lasiurus; species Lasiurus cinereus. Next base: position 19,678,008 of record JAAGEH010000018.1, on the reverse strand, counting down.
TTAGGCCAAAAAAGGATATCTTGTTGGATAATTTCAAACTTTGGATTGAGTTTATGGAAGCCTCTTTCAAGACTAGAAAGCCATTTTCTCGGGAGATTGGAATATGGCTACTGGTAGGAAGGGAGGGAGGGAGTGTGCGAGAGTGAGGGAACCATAGAGGAGAGTGTAGACATGTGGTGTGTGTGTGTTTGAGCTAGGGACAGTTAGATCTGCAGGTCCTCCAAGGGGCTGCCAAACCGGGCAGTCTTAGATGGCAGAGCCCCGCACACAAAGCAGACATTTCTGGACGGCCAGTGCATGCACAGAGATCATGTCATCTTGAGAAACAGGGCTGCTTGAGACTAGAATCCTGGCCTCAGCACCACCCAGTTGTGTCTCAGATGCAAATCAGGACCCTGCAGCCACTAGGGACAGAGATCTGCGACCACAGCTTCAGATCAACAGACAATAAGAATCCAGACTTCCTAGCCACAGATTTCTGTGAGTCAAAAAGCCTTTTCCCCCTCCCCACAGGAGGCGGATAGCTCCATAGTAACTAATAGACCCGCCCCTCGCTCAGGCCACAATGCCCCTCTCCGGAATTTGAGCTTGGAAGCACGCACAGGGACCTGAGCACTGCTACAGGAATTGGAGCCTGCACACGCACAGAGACTGGAATCTACTCTTCGCAACACAATCAGACAACCAAACCCGAAGCCCACGAAGGGCAGCAGTGCTACCTGACTTCAATTCTGGGCAAGCACACACAGAAGTCTGTTTTACACAGTGCAGGCGTACCACAGTGCTACTGTGCAACCTAGTCCCCCATGGTGACTGGGACCTAATTCTCCCAGCAAGAGGCAGCACTGAGCACCACTGACTTGACTCTGTTTCTTACCGTGTATGTCTGGGATCCCTGACTCATAGTGCATTCACACTAAGAGCCAGTGACTCCAATTCTTGGTGCATGCGCACATGGGGACCCTGATTCTCAGCAAGAAGCTATAGGAGGCAACAGAGACTCTGATACTCGATTCTTGGTGCAGACATTGGGAAACTCTGACTCCTGGCACGCACTAGGGGACTCATTTTCAGCATACGCCAATAACACAGTGCAGGCAAGGTCAATGTTTCTAGGCGCATACACAAGACCAAAATGAATGCTGGTAACACTGACTCTGGGCAAGCCTGGTTCCCACCAACCCAAGGCAGCCACATGTCCATGGTGCAACGCTCCCATGTACACGGTCCAGGTTCACACAACTCAAAGTTTGAACCTTCTGGTGATAATGAATAGGGAGACAACATAATTCCCAAAGGAAAGAAAATGAGGGGTCGCCAAGAAAAGAAATTAGTAAAATTGAAGCATGCAACACGACCAAAAAAGAACTCAGAGAAATGGTCATGGAATTCATACATCTGATAGATAAGAAAATCAACAACTTATGCAAGAATCAGGAAGAAATGAAAAGTGACATAGCTACAATTAAAAACATCATGAAAAGTTTTAACAGTAGACTAGAAGAAGCAGAGGACTGAATTAGTGAGTCAGAAGATCAAGTACAGAAACAAGCCAAATAAACAGCAACTGGTGAAGAAAATTAAAAAGTAGTAGGAAAGCATAAGGGATCTTTGGGCAACATGAAACAGGAAACATATGTATAACAGGGCTGCCAGAAAGACAAGAAGAGCAGCAAGGATTAGAAAACCTATTTGAAGAAATGACAGAAAACTTCCTAGCTATTGGGAAGAAAAAAAGTTACACAACTACAGAGAGTCCCAAGCAGGATCAATCCCAAAAGACCCACACCAAGACACGTCATAATTTCAATGGCAAATATTAATGACAAAGAAAGAATCTTAAAGGTGGCAAGAGAGAAACAGAGGGTTACCTAAAAAGGATCCCCCATCAGATTATCACATGATTTCTCAACAGAAACACATCAAGCCAGAAGGGAATGGAAGGAGGTATACAAAGAGTTGCAAAGCAAAGGACTGAATCCAAGAATACTCTACCCAGCAAGACTATCAATCAAAATTGAAGGGGAAATCAAAAGCTACACAGACAAAAAAAGGCTAAAGGATTTTATCACCACCAAACCAGCAATGCAAGAAATGCTAAAGGTAATACTGTAAAAGAAAGAAATAAAAAGGTTAAGAAGGAATAGAGACACAAAAATAGATATGACTACAAACAACCTTTCAGTATTAACTTTAAATGTAAATGGACTAAATGATCCAATCAAAAGACACCAAGTGGCTGAATGGATAAAAAAATACAACCCATATATATGCTGTCTACAAGAGACCCACCTCAAAACAAGGGACACACACAGATTGAAAGTGAAAGGATGGAAAAATATCTTTCAGGCAAATGGAAATTAGAAAAAAGCTGGGGTAGCAATACTTATATCTGACAAAATAGACCTCAAAGGGAAGGCCATAACAAGAGATAAGGAAGGCCACATCATAATACTAAAGGGATCTATACAACAAGAGGATATAACCCTGATAAACGTATATGCACCCAACACAGGAGCACCCAAATATATAACAAAACTCCTGGAAGATATCAAGGGAGAGATCGACAACAATACAATTCATAGTAGGGGACTTTAATATACCACTGACATCACTGGATAAATCCTCTAGACAAAAATCAGCAGACACAGCAATCCTAAATGACTCACTAGATAGATGGACTTAACTGACATCTTCAGAACATTGCATCTCAAAGTCATGTAATATATATTCTTCTCAAGTGCACATGAGATATTTTTAAAAATAGATGACATACTGGGTCACAAGCAAGTGTCCCCAAATTAAAGAAGATAGAAATCATACCAAGCATCTTCTCAGACCACAATACCATAAAATTAGAAATAAACTACAATAAAAACAATCCAAAATCTAAAATACTTGGAAGCTGAATAGCATGCTATTAAATGAGATCAAAGAAGAAATTAAAAGCATCCTGGAAACATAATGACAACAAAAACACAACAATCCAAAAATCTATGGGACACAATGAAAGCAATTTTGAGAGGGAAGTTCATAGCTCTACAGGCCTACCTCAAAAAGCAAGAAAAAAGGTAGTAAATCATTTAACTCTACAACTCAAAGAATTAGAAAGAGAGGAACAAGAAAAGCCCAAAGTGAGCAGAAGGAAGGAGATAATAAAGATCAGAGCAGAAATAAATGACATACGGACCAAAAGAACACTACAAAGATCAATGAAACCAACAGCTGGTTCTTTGAAAGGATAAAAAAGATTGGTGAACCTCTAGCCAGGCTCACTAAGAAGCAAAGAGAGAAGACCCAAATAAACAAAATCAGAAATGAAAGAGGAAAAATAACAACAGACCTCACAGAAATTCAAAGGATCATTAAAAAATACTATGAACAACTCTACTCCAACAAACTAGAGAAGCTGGAAGAAATGGACACAAAATGCAATCAGGAAGATTCTAAAAATCTCAATAGGCCAATAACTATGGATGAAATTGAAGTACTCGTCAAAAATTTCCCAGCAAACAAAAGCCCGAGGCCAGATGGCTTCACAGGGGAGTTATACCAAACATTCAAGAAAGAAGTAAAACCTATCCTCCTCAGACTATTCCAAAAAATTCAAGAGGAAGCAACACTTCCAAGCTCATTCAATGAAGCCAGCATCACCCTAATACTAAAACCAGATAAAGACAACACAATAACAGAGAATTATAGGTCAATATCCCTCGTGAACATAGATGCCAAAATCCTCAACAAAACTCTAGCAAATTGATCCAGCAGTACATCAGAAAGATCATACACTAGGACCAAGTAGAATTTATCTCAGGGATGCAAGTATGGTACAATAGCCGCAAATCAATAAATGTGATACATCACATAAACGAATTGAGAGATAAAAATCACATAGTCGTATCAATTGATGCAGAAAAGCATTTGACAATATCCAACAGTCTTTCTTGATAAAAACTCTCAAAAAGGTGGGAAAAGAAGGATCATACCTCAACATAATAAAAGCCATATATGATAAACCCACAGCTAACATCATACTCAATGGGCAAAAACTAAAACCATTTCAATTAAGAACAGAAACAAGACAGGATACTCATTCCTGTCCGACACAGTACTGAAAGTATTAGCCATTGCAATTACACAAGAAGAAAAAATAAAAGGCATCCAAATTGGAAAAGTAGAAGTAAAGCTGTCCTTATTTGCAGATGACATGATATTGTACATAAAAAACTCCATCAAAAAACTAATAGACTTAATAAATGAATTCGGCAATGTAGTAAAATACAAAATTAATGCCTAGAATTCTATGGCATTTCTGTACATCAATAGTGAACTTACAGAAAGAGACACTAAAAAAGCAATCCCATTTACTAGCACACTAAAAAAATTAAGATACCTAGGAATAAACTTAACCAAGGAAATAAAAGACCTATACACTAAAAAATAAAGGACACTGAAAAGAGAGATAGAGGAAGATGTAAACATATGGAAGAGAATACCATGCTCATGGACTGGGAGAAACAACAGCATTAAAATGTCCATACTATCCAAAGCAATCTATAGATTCAATGCACTCCCCATTAAGATACTAACGACATATTTCACACACCTAGAAAGAACTCTCCAAAGATTCATCTGAAACAACAAAAAGACCCCAAATAGCCACAGCAATCCTGAGAAAGAAGAACAAAGTAGGTGGGATCTCTATATCAGATTTCAAGCTGTATTACAAAGCCATTGTTCTCAAAACAGCCTGGTACTGGCACAAGAATAGACATAAAGACCAATGGAATAGAGTAGAGAATCCAGATATCGACCCAAACCACTATGCTCAATTAATACTTGACAAAGGATGCATGAACATACAACGGAATTAAGACAGTCTCTTCAACAAATGCTGCTGGGAAAATTGGACAGATACATGCAAATAAAAATGAAACTAGACCATCAACTTACACCATACACAAAAATACACTCAAAATGGATACAGGACTTAAACATAAGATGGGAAACCATAAAAATACTAGAGACATCCATAGGCAGCAAAATCTTAGACATATGCCGAAGGAACTTCTTCACTGATACTGCTCCTAGAGCAATGGAAAACAAAGAGAAAATAAACAAATGGGACTACATCAAAATAAAAAGCTTTTGCACAGCAAAAGAAAGCATCAACAAAACAACAAGAAAGCCCACTGCATGGGAGAACATATTTGCCAATGTCATCACTGGTAAGGGTTTAATCTCCAATATTTATAAGGAACTCATACAATTTAACAAAAGGAAGATAAACAATCCAATTAAAAAATGGACAAAGGACCTAAATAGACACCTTTCAAAGGAGTACAGAAAAAAGGCCAAGAGACATATGAAAACATGCTCAAAGTCACTAATTATGTGAGAAATGCAAATCAAAACAACAATGCGGTATCATCTCACATCTGTCAGAATGGCTCTCATCAATAAATCAACAAATAAAAAGTGAGGATGCAGAGAAAAAGGAACCCTCGTGTACTGCTAGTGGGAATGCAGACTGGTACAGCCACTGTGGAGAACAGTATGGAGTTTCCTCAAAAAAAACTAAAAATGGAACTCCCATTGGAGCCAGTGATCCCACTTCTAGGACTATATCCCAAGAAACTAGAAACACCAATCAGAAAGGATATATTCATCCCTATGTTCATAGCAGCACAATTTACCATAACTAAGATTTGGAAACAGTCTAAGGGCCTATTAGCAGATGAGTGGATTAAAAAACTGGTACATCTACACAATGGAATACTACACTGCAGTAAGAAAGGAGGAGCTCTAACCAATTGCAACAGCATGGATGGAACTGGAGAAAATTATGCTAAGTGAAATAAGCCAGTCAGAGAAAGATAAATACCACATGATCTCACTCATTTGTGGAATATAATGAACAACATAAACTGATGAATAGTGACAGATCCAGAGACAGAGAAGCATCGATCAGACTGCCAAACCTCAGAGGGAAGATAGGGGACGGTGGAGGAAAGGAGGAGAGATCGACCAAAGGACTTGCATGCATGAATATAAGCCTAACCAATGGACATGAACACCAATGGGTGAGAGCACGAGTGGGGGAGGAGTTGGGGGGGGCTAATGAAGGGATGAGGACACATATGTAATACCTTAATCACAAAAGAAATTAAAAAAAAATAAATCCAGTTTCTCATTAGCAAAAGGAAATGACTTCAGAAGCAGTGAAATCATTTCAGACCACCCTCTTTTTCTAGCTATGTGAATCAACCCCAAAATAAATCTATTACTAAGGCTTAGTCATGTCATTCTCCTCTCCCGCTTGTCTTACCCAATCTGTTGGTCTCTGAAAACACCAATTCATTTATTCAAACAATATGTACACTAAAATGTCATACAGAAACATAAATATTATGTAATAATCTGTAAAATACTATAAATATATAGGCAAAGAAACAGAGACAAGAGGAGACAGACGGTTCAAAAGCAGAGTGCTTAAACTCCCGATTTTGTTTCACAATCTGACATCCTCAGAGGATCTGGAGGAGAAAACTTAAAAATCAAAAAATGTGCCTTTTGAAACTACCTAAGTGTATAAGAAATTGTGAAATATTTCAAATTATATTTTTGTAAGCTTATTGCATTTGTAATTTGAAGTTCTTAAAGCTAAAAACTACATTTAAAACAGACTTTTCCTTCACTCTGTACAAAGCAAAAAAAAAACAGTTGATGGTCTCTTCAGGAAAAGTGGAGATGGATGGAGTGAGAAAGAAGAGGAAAATGACTCACTTTTCAAATGAGAAGCTGAAATCAGGGACAAAAGTTAAATGAATCTCACCCACATACCATGTCGCGAGTCACAAGTAGAACCAGGTCTGACCACCTCCTGAGCCTATGTTCAATGCACAGCCAAGCAAGAGAAGGTCAAAGGGTTTCATGAGGGAAACTGGTGTTTACAATACATAATGAAGGACAGATGAAGTTTGGTTCATGCAAAGATGGGAAGAAAGGCATTCTAGACAGATTAAGACATAATTGAATAACACCCTCTCCACTTCAGGCTCATACTAAATACCAGACCCTATAAAGAATAGCATATTTAATAAAAACATAATTATGTATCTATAAAAAAACACAGAGGACTGTAATGATGGTAAGACAATAATTCTAAAATAACCCAGTCTTCAGAAAGTTTTCCATCCTGAAAACAGTTGAAACTCATAAAAAGGATCAAGCATACAGAGTTAGAAACCTATGCTCAAAAGAATGTCTTTTTTTCTCCAAGTCATTCTTCTTTCTTTTTATCTTTATTATTTAAGGTATTACATAAGTCTCCTTTTCCCCCCACTGACCTCTGCCCAGCCATTCCCACCCACCCACCCCCAACACGTGCCCTCACCCCTCTATTGTCTGTGTCCATTCGTTATGCTTATAAGCATGGACACAAGTCCTTTGGTTGATCCCTTCCTCCGCTCTCTCTTAGCTTGGACAGTCTGTTTGATGGCTCCATTCCTGTTCATCAGTTTATGTTGTTCATTATAGTCCTCAAATGAGTGAGATTATGTGATATTTATCTTTCCCCACTGGTTTATTTTGCTTAGCATAATGCTCCCCAGTTCCATCCATGCTATTGCAAATGGTAAAATTCCTTCTTTTTTACAGCAGTGTAGTATGCCATTGTGTAGATGTACCACAGTTTTTTTAATGCACTTACCTGCTGATGGGCACTTAGACTGTTTCCAAATCTTAGCTATAGTGAATTGTGCTGCTATGAACATAGGGGTGCATGTATCCTTTCCGATTGGTGTTTCTGATTTCTTGGAATATATTTCTAGAAGTGGGATCACTGGATCAAATGGTCAAAAGAATGTCCTTGTAAGAAGATATAGATTCCTTGAAAATCAACCTGTTTAAGTACACACATGCTCTGTCTGACCTATCCACTCGACTCCCAAATTCATTACAATTATGGAGCACTTGGGTTAAAGAAAGTCCGCCACCGTACCTTGACTGGATAGACAGTTTCTATTCTCAGAATTGGAGGAAAATGTTTCAGCTGAGACCCAGCCTAACTTACCAGACTTCTCACTTTACTATCACGGTATCACAGTGTATAAGAACAGGAAGGAAAATAAAGAGGCACCTCATCAACCAGAGACCAGAAATATCAGAAGCTTACCCACAGCATGCAGTAAGTCGGTGTCATAAATAAGTCAGGATCCATGCCTCTTTATCTAATACTTCTCTAGCTCTCAAAACTGCTTTTTTTAAAAAAAATATTGTTATTCAAATATAATTCACATATCATACAATTCAGCCATTTAAAGTTTGCAATTCAGTTTTTGGTATTTTACATTATTAATTTTAAAATTGTGGTAAAATATATATTACATACAATTTGTTGTTATAGCCATATTAAAGTGTATAATTCAGTGGCATTGCTTAGATTTAGAGTGTTGTGCAACCATTGCCACTATCTGTTTCCAAAACTTTTTCATCCACCCAAACAGAAACTCTACAGTCACTGAGTAAGAATGCTCCCCTTCCCCTTCCTCCCAGGCCTGGTAACCTCCAACCTTTCTGTTTCTATGTATTTGCCTCATATAGAAATCTCATATAAGTGGAATCATATATCTGTCTTCTTGTGTCTGGCTTCTTTCACTTAGCATAATGTATTCAAGGCTTGTCCATATTGTAACATGTGTCAGAATTTCATTCCTTTTTATGGCTTAATAAGTAGTCCATTGTACATACATGCAACATTTTATTTAGCCATTCATCTGTTGGTGGATCCTTGGGTTGTTCCTACCTTTTGGCTATTGTAAAAAATGCTGCAATGAAAACTAGCATACTAGTATCTATCTGTTCAAGTGCCTGCTTTCAGTTCCTTTGCATACACTGAACCTCCCAGTGGAACTGTTGGGTCATATGGCAATTCTATGTTTTGATTTTTGAGGAAATGCCAAACTGTTTCTGTGGTGGCTTCACCCTTTTACACTTTCACCAGCAATGTACACTGGTTTCAATTTCTCATATCCTCACTAACACTTATTTTCCTTTATTATTATTATTATTATTATTATAGCCATCTTAGTAGGTATAAAATGATATGTCATGGTTTGGATTTGCATTTTCCTTACCACTAATGATGTTGACCATAGACTGAGTTTTGAAAATGCAAAAACTACTAAGCAAACCCCCCCAACCTTTGAGATATCCTGAAGGTGTTCTGAACTAGTCCAAGTTCAACAGCATGACATCCCTAGTAGGGTTCAGAGATGTTCTTTTTCATTTATCCTACACAATGTTGCAAAATCATTAACCTAGTACTCAAATAATTACTTTCAGAATTAGACAGATCCATTAATTCCTGGCCATGTTCTAATTTTGGACTTTACTTACTTCTTACCTATTTTCACCTTGATGAACTCCTCAAGTTGTTTAAATAAATGCATAGGAATACAAGAGGAAATGTATCCCTATTTTCACTTTCTAAAAGAGCTTCTAAACTTAATCTGAAGACCACCTGTAAAATTTATAGGCATCTGGTAATGTTTGAAACCTCTCTGTAAGTAGCTTTAAAAAAAACTATTAATGTTTTAATTATTAACCTTAATATATGTGATGCAAATGCAAAAGAACAAGGACTCAACTTATGGGGACAGAAATTTTAAACTTTATATATAAATACTTCACTTTGGACTCTTATCCTGGAGCAAAAGAGTTTTATTAAAATCAGTTGAAATGTCACAGAACAAGGAGAAGTTATTTAGGAGGAAATGAATGAGTCACAAGGATGATGAGTCACTGTCATGAAAAGTCAATAGAAAACTAATTTTTTAGTTATTGACAAAATTTAGACTTAGTAAATAAAATTGTGAAATCTAATTCTTCACTTTATTCCTATTAAATAAAAGTCTATTATGTTCTACAAATGCTACAGAAATCTCAAAAAAGAATAACTGCCTCATAAACAAGATATCTCTAGATATATGAAAATTCATGCAAATGACTTTTCATGGAAATGGGGGACAATTTTTTAAATGTAAAAAACATTCCACTGATCTGACTTCAGACTTTGTCATGACAAGTTCTACTTTCCAAAATAAGAAAAAAGGATGTCTTACAAGGCTATTATATATTCGGTGTTTTTTTCTGCGTTTGCTTTATTTTTCTCCATATCATGAAGATTCTAAAAGATGTTTTTGATTCTTTATAAATCCATATGATAAAACAATAAAATAAACAATAAAGTAATTCTCAAACCAAAAAAAAAAAAAAATCTTATGAAAAAATATCAAAATAAAAAGAAAACACTTTCAGAACCCAAATAGCTCCCTGCACTCCTATATAGGAATGCTAGTATTATCTATAGACCTGATGTAGAAAACCTTTAATTGTGTATCCTGTGTCTTCTATAATCACAACTTTGGTTCATCATACTCACATACAAGCATATAGACTAAATGAATGAGCAATGTAGATGCCAGTGATAACCTTCCAAAGCAAACAACTCCAGTGAAATAAGAAGTATGGCAATATACCAGTACTCCAATTTAGTTATCTGTGTGTCATCAGCTAAGCAGGAGAGTCCCCAGGTAGCCCCAAGAGCAATGTGACTTCAAGGAACTCAAGGATCAAAGAAAAAGCATTTCTAGGTCATCCAGATTAGATGCTAGCAAAAGTTAAGACAATCTTAGAGGCCAGAACATTCCCACAAACAGAACTACGAGCTATCATGACCACACCCCATTTGCAGAGTCTTTGGAGCCAGGACTCTTTCCCTATTTCTTGGTGTTCAGCAGCCACTTCCTTCTTCTGCTTTAGTTTTTTGAACATCCAAAACCTTCTCCACCCTGCCTCCCTGAATATTCTTCTTCAACATCCCTCCTTGGACCATTCTAGAACTCTCAGCCATAAAGCCTGCCTCACAACACCAATCCTAGTCACCCTACAATAATCCAACAGCACTGGAATCTCTTTTTACTATTTCTCTTCTTGAATATCTTTTTGCATCTTTTATTTCTTTTCTTGAAACTTCCTATATGATGTCTATAATAGACTTTTTAAAATTTCAACAGAGGAAGAGTAATGCTATATTTATGTCAGTTTAAATCAGAGGCTTCAAACATTTTGTGTTCATGAACCTCTAAAAGAATTCCCATGTACGTTAAGTTGACAGCTAATATTTATGATAAATTTAAATAGGCAAGAAAACACAATTTCTAACATATTGTTAAGGAGCTGCAAATTTAGCTCTTCAATTAATAGAAAATGTCTTCTCTATTACCTAACTGGCAAAAGCTAGTCCTCACTATCAAACTAGTTACCTAAATCAGACTTAATTTCTGACAAGGGATGTCTGATTTTAGTTTTCTATCTAAAAGCCATATTAATGTGTATCTCCAGGACGATAGCTCACTTCAGAATTTGCATTCAAGGTTGGGTGGGTGGGTGGGTGGGTGGGTGGGTGGATGGATGGATGGATGGGTGGATGGATGGGTGGATGGGTGGATGGATGGATGGGTGGATGGATAAAGATGCAGGCACAAAGCCTTGTTCCTAGATATATTAGTACTAAGGCACAAATCATTTTTATCATTTTAATGGAGTATTCTTTGTTTTGCATACGTAAATTGTTCCCTTTCTTGGTGCTTAACAACACTGTAATGAAGTGAAAGCTGAGGAGGGTGAGAGATGATTCTTTTTGTTGTTAAATGAAGAAGGGGAATCCTGAAAGGAAAGATGGGAAAGGAGAAGGCAGGTACCTAAGATGCCTCCCCAGGTTCCTTAATCACAAGAAAAGCTGGCCACAGGACAACACATAAATTCCAGCATGAAAACCACACGAAGGGCTCAGTTGTCCCAACTCAGGACAACACTCCAAAGAAGGAGAGCTGTAATGTAATTAGAAAGGCTAAATGCCAGAGGTAGCCAATACAAGGCATAAGCTATCTTTGTCACCATTAACACCAGAAACTTGGCTAATTAATTTAGTAAATGTGAAAAATGTGCTTTTACTGTGGCTTGGGAATTGGCACTGGCAAAGTTAGTGTTATTCAATGAATGTGAATTGGCTAAATATTTTATGGACATGCCCCACCCTTGATTAAACAGAATAAAAATCTGGCGAGATGAGGAGACTAGATCCTGTAAGGCCCTGTGTTCAGCCATTGGCTAGGAGGATTCTGGTTACCTGATGCTAATTCCTTTAAATAAATCCTCTCTCTAAAACAGCATTGTCCAATAGAAATACATGTGACGTATATACATAATTTTCAAGTTTCTAGTAGCGACATTAAAGAAGAGGTATAGTTAATTTTAGTAATATGTTATTTGACCAACATATTCAAAATATTATAATTTCAATACATGTTCAATATTTTGAAAACTGATATCTAAAATTCCTTTTTTCTTACTAAGACAGTATTTTAAATATATTTTATTAATTTTTAAAGAGAGAGGAAAGGAGAGAGAGATAGAAACATTGATGAGAGAGAAATACTGATAAGCTGCCTCCTGCAACCTAGCCATGTGCCCTGACTGGAAATAAAACTGGGGACCTCTTGGTGCATAGAACAATGCTCAATCCACTGAGCCAAACCCACTGGGCTAAGTCAGTATTTTAAATAAAAATGTTTTAAAGTTATAAAATCATTGCTTCAGAAAATCTGGAGATTTATCTTAAGAAAATAATGAGACACACAAATTAAAGATATTTAAAAGGATGTTCTTCAAAGTACTTCTAATAATTGTAAGACACTATTAGTATAAATAATCAAAATGACCATCCATGGGAACTACTTAAATGTATGCTTTGTGTATCAATAGAACCATTGAAAATTATATTATAAGGAAGAATATTTAAAGAGATAGAAAGGTTTCCTCAGTATGTACATTAAGGAATAAAATCATGGTCATTAAAGAGTATATAGTGCATATTTATACACTGTGTACATAAATGACTAGGAAAAAAAGAGCCAAAATATTAGTACTAATTATTTCTAAGAAGACCCAGAGAAGATTCTTATATCCTAATTTTATTAGCTATATATTCTGATTTTTATAATAAATAAAATAGAAAGTACCATTTTTTCTTTAAAGCACCCACCTGCAAATAGTGGATTTTTCTCCACTTGGATGTGGACAAGTAGGAGAGGAAGAGAATGTAGCAGTCAAAAAACTAAATTGAGTGAGAAAGATCTCCTGTCTGCTTGCTTTTTGTGGGTGGGAGGTGGGGAAGGTAAGAATAAGGGAGACTTGCATTATCTATCATTACATACAAACAGAAAGGATCTAGGAGAGAAAGAGAGATGGGATGCCACACTCAATACACAAGAAGGGCTCTCTGATGGAGCCAAATCCCACAGATGGATGAGAGAAAAACATTAGGAGCCACGTTTCTCAACCAGATCCTGTTAAGGTCACCTATTTCTGAAAATGAAACTCTGCAGGTTAAATTGCTTTTCTTGTATCTGTCTTTCCAGTGAGTTTTCCACTACAGTCTGAAGAGATAATTAGACAGATGAAAAATAATAGTACCTATGGGGATCCATCTCTTCCCATCTTCTAGTCTATTCATTATGAACACTGTTGAAGAGGAAAGTGCATCATTGAAAATATAACATTTGCAATAAATTCAAGCATTTCTAGGTAAAATTATTATGATAATAAGTAATTATTAAGATGGAAAGGAAAACATGGAAGATTAATACAAACCAAATGTTACTGACAAATCACACCAAACTACCAGACTATCTCAAGGACACAATATTTTACTCACTTTAAGAAAATGAACATAAACCAGGGGGGAGTAGGGGAAAAAGATGTATCTATTCTTTGTTCATATACTTTAATGAAATACCACCCATTATAATTTTCAAAATTAAAAAATAGAATATTTTACAAGTACTTTTTAAATTTATTTTCTTTATTTTAATGATAAAATGTTAAGCCATGACAAGTTAAAACATTCTTTTAAAAGGAAGAGTCATTGTAATAATTGAATTTTCAAAATTTCAAGTCCATTAAAATGCCATCCTTTGTCCAAGATAAATATTTATAATAAGCAGGGAAAATAAGCCAGAAAGGAACACTATGTTTCTCCTTGAAAACTCAGGGGTAGAGACTTTTTCCCATGGATTTCACAATTATGAAACTAGCTCATGAAGCACAGCATTCTTTACAAAAGTATTTACATTAAAAGCTAATAAGTAAAATAATTTAAATACTGAATTTCATGTCAAAAAATATACATACTGTCGCATTTTCAATTTACATGAACTATTAATATTTTTCACTGAAAAGCTTATTCAGGTAGCGATGGACAAGGAAGATAGAGAAAATCTATGATATGAACAAAAATGCAAGAAACCTCCTATTCCAGCCTTCCCAACATGCTTATGTTATCCTCTATATCGTTTACCCTCTAAGAAACTTTGAAAATTAGTATCCTGCCTCACATCAGCACATTTAATAGTCTTCTGTGGATCTGACGTATCTTTTCCTTTTTAGAAATTCATAAATTCAGTCTCTGGGTATAGCAGTCTTGGTAATTATCATCTGCATAAAATAGTTCCTTTTTTAGTCTTAAATGTCCCTCTTTGAAACATCAAAAAGTCCATATTAATTTAACTTAGTTAATGATTAATTTAATTAATTTAGTTGAAGATTAGAAGAACAAGTTCATGTTTGCTCTTCTGAAATAAATGCTTTTATGGCCAGTAATTACATTTTCTCTCCACTTTTATCATTTTAGACCAAAGAGTCCTAATCATTTTAGCCCGTTTTATAAAAACATCAAATGTATTCACTCCAGGACTTAAGTTTCCTTCACTAGACTTCTCTCGCTATTCAATTAAGCAGGGGACCAGAGTCACGGAGAGTAATCCATGTGTACGGTCATTCTTAGCTTTGCAAAGGAAGGGTAATGTTCTGTATTCTTTCCTGTTTCCTTCCTAATCACACCCTAAAAACCAGTGTCTTTTTTTTTTTTTTCATTGCAGCAACTCCCAGGCCAGTGTCTTCTGAGAACACTACAATGACTTCCTCCCTTCCGTAATCCTAGATTATACAAAACATAACTCGTGAGGACAATTTTTTCTTAAAGTTAGCAAGATAGTGAGTCAAACAAAAAGATCTGAACAGATAATCTTCCTTTAAAGCTTTAGCACTTCTCTCAGGACAAGGGTAAGCCAGCAAACCTGAAAGCAGGATCCTGAAGAAACATCTGCACACCCATATTCAAAGCAGCACTGTTCACCATAGCTAAGAGGTGGGAGCAACCCAAGTGTCCATCAATGGCCGAATAAACAAAAAGTGGCATATGCACACAACAGAATAGTATTTAGCCTTTAAAAGGGAAGAAAATTCTGGCATATGTTACAACATGGATGGACCTTAAGGACCTTTTCCTAAGTGGGAAAAAAAAAAGCCAGTCACACAAAAAAGACAAATACTGTACAATTCCACTTATACGAGGTACCTACAGTAGTCAAATTTATAGAAATAGAAATTAGAATGGTGGTTGGCATAGTTTAGGCAGAGAGGAAAATTGAGAGTTACTGTTTAATGATGACAGTTTCCACTTTGAAAGATGAGAAGATACATAGATGGATTATGATGATGGTCGCACAGCAATGTAAATGTACTTAATACTGTTGACTTAAAAGTGGTTATCATAGTAAAATGTACATTATGTGTAATTCACCACAGGGGAAAAAATAGGAAAGGAGAGCACATGCAATAAATATTTTTTATTTCCATTTCAAGTTGATTTTCAAAGAAGAGATATTTGATATGTCTTAGTTGTTCATACACACCCCAGCAAGACAAAGAGGGAAACTTCCCTAGGTTCCAATTTCATTTTTCAGAACTCTTATTCTCAACATATCATCCTTTTGGAATGTAAATCCAGGTAATCTGGATTTTAGAATCAGAATTGTTTTCATTAAGATGTTTCCAGACATCTTACTCAACAGGGAACTATTTATTCAGATTCATTTTGGTAGATACTGCTTGTTACCTATACAACCCTTTCTCCCCCCCTTTTTTTTTACTGGTCAAATCTTGTTTTCCTTGAAGCAAGGTGGCAGGTATAATACTCACCTTGCAACTAGCGATAACCATATGGCTCAGTTTTTGACCAATGACATGCAAAGAGTGTTGCGTGAAACTTCCAGAAAATCTATTCTTTCAAAAAATTATCAAGTTCACTTGGCATAACATTTTGTCCTTGGCCTTGTATTTTCTCCAAAAGGGCAGAGCAGTTGGTTTCCCTGAGAAGGTAACCAGTCCTGGATTGCCTACCTAGAGACTGAAGGTTACTAGAGAAAAATGACTTCTTTCTTCATTAAGCCAGAGTAGAATGCTTTTTCTTACTTGTAGGTAAACTCAATCTTAACTTGTCACCACTGAGATAAGTCTGAAGGAAGAAATTCAGGAATATTTCTGTTCTAGAAGATGGAGTTACTAATAGACATTCTACCTCTGTAAAAGGGATATTGATAAGACTGAATTGTAACAGTCCCCATGTCACCTCCCCCATCTAAGAGGTAAAAGACAAATGATTGAAGTAGTGAGATGAAGTAGTGAGATGTTCAGTCCACAAACAAAATTTTTCTTAATGAAACTAACCTCATGCATACATTTTCTCATTTCATCCCAACAACTTTACCAAGGAAGAGCCTGTACTCCCAGCTACTTTATTGAACTGCTCTTTGATAGCTTTAGGCCTTAACTCATTCAAACTCTATGATTTTCCTCCTAAGTAAAAGGGGAGAAAAATGCAACAACTAAATAATTGTAATAAGAATAAAAGATAATATAATCAAAGCAAGGGGCATATGGTCAACAAAAAGTGATCGTCATTCATCAAGAAGAGCATACTGCCCAAATTCCCAAGAAAGAACTAAACATCAGAATCCCCTGTTGAATTTCCTCAGTACGGATTCCTTGAGCCCAACCAGGTTTATTGAAGCAGGAGGGTGTCCAGTCATGCAGCGGTGGGGGGAGGGAGGCCATGTGGGTTTGGAGCAGGGGGGAAGAAGGAAGAACTCTGGACTACAGAATGTATTTTCAAGATACCACTGTGTTGCACCAAATCATTAGAGAGCTTATATACCTAAGCCACACTCAGGAATCTGCCCTTTGCCCACACAACTACCTTCACAGAACCTACATTTCAAAGAATGCTCTCTGATTTCACTAAGATTTAAGAGCATCTCTGTAGTTTATGTAAAATTGCTTTAGAGGGCAATGTGCATTGCCTCCTCTCAACTCTGGGACCAGGAATAAAGCCGGCTGTGCTGATATATCAGAGTTCTGCTTTTCGTAGACCCTAGTGCTATTTCTTCCACTCACTGTATCACTTGGTCTTGGCTGCCAGGAAGTTCAGAGAAAAGTTTTGTACTATAGTTTTCCTCAATCACGTTTTAAGTATCACTGGGATAAGTATTATTTTAACTATTTTCTTTGTTGGGAAGACATTTATCACAAAATCAGTCCAATGGATTAAGGAAGATTTAGTAAGCCAAAGCAAGAAAATTTAAACCAGCTATTTTCCATCCATTCAGAGATAACCACTGTTAATATATTCATGTCCATCTGCCTGGACATTTTGGTCTGTTTATTTTTATTTATTTTTACACAATAAAACGGAATGAAAAAGAAAACACATGGCATTTTATGATCTTTAGTTAAAATACATTATGAGTATGCTTCCATCACAGTATATACTCTTCTATGTTATTTTTAAAGATACAGAGGTGTTTCATTGACTGAACATTCAATAACTTATATACCATTACCACCCTCTTATATATTTTCAATGCTGTTTCTGTTTTTAATTTTCTAATTACTTCTGTAATAAACATACTTGGAGTTACAATTCTGTACACATACATGATTCATTTATTTACTTATTCATTCATTCATCCATTTAAAGGACAAATTCCTAAAAGTATAAGTCAAATAGACATTTCAGTAGCCTTCAACACTCAGTAGATCACTCCCTACCTTTCAAATCCCTCCTTCTCCTCTATTCCCCTAGATCTTCTAAATGTCAGATATCCTAAGAGAACCTCACCTCAATATATCTGCTCTAAGTAGTCTCTAATCCACCCTTAGAGTCTCAAATACCATCTTTGTGCAAAAAGTACCAGTGTTGTATTTGCAACCCAAAGCTCTCTACTAAATTACCAAATTATATGTATTAGTAACTAGAGCCACGATGAACAAAATTATGCAAGAGGCTTGGCCCTCACAGCCCGGCTGTCTCAGCCCTCAGAGCCTCAACTGCCCGGTGGCCGAGGCTGCTCCACCTCCTGCCCACTGGTTGTTCCAAAAGTTCATTCCAGAAGGTCGGCTGTCTGGTCTAATGAGCATATTAGCTTTTTATTATATAGCATGGTTTTTAAATAAATACATTCACAATTACTTGGTTGTCCACCATTCAAGAGGTAGCGTTAATTCCCCTCCTCTTTCATGCAGGCTGAATTTGCTAACTCAAGTCTAACAAAGAGAATACGACAGAAGTGATGATGCAGGACTTCTGAGACTATGTAAAAGGCATTACAGTTTCCTCCTTGTGCTCTCTCACATCACTCGCTCCAGGAGAAGCCAGCTGTCATGCCATGAAGACCCTCAAGCAGCCCTATGTAGAGGTCCATGTGGTGAGGACCTAGGGTCTCCCACCACCACCAGTCAGCAAGGAACTGAGGCCTTCTGCCAAAGCCATGTGCATTAGCCATCAGGGACTCTGATCCTCCCAACCCCGATCAAGCTTTCAATTGACTGCAGTTCTGGCCAACACCTTGACTGTAACCTTATGAGAGATGCTGGTCAAAGCACCTAGCAAAGCCACTCCCCAGTTCCTGACCCAGGAGACTTGATGCCATAATAAATACTTGATGCAGTTTCAAACTGCTAAATGTTAGGAAAATGTATTATATACAATAGATTTCTAATATAGCGCTGCTGCTAAGTTTCAGAGAAACTTGTTATGCAGCAAGAGATCAATCATATAGCATGTATCCAATCATCTACCCGATATCTCCATGAGAAATCTCACAGACCATTTCAAACTTAACATGTCTCATACTGATCTGTTGGACTTCTTGCAAATAAATTCTGTCTCCAGTCTTTCTTATCAGTACAAGCACCTAAATCTGTTGATGTGTTCATACCAGAAACCTAAGACCAATCCTTGGCATTCCACAATCTATCTCATACCACAATCTATCACCAACTTTTGTTAGTTCTAATTCTAAATATACCATGAATCTATCCACTACTCTTCACCTCCCAATCATCCCCCAGTTCAAACTACTGTCATCTCTTGCTTGGAATCCACTAACCTAAAACCCATAACCTGACATTAACCTCCTAATTTCTGTTCTTGTTTTTTTTTTTTAATTGACTTTTAAAATGGAGGCCAGCTTGACCATGAACTTTGAGACAAGTGAATATGGTTTACAAAGCTCTGAATCATGTGAGCCCTGCCTATAGCAAGTCTTATTTTGCAATGCTCTGCCCTCCTCTCGATTGCTCCATCCACACAGGTCTTTGAGGTCCTCAAATGCCCTAGGATATCTGCTCATGCTGCTTTGTCTGCCTACAGTACTCTTCACCCCATTTTCTATCTGCTTAATTCCTATATTTATTTCAGGCCTAGTTTTAAACATCTTTTCCTCAGAGCAGACTGTGGACTCTTCCAATCCCTCAAATCATCTTGTTATCTTTTCCTTTGCCCCCTAGTACTTAATTTGATTACATATTGATTTGTATAAGTCCATGAGGGCAATAAATGTCTACTTTGCTCACCATTATATGCAGTTCCCAACAGAGTGTCCATTAAAAATTATTGAGTGTATTTAATGTGTTCATTAAATCTAAACAAACTGTGTCTTAACCATTATTCAATCTAGAATTCTAACTTGTCCACTTCAGTAAAAGGAACTTGATTCTGTTATATTATGGGCTTTCCTATAAATTTTAAAACCATAATTA
Source organism: Lasiurus cinereus (assembly GCA_011751065.1). Lineage (NCBI taxonomy): Eukaryota > Metazoa > Chordata > Mammalia > Chiroptera > Vespertilionidae > Lasiurus > Lasiurus cinereus. The sequence continues at coordinate 19,658,004 of JAAGEH010000018.1, read as the reverse complement.
TCAAGATAACCCACTAACTTTCACTGTCATTTCCTCTTTTTCACATATTTAAAGTTTTTTTAATTAACAAAGAATAAAAATTGGCCTTCTAGGAACATTAAAAAGAATCACTGGAGTCCTAGCCAGTGTAGCTTAGTTGATTGAGCATCATCCAGTGCACTGAAAGGTCACCAGTCAGAGCACATGCCCAGGTTATGAGTGTGATCAGCCAATTAATGTTTCTCTCTTCTCTTCTCTTCTCTTCTCTCTCTCCCATTTTCTCTCTCTCTCTTCCTCTCTCTCTCTCTCTCTCTCTCTCTCTCTCTCTCTCTCTCATCTCTATCTCTCTCTCTGTCTCTCACATCAATAAATATGTATTTTAAAAAAGAGAGAGAAGAACCACTGGTATAAAAATAATCCCTAAAAGCAGACTGGAAAAAAAGCAATCCCAAAGCTCATTAGAAAACTAAATTAACCCCTAATTCATCTAAATAGGAACACTTTATCCTGGTCTTTAGAGTTTTGATGAATAATAATTTCCCTTTCCACAGCTCAGTGGATTTGTAAAGGCAGGAGGATCATGACACTGCACACGATTATTTTCTGATGAAGCAATCAGAGACCTGCTGAAGGAAGAACCAAGAAATACTAGTAGGGGCAGCTAAAGCACAGAGTGAAGCAACACACCCAGCCATTCGCTTCCAATCAATATTGCTCTGGCTCCTACCCAGAGACACAGCAGTCCTGGGAGTAGACAGTATGCAGATTAGGAGGCAGAACCACATACAAGGAACAGCCCACTATAGGGTTGGCAGCAACTAACCAGGAAAGAAATTGTGCATGGTACCCACAGTGGGAAATAACATAAAGCATGCATCAGTCTTTCCACCCACATTCATACCCACGGACCTCAGCCCAGTATCAAGACTAAATTCCATGATCACACAGGTTTATGTATAAACACAAAATTGTGCCAAACTCTGGTGAATGGCACATATTTCATCTTAATAGATTTATGTGAATATGTAGTGACAGAACATAATAAACTCAATTATACACATAAACACGTTGTATAATATATTATATACTTGCTCACTGAGAAATAAATGTTACTTTGGTCATTCCACTCATTGTGACAAATAGGTACACATATTTGTTTTACTGTAGCTCAGAGTACATTATTAATATTAACTATAGCTTATTTACTCTATAAATCAAGTAATAAAGCTAGACCATTTTTACTGTTTAATTTTTCACTTCACTAAAACTGAAATTTTGATAAAGGAATTTAACCACCCATTCCCATGGCAATTGAATACATAATTCTTTAATGTATAAATTACCAGAACACACTGGTGAAACTTTGTTTTCTGAACAATAGAGGTAAAGGAAATAAATAATATAAATGTTTAAGCTATAATTATTCTAGAAAAATTCAACTCAGAATGACACTACGTATCAAAACAACAACCATATATAATTTATTCATATATAAATAAATAAAATGTTTATATTAATACTCATGTTAAATATACTACAATTTATAAAAAAGGCTGCTACTCTTTGTGAGGGGGGGGAAGCATATCATTAAACTGCCATGCAGAAGGTGGTGTCAGACGAAAACCAGCCTGAGCACTAGAACAAAAGAGGGTGCCCCAAAACAGCACCCAGACAAGAGCTAGGAAACAATACCAACATTTAGGGCCATCAAGGGACATACTCCAACCAGCAAGCGAGATCAAAGCATCCCACTGGCTGAACAACCAGGTGGGTAGTTGTAGGGTTTATCAAAGGTCAGAGTGAAATAGCAAATGAGTAGCCAGGCACAGCAGGCAGGGGGTAGAGATCTATAACAATTAAACACAAGTCAAACAAGGTCACACCAACAAAGCACTTGGCAAAAAAAAAGAAAAAAGTCACTATGACGCCCAGCTACAAGGAAACCAAAATGATCTTGTTTTGATATTCTATATCTATAAAAGGCTAAGTTGACTCCCGCCTGCAGGATACATATAAAGCTCTCTCTGGCGCAAATCCCATGCGAATGTTTGATCTGTCATTGTCGATCGTGAATTTAGTTGACACTACTATTATATAGAAAGAGCGAATAGCAATATTAAAATATTCTGATTAATATCCTTTCAATGTGTATGAATCCATGTACCAGGACACTAGTTGATAATAATGAAACTAGAACACTATTTGCCTATTATGAATAATGTTCCTATGAATATCCCTGTACACATTTTTGCCTGAGGAAATAAACACAGAAATGAAAGTTACAGTTCTGATGAATTTCAGACCCTATAATCCTCAGATAGTTGCACTTTCCTAGCCCCATGATCAAATATTCTAACCTGTTAACAACTATAATTTGTTAAAATTTACACACATGCATAAATACCATGTAATCCTTAAAACCATGAAATGCCCCCAATCTCATCTATCAGTAGTTCTAAAAGGATCAGTTTTAGGATGCGGTGCACAATATTTAGCAAACACAGTCCAAATGTTATTCCAGATAAATGACTAAAGAAAAGTCTATTTTACATACATTTTATATAAAGTGGTTTTTTAAAAACATACAAATGTGGTTATGGTAGCAGATTGCATGTACTTCTATGTAGCTATTGCCCAGGAGAGGAAAAATGTGTTTAACTGAATGAGGGAAAACACTAAGAGGAAATTTCATCAAGAATGAGGAATTCCTCTAGATTCTCCTACTCTTGGTTTCTCTGCTTTCTCTCCATTAAAGCAGCTGAGTGTGTCCAATCAGAGAAATCCAATGCAATAAAATAAAAAAATAAAAAAAATCTTTAAGTGCCATAGGACATGCCAAAAAGTACTTTATTTTCTCTAAGAAGATGCAGTGCAAGCAAGTGGGAAAAACGCATACACTCAGTAATTCAAAGGCTTTCCATCACAAAACTCGCTCATAAACACAGACCTCTAGAAACATTTTTCAAGCACTGAATCGCTAGTACTCGTGTAATTTGAAGGAAAGAACTAAAAATAATATAACCAAATTATAAGCAATTATCTTTTTTATGACAATGATGATGATAGCTGTGACAAACATAGCTAATACGTGCAGAGCTCTTGCCATGTGAAGGCTTGGTATCAATTCCCATGCATTATCCGATATTTTGTCAATTGAGATATAATTCACTTGCCATAAAACCCATCAATTGAAAGTGTACAATTTGGTGGTTTGTAGTATATTTGAAAAGTTGAGCAACAGTCATTACTATCCAATTCCAGAACACATTCATTACCCCCAAAACCCTATGCCCTTTAGCAATCCTTCTCCAGTCCCTCCCTTCCTCCCAGCCCTAGACAACCACTGATCACTTTCTACGGATTTTCCTGTTCTCAACACTTCATATAAATAGGCATATGATATGTGGCCATTAATCCCAGACTTTTTTCACTTAGCGTTATATTTTCAAGGTTCATGTGCATTGTATCAATACTGCCCTTCTTTTTATGGCTGAATAGTTCCACATTTTGCTAATCTATCCATCAACTTGGTTGTGTCCAATTTTTGCCTATTGTAAATAATGCTCCTATGAATATCCCCCTGTATACATTTTTGTGTGGAAATATGTCTTCAGTTCTCTTGGACATATAACTTAGAGGGGAATATCAGAGGATACCACAACTTTCTGAAACTGACAAACTGTTTTCTAAAGCTACTGTACCCATGTTATATTTCCACCAACAATGTCTGAGGGTTCTAATTTCTTCACCTCCTCGTCAACATGTGTTCTTTTCCACATTTTTTATTATACCAATCCTAGCGGGTGTGGAAGTGGGAACCCAATTCTGGTTTTGATTTACATTTCCCTGAAGACTAATGATGTTGAACATGTTTTCATGAGCTTCTTGGTCATTTGTGTATCTTTGGGAAAATGTCTATTCAAATCCTTGCCCATGTCTCCATTGGGCTACCTGTGTTTTTATTACATGTTGCAAAAATTCTTTATACATTCTGGATTCTAGATCCTTTTATCAGCTATATGCTTTGCAAATACTTTCTCCCAGTCTCTGGGTTATCTATTCACTTGCATTGTCTTATTTTAATCCTTTCAAGAGCCATGACATAGTAGGATGAGGGAACAGTTGAAAAACTTGCCTGGGGTTTCATAGCTAATAGGAGTGAAGCAGAGATCCCACCCAGGCAAGCTGCCTCCGCTCATCAGTAAGATGTACTTACTGTCAGAGACCCTGAGCTTTGTTATGTGCTATAGCAAAGGGCACTAAATAAGCAACCAGGATTTAAAATAACTAACTTAAAAATAAATAGTTACTGATGTTTTGCATAGAAATGCCAGAGGCCCCTCCAGTTGTTTATACCAATCTTCCTGAGAAGAAAAAGTAGCTTAAAATAAAGCACATTCAGCCATAAAAGGCAAAACTTGGCCTCTGAATAGTGTCTATTCTTTTCAATTGTAGGAAACTTTCTTTCTTACTGAGTTATGTAGTTAAAACAAAGGAATTCAGAATACAAGTGGTCTTTTTGCTGAGATTCAAACATTGTAAGTTATCACAGTGGGTGTTCTGTTAGGTGGAGGCCTGTTTCTTGGCCAAAAACCCGCTTTGTTCAAAATGCATGCCTCCCCCAGCCCTGCACAGCCATTCTCTGAGAAATGGACAAAGAAGAGCTTTAGCAATAAGATGTCATTCCAGCCAGTAGCTTCTTATTTTCCTCTTATTTTTGCCGTATACCACAGTGAGTATAAAAGGTAATCTGCAAATAATTTTAATTCATCTATAGAATTATGTTCTGGTTTAAAATAATATGCTAGATCTATCAATACTGGCATGGGAGGGAATTAAACATGTATAGTTAAGGGGGGAAACTATAAAACATAAAAATGTGATCTTATACTTATTAAAAATAGGCAAAGTGAACATATAATTATATGCACACAAACAACAAAAAATGACATCTAATTGTGGGCATTTTCCCCCAGGGAAGAAGGCATAATTTTTATATAATAAAATTTTTAAATTTTTAAACATATATACAAATATTGTTTTTAAAAGAACAACCACAGGTCCCATTCTCTCAGATAACAAAAAGTTCTTATTTTGTCCATATCTGCATGTTTTAGTGACTTTACAACCTTTAAGTCATGAAAAAATATTACGTACTTTCATATGTGATTTTTGAGTGGGGCAGAAATTCCATAGTTTTTATCCATTTTTAAAAGGATTCTCTGACTCCAAAAATATTTAAGAACATTATCTTAAAAGAACATGATAAGATCCCATTTTATGAAAGGTCAAGATACAAATTAAAGGATCAAATAACAAAACAAAGTCCTTAAGCCAAGCACAGTAAAGACACCTTCAAAATAATGAAAGAATAATCATTAGATTTCCATAAGCCCTCCAGGGTAATTCTTAGCATGACTCTAAGGTAATCTGACTTTTAAGCTTCTGATGTATAGTTCTAAATGTTAAAGATATTTTTTTCTCTTTCCTTTAAATACAACACAAAAATCTTTCCTAGAGCAAAAGGAGAAAATCCATCCTATAAAAACTAACCTTAACTACATATACAAACAAGATATCCACTCATTTCTTTAATAGTTCCTTATTGAGCATCTACTGTAAGCCAGACTCATTGTTCTTTAATGTTACTCTTATTTGTTCTATCCCAGGATTGTGCTTCTTTCTTCTACATGCTACAGAATAAAGAAACTGATGGAACGAATTTCAAACATTAGACCACCTTAAGAGTCCATGTAGTAATTTCCTACTGCTCCTATGAGGTCTCTTTTAAGAAATGGGAAGGAAGAGTAGGAACAAACTTATAAGACTTCAATCCTTAGATCACCAAGGATTAAAGTAATAAAAAAAAAACACAAACTTTCCCTTACCTAGGGATTTACCACTCCTATACCTTTTCTCTTGGCCCTCCAAGAGAAATAACTTTTGGAAATACCTAATAAATAACTGTCTCCTTGAAAATAATTTTCTCCTTGAAAATAAAAGCTAGTCTAATTTATCATAGGAAAACAAAAGATTCAGACAGTTTCTAAGTGTGTGGGTTATTACACTGACATCTAAGACAAAAACCTTACTTTAAATCGATCAGTAACCTGAGTATTTCAGAAATGTATACTTTCCTATTGTTATTACTCTAAAAATTCTAAACATTATTCAAATCCACACTGATTTGCCATAGCAGCAACAGGAAATGATCACACCCATTCACCTGCAACATTTCTCAGTCGTTCATGCCTGCCTATGAGTCACAGACTGAAATACAAACTCAGAAGTAGCAGCCCACAGCGGGGACAGCTGTAGCCATACAAGCCTGCAATCCTAACTAGACAAATACACAGATCAGCCCCTGCAAACAAACCTGGAATGAAACTGACCCAAAGGAATGAAACTTGGCATGAGTGCCTTCTGTTACCAGTCAAGGGAAAATGCGTTGGGAAAGCACAAAAGACATAGCAAGTCACACTCAGAAGCAACTTCTGCAGGTGTCAGCTGAGCTCCTAAATTAGAAATGGATATTGTAAATACAACCAGAGGGAAGAGCCTTTCACACACGAGTTCTTTCCATCACAGTTACACCAAGAGAAGAGTGAGCTCAGCTTTTGGCAGCAGAATCTTAAAATATTAAAAACCATGAAGTGAGCTTTGCCATAACATTTCATTCTTCCACAGAACCAAGATATTCCCAAGCTACCAACCTTAATGCCCAGGTCCTCTATATCCTTCTTTTGACATATTATAAAAAACTCCTATACCATCCACCTCCTATTTGCATCCTGAACATCTTTGATAAATTAACTTAGGATCATGAAATTCTGCACATACAGATCTTCCCAAACATCACCCATTGCCCTCAAAACTAGGTACAGCTGTGCTTTACAGACTCTTGGCATTCAGCATGCTTTCCTTTAGCCATCCCCACTCACCCATGCCCTCTGCCTGCAACCTTGCCCTCCAGCCCCAGCTTGCCCATCATTTCCACAGCAAATTGTACCCTCTTTCATGAAACTGTTAGAAAGCTTCCTCATCCCACCTATTAAATTCACAGGTTGTTCCTTACTTGTAACAAACTCTCTGGGGAGCTTGAAGATTTAGTATATTATGCACATGCATGACCATGTTGATCTCCCCTCTAACAAGATTCTTAACTCCCTAAAGGAGGAAACTGTCTTATTCCCTGGCTTCTGTTACTTAAGCACCATAGATATACAGGAATCCTTACCAAAGAAATAATCTGATGTATCCTTGGGGAGGAAAGGGGGGAAAGAGAGAGGAATCCTGATGGTTTAGAAAAACTTAAGAATTTGCCAGGTAAGAAAATAACTTTAACAGAGATAATTCATCTCCAATGAAATTATAATGTTTTAGGGTTTTCTGAAAGCAGGTAAAATTTCCAATGGGAACTGTTGAGTGAAGAGAGTGCATCCCCTCCCATCGACCATTATTCCTGTCCCACAATCAAATTCCTACCAATTGACTTAGGACCTAAAAGCTGTCTTCGAGAGGAGATTTAAGTCCCAGCTGGAAAGCAAAGGAGTAAAAACACAGGAAGGAACAGGACTCAGCCAGGACCAGTCATCCCTCAACCATTTCACATTGCGCCAGTCCTGGGAAAACCACCCTGTCAGCACGTCGCTTTTAAAAGGAATCTACCCTTATGATTTAAAGTTACAGCTGCTGGATCTTATGGCATTTCATCATACAAACATACATATGTATATACGTATATAACTAAGTGTTGGGGTAGTTTCTTCTATAAGTGGGGAGAGTAAAGATGGACAGACTAGAAGCCAATCTTTTCCTAACTTCTGACTCAAAGGCCTAAAAAATACTTTAAAAGGGAAGATCAACAAAATATAGTTATGTAAGATACTACATTTCATGTGTCTTGGTCTCTCTATTTTTAAAGTGCTATTATATTTTTATCAGTTATCATGTGACTACTAAATTCTTTTGAAAGCCTAATAAAATTCAAAGTACTAAGAAACTTCATTCAAAATGTTATTTCAAACAGTGAACCAATAAGATACCAAACTTAAAAATCAAGCTATTACCAAAGTAGGCTTACCTACAACTAATTCATTACCGCATTTCTTGGCACAACAAACTCATCTGCACAACCTGGCATGCAGCAGGTCCTCAATATACTTTTGCTGTAAAATGTTACTCATGGTGCAAACTCAGCCTCGTAGGTAATCCTGTCTTATGGATCCAATACATCAGTTGGCCTAGTTGAAATCAATGTTCATGTCATATAAAGAAAGATGGTTCTTTTTTTTTTTCTGTCTTTTCTCTGCCTTGCTTCAAAAACTACCCAGGTGCTAATTCAGACCTTTTCAACCACATATTGGCAAAGTTTCATTTGAACAGGCATTTTCTCATGACCTTCAAGTCTGTGTTCAACAATGAAATCATTTGGCTTTATATCCTGTTCAGTTATTAATCATGCACAACAAAGGAAGAACTTTCACATGGAAAATGTGAAACCTATGCTGGCCAGCATGCACTCTGGGTCTCTCGGGGTCATATTCACTTCCAGCTAGGGTCGTTGAAGACTGGGTAATGACTTCAGCTTTTTAAAAACTACATTCAACATTTTGCAGGTGAGAAAACAAAACAGTGATGTGACTTTAGGACAAATGCTTTTAGAGACTGCAGTTTGAAGAGGGAGCACTGAAGGACAGCAGCTGGGTGATGGACAGATGGAAGAAGTGGGGGAGACAGGTGTTGGTGTACCACAGTCCCTCCCTGGGAGAGGACTTTCAGTTAAGTGCCTGAGACGGAAATTTCTACCCTGGCATGAGACACCCATATCAGGACCTCAGCATTCTGACCTCCCCCACTTAAAGAAATTTAGCTATTATGTTTTCACCAAATTTGACTTTTAGAAATCTAAAAAATGTTAAGTTCTTTTTTTTAATTAATAAAGCAAATATTGGCAACTCTTTTCATTTTACTCATTTTCTTTGTTTCCGTGACTATTATTATTAGTATTATTTGGGGCTTTTGTTTTGTATTACATTTATTGGGGTCATATAAGATTATATAGGTTTCAAGTGTGCAATTCTATGATACATCATCTGTGTATTACACTGTGTAATTGGCCTTGAGACACCAGAGCGCTGGAGGAATTATACTGTGGCAGTCCCTGGCTGTGGGCTGCTAGAAGCTGGCACTTCCTGCCTAACCTGAGTAGGAGCTTTTTCAGCCCCCCAGCACTTGAAACTGCTAAAAGCAGGGGTTAGAGGGAGGGCCTCTCACACAGCTAGGACTGGAATTTCCAAAAGGGTAACCCAAAGGCAACCATGTTTATCAGATGACCCATATCACAGGATACAAAGTTGAATACTTTTCACAGAATTATCCTTTAGAAAACAGAGGCTTCAACCTTACCTTTAAATCCTGAATGGTCTCATATTTACTCATATATGGGACACTGTCAACTACTATTTCTTATTCTGAAAAAGTAAAGGGCAATTTTACACAATAATCTGAAAGGAACTCAACCATGTTCAACTTGGATGCTTTTAAGGTCAAGCAAAAAAATGTAATGCAGGCTTGGTTACGGAGGGTATGACTTTTCACCTGCCAATGGTAGATAACAAAGCAGCTAAAAAACAAACAAAATTGAAAAAGGGTAACACAACAAAAGCAATTCCTGAATCTTCAGATACGACAACACAAATAAAGAATAATAGGAAATGCCTGTCTTGACTAATAATTACAGAAATTAAAAATAAAACAATATGTGATACTCACAATGGAATACTGGCTAGATCTCCAAGATATTGACATACGTATATACAACTGATGGCATTAAGCTTACCACAGCCCTGGAGAGCATGTAGGAACACATGTCAGAAAATGGAAAATTAAACCTCTTGTTCCAAAAATTCTATTGCTAGGAACTTATCAGAAATAACTACAATAAAGAATGATGCCAACAGCAATAACAGTAATAGCAAATACTTAAAAGTGCTTACTAGAGCAGTACTGGGTCTTTAACTGTTTTATGTCAGAGGTTCTCAACTGGGCTCGATCTCAACTGGGATCCATTTTTCCTCTTGGGAGACCCTCGGCAATCTCTGGAGACTTTTTTTTTTTTTTTTGGTCAGAATCAGTGGGTAGATGCCAAGGATGTCAATATCTACATGCAGAGGACAGTTCCCACAACAAAAACTTACCTGGCCCCAACTAGCAATTGTGCTATGGCTGAGAAAACTTGCTTTTTATCTATTTGCTCATACAATCCTCCCAATAACCCTACAGTAATTATTTTTATTATCTCCATTTTACAGATCAATAAAGACAATTTTTCACTGCCTATTATCCAAAATGTTGAAATACAGGAATGAACTAAATCCCCCAAAACCGAGAAAGAGTTCAATAAATGATAGTATAACTACCTAATGGAAACATGGAAAGTACTTACAAAATAATATAAAACATTTAAGCAGGACAAAAAAAAATAAAAGATTATATAATTATAATTATTTTAAAATATGATTATAGACACTAAGTAGGAAAATAAGACATGAAAGTTAGCATGGTATTAAGATGGCAGAAATGAGAATGGATATCTTTTCTAATATTCTTTGATATTAATGTGATTTTTAAAAGGAAAAAACACCAATGAAGATAAGAAATTTGGAATTTTCTTTAAAGAACACAATTTTAATGAAATAAGGAACATTTTATTTTAACAACGAAAAGGTAAACGGGCTAAAAAGATAGTTAATAATAAGAAATTCAAATACAGATTTCCAGGGAACAGCAACAAATGCTAGTGCTTTAAATTCTACAGTCATAGAACTGCTGTGCATTGTACAAATAAACCTCCTAGATTTTTTATCCGCCTTTCTTTCTATCTTTTAGTTTTTCATGGCTCACTATCACCTAAAGAGAATGGGCAAAAGGAATCAAATTTCAATTCAGCCAAGTCTAATTCATTTTAGTAGCTCTATTTTATAAGATAATTTAAACTATTATTATTTTGTTAATATATTTTATTGATTTTTTTACAGAGAGGGACAGAGAGTCAGAAACATTGATGAGAGAGAAACATCAATCAGCTTCCTCCTGTACAGTTCCTACTGGGGATGTGCCCACAACCAAGATACAATACACTGGAACTGAACCTGGGACCTTTCAGTCCACAGGCCGAAACTCTATCCACTGAGCCAAATCGGTTCGGGCTTAAACTATTATTTTAAGTTTGTTAATAATAGTAGGAATGTTATATATACACTATATACTAGAGGTAGTAGCCTTACTATTGTTGCTATTCTTAGCAGTATATATTGAATGCTTCCTGCATGAATTAATATGTAATCTACTCCCCACAATATCCATTAGAGGTCAATGCTCTCATGGTCTCTATTGTTCAAAACAGATCACAGACACTTAAAAGTAAGTAACTTGCCTAGATTATACAATCTAGTAATGGAAATACCTGAATTGAAATTCAGATAGTGTGACTCTAAAGCCCCAGTGTGTGTTTGGGGACATGACGAGGGCAGGGAAGATAGGCTTTACCTTCCTCCTCTCCCTACACAGAAGTGGTACATGTCCTGCCCATGGGCCTTATAATATAAGGCCTGAGGAATCATTTGGTCTGGCCACACCAAGGCATTAGGGGTGAGTTAATTAAAAGTTTGACCAAATATAGCAGGCTAATTTTTAGGCTGATAATTCTGTATGGCCCTCGAATGATGTTATAAATATCCATAATGGCCTTTGGCAGAAATAAGTTTCCCCACCCTTGCCTATAGCAATGGGACTGATCAATCTGCTATGTGGGATGTAAAATCTGCCTTTGAAGTACATTTTCTACTTTGCCTCAGTAGACATAACAATGATATAACCAACAAGATCTCATATTTTAAAGAAGCTTAAATTACTAACTTTAATTCTTAAGTTCATATTAAAATATTTTCAATAATTATTTTATAATCAATCATCAATATTGACAAATGTTTGCCAACAACAGCTGAAGAAAAAAATAAATAAAGCTGCCAGAATTCCTGTAGGAAGTCCATTGATCAATGATTCCAACACGAGGGATTTCATCTGATCCTCATATCCTAACTGAATATTCTCTTCTCATGGATTCGAGGTTTAAAAAAATAAGCTTATATCCTGTTAATGATAAAATGGATACTTTAGAGTAGGTAACAGGGGATTGTCTGTTTAAACATTTTAAGCATCTGCTTCTAAAATGCTGCAGAGGAAGGAATCGGAACATTAAATGTAAAACACTATTTGTAGATATTAAATTGTTGGGCTTAAAGGTCTCTAGTCTTGTCTCACCTACCCAGAGCATGTATTACAAAATGAGGTCACTGAAAACAAAATGCTGTGATCTTCTGAGATCCTGAAGCGCAGATTAACTCAACAAATAACAGGGATCAGGAGACTAATAACATATCATCCTGGAGACAGGAAGGGAATCTGGCATGAGTCAAAGTACAAGCTCACAGCCTGGCTGAACCGCTATCACCTCAAAGCAGGTCGGTGCAGAGTCTAGGAACAACTGGCCTCCAAGCCCACACCCACCAGCCATCTTCACAGCCTGCTGGTGGCTGGGAGGAAGGTGGCAGGTGAGGCTGGCGAGGAAAGTGGGCAAACCTCCTTTGTGGATAGAGCTTACGTTTCTTCCTAAACGTTAAAACTAAGCACACTACTCTTTTAAGAAACCCAACATGATAAGACTTGTTCACCATAAAACACCAGGCAAATATTACCTACTGAATGACTTCCAGATTATGGGAAGTAAGTATCGATTCTTTATTACAGTAATCAAGGGATAGATTTACCTTCAACACCTTTCATTTTCATTTAGATTTTATTACTCAGAGAAATTTTGCCTGTGTCTCTGACAAACTGTGAGTAAAGTAGTGAATATAAACGTATTTGGAACACATGGGGTGATTTCACACTGTAAAGAAATTCGGGGGCTGTATGTTTTTAACTTATTGGAAATAACTGAAATGACGGAAGATAACAATAGTAAAAAGAATAGCAAACATTTTATACAAGCGGGGGCAAAAGCAGGCTGACAGCTGTTCACGTGGGAAGCAATACGATAATTAAGAAATAATAATACAAGAAAATAAACTGTGTTTCACATACTCACAGCTGCAAGCCCATGTTGGCCACACCCTGTATAGCAGAAGAGCAGCAGCAGGCTGTTCTAAACGCTTTCTATCAGGACAGGTAAGCAACGAATTCCGGGAAAAGGTGCACCTGACCAACCTTAGGAGTGGATTGTTGGAGCTCTAATAGCAGAATAAACCAAAGGACACACCCTGCATACAGGTGGTGGGAGGCGGGGCGGGGGAGAGGAAAGGCTCACCAAGAACCCAACACTGACTGAGGAGTACCAACCTCAGTGCAGATGGGCTGGCCTGGGGCCACTCTGGAGCCAGAGAAAAGGGCTTCATTTTCATTCACTTGCTTCCAACCAAATACGCCAACCGGATTCTAAAGCCTGAGTGTGTGCTGCAGCCCAGGTGCCCACGCAGCTGTCCCTCACTTGCTCATTTCATTGGAAGAGGTTTTTCACCTGCTAAATGTGTGTGTGTGTGTGTGTGTGTGTGTGTGTGTGTGTGTGTGTGTGCTTTTTTTCCAGTTTTTGCTTACTGGAGTAGCAAAATATAATGCCATCTGGCCCAGGTTGCTTGGGCTTGAGGCTTCTCGGGGCAGCTCTTTTTCCCATTTCCTCCACTATTAGCACATCTCATGATTGTCATCGTGTCCATAAGTAGCCGCACTCACGCCTGCTAATCTCCTCATTTACTGTCCTAGACCTAGAAATGGAGTCCCTGGGTGTGAATTAAGTAAACAGCCACTGAATGAGGGCCCCACGCTGCACAGATCACGGGACTATGTGCAATCTGCAGGATATGCGGGGGTCTGGGCTGCCAGTGAGCAGAATCATTAAGTTAAAAACCGGATTTCAAACACTCAACAACCATAACAGGACCTAAAAAACAGCGGGTCTCAATAAGTGTTCTCTAAATCATTTGTGGGTCCTCTCCACTGCCCCCGCCTTACTTCTAATTCTTAGCCATGTGTGGCACAGTTGAGATTGGCAGAAAACTAAGCACTACTCTTTTAAGAAACATGAAAATGAGAAATTTTAAAAATTATAGGGAAATCAATGCTTACTTCTTCCTAATACAAACCCAATATGATAAGACTTGTTCACCATAAAACACCAGGCAAATATTACCTACTGAATGACTTCCAGATTATGGGAAGTAAATATCGATTCTTTATTACAGTAATCAAGGGATACATTTACCTTCAACACCTTTCATTTTCATTTAGATTTTATTACTCAGAGAAATTTTGCAGCATAAGGCCTAGCAACAAATTCAGAATACACAGAATGCAATCGCAAGGATTTTTTTAATAGGTCACAGTTCATTTAGCTACAAAATAAATTCTCATCATAAAACATAAGATTCTCTTTGTAACAGCAGAAGAAATTGGTAGGTACATAAGAAGGGTCCACTGGGACTGCCAGCATGTCTCAGTGGTTGAGTATCGACCAGTAAACCAGGAGGTCACGATTCGATTCTGGTCAAGGGCACATGCCTGGGTTGAGGGCTCCATTCCCAATGGGGGCATGCAGGAGGCAGCCAATCAATTATTCTCTCTCATCATTGATGTTACTATTTCTCTCTCCCTCTCCCTTCCTCTCTAAAATTAATAAAAATATATAAAAAGAAGAAGAAGAAGAATCCAGTGGGACATGGAGGAGGAAAGTGAGAACTGTTTTCTCAACCCACTTGTAAAATATCCATAACCTCCCAGTTTAAAATCCATCACCGTAAAATGCACTATGGTTTGTAAAAATGCATATGAACAAAGATAGAATTTCATAGGTACTTTATAGAATTTGCATGCGCAGAGATAAAATATGGTATTTTCATTTCATGATTTTTTTTCTCCTCTATTTCCAAATGTTCCATAAATCGCTGCCGGATACACATACACACAATTATATTTTTCTTCTTCCTCCTGTAACTCTAGTAATTCAGAGTTAGACTATACATATTCATTAATAACTAAGTTAACAGCTCTCAGAGTATTGTCAGATACCAGATTGCATGGCATGGGTGAGTCAAAGTGATCTAGAGAGAAAGTGAATCTACTGGAGAAATACATTTCTTCTGTCAAACACAGTACAGGAACTACTAACACTAGGAAGGAAGTTATTGCCAACGAGTGGAAACAGAAGCTAAAGGCACAGAATCCGGGAGGCGAACAAGAAAACAGGCCAGGCCAGAAGAAAAGGGTCAGTGCTGGTGTGACTGGAGGAGCTCTTTCTCAGAGGGCCAAGAAGATCGCTATCTGATGAGGCATTTCCATTGATGATATGCAAGTGACCTGGAAGAATTTGTACAAGATGCCTATCTGACAACTGCAGGGTAGCCCGGCCTCTCACACTATCTGGATCAGCGGCATTAAATTGAAATCTATCATGTTTCCAGACCATCATGACAGTTCTCCCTATTTGGAGAAATAGTCCTCTCTGCAGACTAAATAAAGCTTTTTATATAAGGCACTGGAAGGCAAATAGGTCGCACAGCACAGAGTCATATGGGAGGCTGTGTACCCTTTCTCTCTTCTTGCCTTGCTTGCTTGCAAACAATAAAAACCTTTCTGAACAAATGAAAGTGAACTTTGGAACCCACAAAATATGTCGGGCACCCTGCCACAAGGATATTCTCCAGACAATTGTGGACCATTTGTTGTCCTGTGTAATTTTGTATTTCTTGCCATGTAGTGGATCAGTGGCTAAAAGAGAGTTCAGCATAGAATTACAGCCTTGATGCTTTGATGTGAAAAATAACTAACAGATCTGGACTGAGAGATAAGGACAAATGTACATTTTAGGCATGATGGTACACATGAGATGTCATTTAAACTAATATCTTCTTGTATTCTTTTTCCTGCATTAATTTGAAAGTCTCCACCAACAAAAACAGCCACCATTAGCTATAATCCTTTCTGCCATTTACCATGTACTGTGCGAGAGATTTTATATGCATACGTCTTTTAAGACTTACAATAGCCACATTATCTCCATTTTGCAAGTGAGGAAACGAAGACTCAGGCTTTAGGTCTCTTCCTGCTAATTCTAACATCTCCCACAAATTACACAGAAAATGGGTTATTCTATAGTTAACTCTGGGATTTACTATCCCTATAAAAATAATTGATCAGAATATGAAAGGTTAATAAAGTAGTGAGGACACCTAAATAACTACCAGTTTCAGCACAATTTGGGATGATGACAGCTTTACACTACCAAAAGGAGAACGAAAAAATAAAGAATTTATTTCTAAAGATTCAAACCTCTGCCCAAAGGTCGGGAAATCATGTCTGTTTTTTCAGATGGAAGTTAACTGCCTTAGAACTCAAAAGGAATTCAAATATATAGTCGTTCAAAAATCTGCCATTTTGTAGGAATTTCCTTCAGAATCAGGGAGAGTTTAAAAGTTAAAGATCCAAACAACGGAAGAAAATAGGCAATGTATAAAAAGGCAAATTACTGAAGAAGCCTGTCAAAATAGTCAATAAACATATGCAAAGAAGTTCAACTTCACAGAAAAAGAAATACAAGTTCAAACAATTATATTCAACTTTCCATCTCTCTACTCTTTACAGATAGCAATTTAACAGCAAAAGCCTATTTGCCCCAAATTACCCAAATGAACTAAGACATCTACATAGGTCATTATTTTTAATAATTTAAAAATGGAATTCCACTACTACAGGATGGTTTCAACTTTGGTTCAGAAAGAAATATTGAGCTTGTGGGAACTTATATGTAAGACTGTACATTTGCATATTCATAGAAAAAGTGTGGCAAGACAAACAAAGCTGGTAATAATTATGGAGCGAGTGAGGTAATGACAATTTTCCACTTTGTGTATTTTTTATTCTGTGTTGAATTTTTTTAAGAAGGAGCTGGATTACTTAAAGTATTTTAAAAGATTAAATACATTATTAAAAGTTAGAATGAAGGTCAAAAAAATGTATTATAATGAAAGCTTCTGTAACTTGAAAGCAACCCTACAGAAGGGGCCACACCAATTCCTGATCAGCTCACAATCCAAGTTTGAATACTCTGTGGTTTGTTTAGATAGAAAGTTTGACCCGTGTTCCTTTAGTCCAGTGGTTCTCAACCTTTTTAATGCCACGGCCCTTTAATACAGTTCCTCATATTGTGGTGACCCCAACCATAAAATTATTTTCATTGCTACTTCATAACTGTAATTTTGCTACTGTTAATGAATTGTAATGTAAATATCTGTGTTTTCCAATGGTCTTAGATCCGATGATCTTAGAACCATGATCCTGCCAGTGGTTCTCAACCTGTGGGTAGAGAGGAACTGTATTAAAGGGCCGCGGCATTAAAAAGATTGAGAACCACTACTTTAGTCTTAGACTAAAATTTCACTTTGGCACAATATTAAAACCAGGCTATGACTCATCTTCCTCTGCAAAACAATGCAAGTTCTAGTTCAGTGGGAAAAAAACGACCTAAGTTGCCAGTTCACCGCGCTGTTCGAACCAAGGTCAAAATATTGGGTGAGAGCAAAGTGTCACTGCCCAGACCCTATCACATTCTGGCATCAGTCCTTTCAATTGCCCTTCAACTGTTGTTGTCATAACTAGTTAATATTAACAACAGGAAGAAATATTAATAATAGGAAGAGAGCAAAGGGAAGGCCAGACATTATAAGCATGGTTCTCTGGGCAGCTTTATTGCGAAGCTGCAACTTCACACTCCCCAGTGAATCACTGATCCATTCCCTGCAAACCACTGGTCTATTCCCTGCAAACCACTGGTTTATTCCCTGCAAATCACTGGGGAAAGTGATCGAACAAAGGGGAAGATGGGTGCCTGCACAGTGAAGTCAGGGTAATGGAGGGAAGGTGCCACCTGTCAGTCTAGCCTCGGGATAAAGATCATTGGCCAGGCCTTATTTTACAGAATTTATTTTTTCTTTAACTGTTTCCTTGGAACTGCTACCTAATTCAAGTCTGTGAAAATGTGGGAATCCATAATCCCGAGACAAAGGAGTTCTCTCTACCTTGCTCCTCTCGCCTCCCTTCTGCTTCCTTGTACCCACCCATGCTCCCTCCATGGCCATGTGGCTCTAGAGGCCCCAGGCCCCATGGCCATGTGGACCCTATACAGTGGATTGCAGCTGGGAACACACAAGCTAACCTAGCCAGGTGCCAAACTGGTCTGTACAAATGTGGAGGAGAAACTCTGGGCAATGGCTTTGATCCTAGCCCCGCTGAAGACGAAATGGGGCTATTTCTTGGGTGGAACAGAAGGAGATGGGACCTTGGAAAGTCAGGGGTTTTGTCCCACAGATATAAAGCTTTCCATGATACCTCATCCTCCCGTAGGGACCCCTCAGGAAATTCCCATTCCCACAGCACCCCAAGAAGCCCACTTCCACCAGCAACAGGTGAGGACACAGAAAGCATCCTACATATAATCCAACCAAATCCTGAATTTGCAAACAGCTGGAATAGGAAGCACCTGCTACCCTCAAAAAGGGGGTCAGAGAACCCAAGTGAAACATAAAACCGACCCAGGATCCATGTCATGAGCATACCTTTCAAGTAATGCTAAGGAAAAACACAACTAAAAAGATGATTTTGTGTGTGTGTGTGTGTGTGTGTGTGTGTGTGCAATTTAATGTATTTTAAGTACCATAATGAACAAAATATTTTATTTCCTATTTCTAGGCTCTAGGTCACAAGCAAAGCTCTTTTATCGACTGACTAGATTTTTACAATTTTTACAGAACTTACTCTTTTTACTATTTACCTGGAGCTTTAAGATGTGCTACATCATTAATCATGACCATGACCCGCTGAGGGAATCCTGCTGGTAGGAAGACCCATCACAGAAGATAAGTGCCTCCACAATCCATGGCAGATGGACCTGAGATCCAGGTCCAGCCCTTGAACCACAGCTCAGTACTATGTTAATCACATTTCTCAGTTCCCCTCCAAATTCTTTTGTTTCCAACAAATCATTCTGTCCCTAACCTTCTTCTTCCAACTTCATAATTTTCTCTCAAGCCTCCACAAATTAATATTCTACTTGCTCTTCCTAGCCATGAAATCATTTTTTATAACCATGAAGACTGGCTAAAAATTCACAAGCCCTGAGAAATGTTTTCAGGCAAACCTCAGCACACTCTGATCTGAAGTCTGTGTTCCTTCAATCTTATATACTGTAGCCAACTGGTGGGTGGGTCAGGCAGCCCCTAAGACCTGCCAAAGATAAATAATCACACTCCTCCCCTTCTCCCCTCGCCCAGGTCACTTTAGGAGACCCTCCTGGGAGTGTCCCCAACCGGCCCCACCTCCACATTCACACCCATTTGCAACCCAGCCCCTGATGAAAGTCTGATTCCCAAGCTTTCCACCTGCCTTGCTTCATGAAGATGCCGCCAATCTGGAGCCTCGTCCGTGCCAAGAAGTCTGCTCAGCGTACCGAGATTTGCCTGCCTCCCTGTCACTCTCCTAAGAGCTTCCCAAATGACAGCGGATATTCAGACGGGCTACAGTGTCATAGAACACTCCTCCACACCAACACACACCGGAAATTAAGAGATCCTACCCTCAGCCAGCCCTCCTGCTGCTCAGAGAAATTTATTCACCCATTCTACAAGCCAATAGTGAGCCTTCCTGCACGCCAGGCCCACAGTGAGGGGCTGGGTACCACGGTGACAGAGCTTCCCTCGGCTCCTCAACCTCATGGAGCCTTCAGCCTTGTAAGGAACAAGCAGTCTGGATCTGTGCTCCTCCTCATTGAGTCCATTAGAATCACCTGGATATTTTTGAAAAGCTTCACAGGTAGGGCAAGTCCAAAGACGTGAGGGCCCCAGCCCTTGAAAGATTCTGAGTGCAGCCAGGGTTCAGAAGAGCTTAATCTGCCCATCTGAAAAGGAAACAGCTGGCACAGAGTCCTGTCAGCCCACCAGCCAAGCAGGAAGGGTGGCGAGAAGAGCAGGGCCTCTCAGAGGTGGCTTCCTGAGCTGGCGATTTCCAGACATAAGTCAGTCATCTGTGCACAGGACCTGCCTACGACTCCTGTACATTTTCATTTCACACTTTCAAGATGGGTTGTTGGTTTTTTAACTTTGGTCTCTCTCAATTACATTATTTTAAACATTTGCCCATTTGTACACAGACATCAAGAACAAGAAAATATTTCACAAAAGTTTTAAATAAAAAAGATTCTATACCAGAGATTAGCATGTCCACCTTATTCAGTTTCCTCCTGTTATATCTCAGTGGCAAATTCATCATATTACCATTCCACATTCTAGATAACATAAAGTAGAAGACTGACAATTTCAACAAAATAAAACAAACAAAAACACTAAAAGGCCAATTTTGAACAAATATGTCTTTTAAATCCACTCTACTTAATTTGTTTTATTATTCCACTTAGATTCTGCAACAGTCCTTTGAAATATCAACTTCTTCACTGTCAAAAATGTAATACAAAACACGTATGGTTTCACTTTCTGCCTTACTTGAGGTCTGTAAATAAAGGATTCATCCCAAACTTTAAGCTATAATGGAGACAGCTTTAACAAAAAAGACTGTGTGTTGCAATGAAATATACTATCCATAAATATGTGTTTTTATATCTTTATTTCTATCGAGATCACTAAAGAGATCTATCTACCTGTAGGTATAAGGAAGCACTCAGTTCAATAACAGCAACGTGCAGGGAGCTTAGGCCCTTGTGGAACTTGAAATCATGGACCATTAGTTTTCTATTTTTGTTAAAAATAACATGTTCTGAAGTATCTTTTTTTAAATACTTTGTATTTTCCTAAAGCCTTTGGACTAGTCAGAGGGCAGGAAAGAAATATTTTCTAATTGGATGGGAATTCCTGTTTAAAAATTGCAGGCTACTTGCTTTCAAGTTTGCTTACTATTTAACGGTTTATTGGTATTTTTTTTCTTTTAATTATCTTCTGATTTTGAGCACCGGAGTTACCCGAGACCCTTTGTAGCAAGACAATAAAATGCAATCAAGCAAACTACAGAGATTATTAATGCCAGGGAAAAACAGAGGATTAAGTGAGAGTTAAGAAGTATCCTAAAAAAGCCACAATGCTATAATTGCTACTCCCAACCAAGGGGTTTTAATTCAGTGCCTGAAAACTATTTTAATTTTCTGTTGAGACCACATGGATCTTTAAATAAGAAAGAAAAGTCAATACCCCAAGAAGAGAATTATAAGTACCTTGTTCTATTACATGTGGCATAGAAAGTAAATTTACAAGGAAAATATGGGCCACTCCAATCATTTCCCTTTAAATGCCCTCCAAAGAGACACTGCCTGCAAGCATTTACCACCTCATTTACATGGATTTTTTTTAAAGAATAAAGCATTAAGAGGGACAAAGTAATTCCAAAAAAAAAAAAAAAAGAAAGAAAACTAGCCTAAAAGTTTTCCCATAGAGACAATGTTCAAACATGATATATGAAATCAAATAAAACACATCGCTTGCTTTGCTTTCTTTTTCTCAGAAAGTTCCTATGGCCCGTATATGAATATATACATGAACTAGTCCAGAAAGGTCAGTTGGAAGTGGGGTCCAGTGATGGAAACGGGCAATGAGCACATCCAATGTCAAGCTCTGCGTTGGCGGTTCTCCAGTAAAAACAAACGCCCCCTCATCTCCTTTTCTCCCCAAAAGTACAAACCTCCAGCTCTTTCCTTTGTCAGCTCTAAACTGTCCGTTTTCAAAAGTGAAATATCCTTTGCACACCAGCACGGTAACTCAAATACAGTGCGGCTTGAGCTCTACCACAATTCAACAGCAGAGGAAACTGCTCTCCATGTAACTGTAAACAGCCCACACCTCAGAAGCTGCTTCAAAAGGACAGGGAAATCAAGTGAAACACACTTGTCACAATCAATGTATGGTTCCTTGAGGGTTTTTTTCCCAAGAGGCTGGCATGTGGCGAATCATCACCCTCTGAAGAGAAGGATGAAGCGAGACAGCACTGGTCTCCACTATTCAAAGTCCACACAGAGGTGGCCTCGGGAGGAACAGGGCTGTCTGTCACCAGCAAAACCCAGCCTTCAGTGGCTTTGTTACAAACAGACTCGGCAAGTGACCGAGGAAGCCTTGTCCTTGCGGACGTCCCCCTTCCAAAACCTCACGGGTGGGGGGTCGGGCACGCTGACAGACTTACCTGGCACTCGCTGGTAGACCCGGCGAGCTCCTGGCCCTGGCAAGTCAAATCTGCACTTTTTCCAACGAAAGGCGCTGGCTGCCGGCCTGCTCATCACCTACATTTGCTTGAAAGACGAGGAAAAGGATGCAGAGGAAGCGGACAACAAAGCAGCCTGCGAACTGCACACTGGGATGTCCTGTGTTGGGGTGGCTTTGCTTTTCCCATGAGAGGATCTGACTAAACCGAGCCCAGTCTCCTCTCAAGGCAGACAGGAAGTTACACTCAGCCGTCAGTGAAACGCCTTAGGTCAATTGGGGCTGGGGTGGATTTCTTTTCTGTTTTCCGTGTTGTTTGGTCTTTGAATTGTCACAAGTAAGAGCCTTTGAATATTTCTGATAAACTACAAAGAGATTATAACTTGGTTTCCTGTTTTGACAGCATCGGCTCAGCTAGTGAGGGACATCCCCACCCACCTCTCTACCCACTAGGTATATAAATAGAGGCTTTTGCCCTGGGTATACAACTGGGTGAAGAGTTTGGTTACAAGTTAACTGTACTTCAAAGAATAAACTGGACTTGTTATTTCACTTTAATGGGCATGTATGTACCTATATCTTGAGGAAATAAAACTCAAAATGATATCTTCTTAATTCCTTAGAAACTGCTATTACGGGAAAAGAAATTAACCACATAGAATTCTAAGATAAGAGGTAACAATTTTGACTCACATTTCCAGGCTATTCTATTTTCTATTATTTGCCTTGCCCGCGTGGCTATCACTTCTGCATGTTCTCCACAGACCTATAATAAGCAAGATAAATCATCACCATATCACCTCACCTGTTTTCCTGTTCCTATTCTCTTTTTCTCTCTTGCTTATAGTAACTTCCTACTCTTAAGAAAAGATTTTCATAGAATATGTACCTTTATCAGGAAACTAAACGGGTTTAAATTAAAAACCATGTTCTTCCCTACTACTGCTGGCTGAGGTACAGAAAAGAGAACCAGCCAATACCTACCCACTCTCCTCCTCTTTACCTGTGTATTTTGCCTAGTCTGGATGCAGTAAGACTGGCAAAATACTCTAAGCCTCAATCTCCAAATCTGTAAAATAGGAGTAGAGACCTCACCTGCCTCCTAAGAGTCTTGGGAGGAGAGAAGCACAGTGATACACATTATGTCACATAATCAAAGCCCAGTTTTTTTTGGCGGGGAAGCAGGTAATAGCTTTATTGGTTTAGAATTCCCTTCGCATGCAATTATTCCATGTAGAGTGTATAATTCAGTGATTATTCATATATTCACAGAGTTGTGCATCCAACCCCACAATCAATTTTAGAACGTTTTCATCACCCCAAAAAGCTGTCAAGCTCCACTTCCTCCTCCCACCCACCAGCCCCAGGCAACCACAAAAATCTACATTTACTCTATTGATTGTCCTCTTCTGGGCATTTCATATTAATGAAATCATTGAATATATACAGGGTCTTTTTTTTTTTTTCACTTCGCACACAATGTTTTCAAGGTTCTTCCGTGTTGTGTCAATACTTCATTTCTTTTTTTGGATGAGTAGTATCCCATTGTAATAACACTCCCCATTTTATTTATCCATTCATCAGTTGATGGACATTTGGATTGTTTCTATCTTTTGGTTATGAATAATGCTGCTTTGAGCATTCATGTACAATTCTGAATGTTGTCATATGTTTTCATTTCTCTTGGGTATATATATCCAGGGGTAGAATTGCTGGGTCACATAGTACCTTATGGTGAACCATTAGAAAAACTGCTAAAGTGTTTTCTCAAGTATTTCCACTACCAGTGCATGAAGATTCCAATTTCTTCACATCCTCAGCCACACTTATTACCTGTCTTTTTATTATAGTAGCCATCCTAATGGGTAGAAATGTCATCCCATGATTTGCAGTTCCCTGATGGTTATTAAAGCCCAGTTTCTACCAGTAGCCCAAAAATAGTTCCATATTTAAAGGCAGGGCTACATACTCAAACTACAGAGCAAGCAGCAAGACATGGGGACCACTTGATCAGAATAGATACTGGCATTAGGCAAGACCTTGAAGGTGCTCAACTTTAATAGTGCGTATTTTCAAACAGTTATGAAAAAATTTCAACATTTTCAACTGAAATTGGTATAGTTGTATGGATTTGTACCAGCTAAATAGTGCTGGCCTTCTTATTTCTGGTACAAAGCTGCTAAAATCATGCTTGCTCTCCTAAAGGGTTGCTTAAGAAAACGTCTTAGATGAAATTCTCAATGGAAATATGACATTTCAACCACTTACAAACCAGCTCTTTCTGTCTTTCTGCTTTATTTTCTTCTTCAATAGAAACAGGCCCAATTAAAAGGCAGCCTTTTGTGAGTACTCATAACTGTTTGTGGGAAAAATTTTTAATTTTATTTTTCAATTACAGTTTACATTCAGTTTCACTTCATATTAGTTTCAGGCGTACAATAAAGTTGTTAGACAGTCATATACTTTACAAAGCATTCCCCTGATATTTACAGTACCCATCTGGCAACATTTTTTAATATGTCTTTACTAATTTTAGAGGAAGGGAGAGGGGAAAAGAGATAGAAACAGCAATGATGAGAATCATCGATCGGCTGCCTCCTGCACACAGTGATCAGTTGTGTTGTGATTTAAGATTAAAAATCTCAAAAATTTTGAAGGTAGCCAAGGATGACAACAAATCAGGATTCCCCCTTCCCTCTTAAAAATATGATATTGTAAGAAGGATAGTAATTATTCTAAATCAAAACGATTATCCAAACTAATTCAAAGAGATTATCTAATTCAAAATTCAAACCATCTAAAATAATCCAATTTGAAGGATTATTACTTTTTTTCTAATTCTAAGGGACTCTCTAATATGCTTCAATCTAATTCAGAGGAATTGTCTTTTTTTTTTTCCAGACTTTATGGTGTTTGAACAAACTCATAGATAATGTTAATTAAGACATCCTATTTTGTGTTTTAATCCCCTCCCGAAAAAAACTAAACAGAATATAATTAACATAAAGCAAGCGCGCACTCACACACACAGACACACAAATACAAAAAGGCTATAAACTTTAAAAAGTAACCTTTTTTTTATTTTCCAATATAAGGCCCCAGGCCTTGCACCATGTACAAATAATATGATTCATCCATCTTCTAAGAAATTTTCCACATCCCCAGCCTGCATCATGTAATCCATTGTTTTTGTTATTTCTTGGCATACGGCTGACTATGAGGCTGACCCCTGCACTTTCCTATGTCAAATAGAACTTTCCATTGTGGGAAATGTCTAAAACATGCACATTAAGCTAAGTGGGAATGTCATCACAGCTCAGGAGCAAACGTGGTCTGTGTCAACCAGCTCAACTCCTGCACAGGAAGGCAAGCCATTGAACAAGCACCAGCTCAAAGCCTTCCCTGGAGTCTCTGTAAACACTTGACCGTGAAGAAAATCAGAAGCAGCGATCAGCTTAGCAACGTTATCTAAAGGTCCTTCTAAAAAGCTGTAACAGGAGGGCACTTTTTAAAATTGCTCTGTGACGTCAGAACCCACTCTCAACCCACAGACCCCTTCTTCTTCTGTGTTACATGGTGGCCTCATTTCTAGTTCTTGTGAAATCAATAGGCCATTTATGCTGCAAGGATCTGTCTAGGGTATGCACTTTCTTATTCAATCTGGTGTTGACAGCAGTAATCAAATTTTGCACATACCACCAGCTCTATTATAGCTCAACAGTCACTGGCTGCCAGCCTAGGTCTACTCTCACTAGAAAGGAAAAAAAGACTGAACTGGAGAGAGAATTACAGGAGGAATGAGCTGAAACTGCAAGAGGTGGTGTAGAAGAGAGAGAGAGAAGCAGAGTCATTTTGAGACTAATCCCCTCTCCACTGGGAAGATACAGGCCCAGCAACATCAGCACAGTCAAGACCAGCTGAGCTGACCTTGGCTATTAAAGGCACATACTTTATCCTTCTTTCTGTTATCTGCAAAGACTCTTGGCTTTGAGCATCTAATTATAACCTCCAGTACTGACTAATGAACCTACTACATCTAACCCTGCACAGCAGCAGACAAAGCTAGAGACAAACTACACCCACTGACACCAGGGAGCCCAAGTGCAAAGGAACCTTGAGTTACAGCACCTCCCATGAATGCTCCAGACACTGTGTGGCTTCCCCTTGCAACTTCAGGTGGAATCAAGAAAATGTTAAATTGATCTTATGATAAAAACAAGGTCATCCTTTAAAAAAAACAATGAGGGGATGGAAACCTAACTTTGGCATTCTACTGGACTTGTACTTCTTCCTTGACTTTGGATTCTCTAAAAAAAAAAAAAACACTCCTGCTAACAGATATTCTTTACTTAAAAGCAACATAGATGATGCTATTTCCTGTTATAACACGCAATCTTGTTCTCATTTTTTAAAATTTGAAATAATTTTAGATTTACCAAAAAAAAAATTGTAAAGCCCTAGCCGGTTGGTTTAGTGGATAGAGCATCGGCCAGAAACTGAAGGATCCCGGATTCAATTCCGGTCAAGGTCACATGCCTGGGTTGTAGGCTCAATCCCCAGTAGGGGGCATGCAGGAGACAGACAATCAATGATTCTCTCTCATCGTTGATGTTTCTATCTCTCCCTCTCCCTTCCTCTCTGCAATCAATAAAAACATATTTTTTAAAGTTGTAAAAAATAGTAGAGTTCTCATTCCCTCCTCCCAGCTTCCCCAAATGTCATCATTTTTACATAATCAAAATATAATTATCAAAACCAGAGATTTAGTGCTGATGCAATTTTATAAACTACTCTGCAGATCTCATTCAAATTTCTAATAATTTCCCTTCTTTTTAATAATGATTCAATCCAAGAGCTTACATATAAGCAAATCCTTAAAAATCCAAAATACATCCTTTTCAATAATTCATGCATTATCTAATGAACATTCCTGAGGCCCCTCCCTCCCCATAGTTGTTTTTCATACTAATGAGGTAATGTCATCATTGACCATTGAGTTTTCCCAGCTAGAAATGTTCTTTTCCTTCAAATTGTTTTTATATCTAATCTGTTATCTTATCAAACTTCTCTCATAGCATAGCTCATATAGCTTCACAATCCCTTGGCCAAAATCCTTGGGCTAGGTGTCTTCCCAAATCAGAACTTTTCCCAACTGAGAAAGTGAGATAGCACACAAGCCATCTATTATGTTGAAACATAAACCAGTGAGACCCAACAAAATTTCCCCTAATTAAACACATTAATACATCTGCAGCAAATATGAGTGAGATAAATAAAGATTGGAAAAACATCCCAGCAGTTCAGGTCAAATGTTGCCACCAAATGAGTTCAGGTAAAACTCAGGTTTTACTGACAAATGAATTACAAAGAAAATACCTTTTGGTCTTCAGAGCTCTGTAACTGCAAATGAGGCCACTTAGATCTGTACATATGAAATCCAAGGCCCCACCCACGTCCTGCCCTTTTTTGCTGCATCCTCTGTCTGTCACTCCCTCTTTTGGCAAAATAACCTGCGAGATTATATCTGCCTCTAAGCTCTCTCCATTCCAATCCCCACCTTCCACGGAGCCCCCAGGGTGATCTTTATAAAGCACCTTCTGCTCTCTCGCTTCCAAATGCATAGGAGGATGGAGGTGGGAGTCTAATCTTCAATGAGGTTTACAAAACTCTCCACCACCTGAGCTGACTCCTCCGACTACACAGATCATCTACACAGCATCACACCCAAAGAGAACCCCCTAAAAAAGAGCACAAGCCCTATCTCATCAATATACTCACAACCTAATTCATTCTCTTTAATATTTCCACCAAACTAATTACATTTAGAACACAATTTCCCCCATATTCAAAGACTATGTCAGGACCTTTAACTCTTTTTTTCTAGTTAGAAAACTCTACCTTAATTCTTGACCACATTAACTGACATTACTATCACACGACTAACAAAATCCCACATGTTGACATAAAAGGAATTTTTCACATGATTTTAACAACACATTTCTAAAAATACTCACTCCGTTACTGTTGGTATGGTTAAAACAATTACAGAAAGCAAAAGCCAGGAAAACTTTTCTAAAAACAAGCAAACCCAAATAAGTAACGCCGAGGATGGCACTTAACGGGCTGAGTGCTTTCTCATGGGGATTGTTTTTCCAAAGAACAAAGATATAAATAAAATCTGAAATCATGCCTTTGTTTCCATATTAGTATATGCATGCAACCAAATGACATTATGATCAACAGAATTACGTTAGAGAGAATTAAACAAGATCCCCACCATCGAAGAGTTTATAATTTATCCAAAGCCACCCAGAGGCTGACCTCAAATGCAGACCTTAAGGAAGATGCCAACGAAAGAAAGAAATCATATTTTAAGTATTATTGCTTTTACTTTCTCATATGCAAACAGTCAAAGACACCTACTTTGAATTAAAAGAAAAATTCCTAGAAGTTGTATTTCAAGATAAAATTATAACCTTTCTTATAATTCTCCCAGGAAAATTGCACAGTAGTAGTAATCCCTTAATCAGGGGGGTAGGAAGAGGTTGTAGGAGCCGAAATCCTCTACACCGAGGAGGGTTCTGAGCAGGGAACCCAGGTTCCCTGCCAGCAGTGGTTCTCAACCTTTCTAATGCTGCGACCATTTAATATAGTTCCTCGTGTTGTGGTGAATCGTAATGTAAATACATATCTGTGTTTTCTGATGGTCTTAGGCGACCCTGCTAGTGGTTCTCAACCTGTGGGTCACTGCTGTAGAGCCTAAGACCATCAGAAAACAGGTCACGACCCACAGGCTGAGAACCGCTGCCTGCCAGGGAGGCCTTTCTCTTACAACAGTGTGTGTGTGTGTGTGTGTGTGTGTGTACACACATACACTTGTATGTCTGGCCAAATTGCTTCCAAACAGACCAGCAACTGCCTGGAACCCACTAGTGTGGCATCGGGTGGAACACGCAGACACCATATGGCTGCCAGGAGGTGCCCTCACTTTGTAGATGCCAGGATCCAATCTGCCAGGGCCCTGGCAGGAGACCTGTAGTGTTGTCTGCTATGGCAAGGGTCTCTGGGACAGCCCCTCCGGCTGCAAACATCTCGCATTAGCAGTGAAAAGGAAGCTGGCTGCAGGGTTCCTCCGGGAACAGGCAGAGTAGTTACAGGGATATTAAGAGATTAATGAAACACAAACGCTTTAAAAAAGCAAGAGGAATTTTAAAACATTGTTTTCAAAAAGGAGGGGTGATTTTTCTGGATTTTCTATTTTGTTCTGTTTTTATCAATCAGGCGGGGAAAACATTGTCTTTTCTCATGTGCCTTCGTATTGCCATTCCTTGGCACAGTGCCTGGCACGGGATATGGACTTAATAAATGAACAGTTACTGAAAGGAGAGAGATGAGATGATGTGGCA
Source organism: Lasiurus cinereus (assembly GCA_011751065.1). Taxonomy (NCBI): domain Eukaryota; kingdom Metazoa; phylum Chordata; class Mammalia; order Chiroptera; family Vespertilionidae; genus Lasiurus; species Lasiurus cinereus. The sequence goes on along the minus strand of JAAGEH010000018.1, from coordinate 19,628,318 downwards.
GACGTCAGTGCAGAAGGGACAGTGGGCCAGGACAGTGAGAGGAGCCTGGCCAGCGCCCTCCTCTTCCCACCCCCTCCCAAGAGCACAGAGCAAGCAACATGCCCACCTGAGGCAGAAGGGAGGTGGCAGGGTCTAGGGCACAAGCAAAATCAAAACAGCAGCTCTGAGGCAAACTCAGCAATCCCAACGCTGCAGAAAGACACCGCCGCCGGGACTAGAGAGCTGTGGCCAGGCGAGAAAGGCACTTTCAGGAATATAAAGAGTAATTTGGAAATAAAAGTGCTGTAACAGTAGAGGCAATAACACTGTCTCCCAGCGGGGCTGTGGAGCCAAGGTCAGCAAGCGAGTTTTCCTGAAGTGCAACTGCTGGCTTTGTGAGGAAAACTCTAGTTTCTGGAGGGTTCTAGAACCTCAAGCTTCATGGGAAGGTGTGAAGAGGGAAGCACAAGATTGTGCTTTGTTGTTAACAATAAAACCATCTAGGGAAAGAAGTGATCTCAGTGTCCTGTGGGGCACACAGCCTGTGAATCCGAAGGTGCCCTCTACAATTTTTGTCCCTTGGTCACCTCTTGCCTATGGACCTTTCTGCCCTGAAGCAAACCTGAGGATGCTGGACAGATAGGTGGAAAGATAGGTGTATAACATGTGTGTGTTATCTGTCAGGGGCAACACACCCACCCACTCTCCCATGTGCCATCTCTCTCAACGTGGGAACAAGGCAGCATCACCTACTTGTGACAATTAAGGGCTGAGTGTGGGGAGATAGGAAGGAGCCAGGTGATAATTAGGCAGAACCGAGGCCAAGGAACTGACAGGAAGTATTTTACATCAGTTCCAGGTTCCCAAGGGGTAAGCCGGTGAGGAGCAGAGACTGAAAACAATGCTTATCAGTGGAGAATCGGAGGCAGGGGACTCAGCCACAAGCTCACAGGGGTCCAGGAAAGAATCCTCCTGAGAGCAGGCAGCTAACGATCTGTTTACTGAGCACCCACTGGGTTCCACGCGGAGCAGGGAGCAGAGCCAGTTCCCAGGCCAGGCAAACCACCTCACACCCAGGGCCGTCATGGCCTTAGGGATCATACCGGAGCCCTGTGACAGGCCTGAGCCTGCGAAATATTCAAGGAGGAAGCAAGGTGGGAGTGAACACCACAGAAGCAAGAAACACGCCTACTATTCACGTGTTCTAAGGAGTCACCGAGAAGGTACAAAGAGAAACGGGGGACTCGGAAAGAAGGGAAGAGCCACGCCAGACCCTCAGGTTCCAGGGCGGTCCCTGAGGGAGGATGACTATCCTGGGGTTGGCAGGTGGGGCCCATGTATGTCCCATTTCACACAAAACTCCACTTTCTACAAAGCATTCTCCTCCGGAGTGGTTCCATGAGGAAATCTGTCTGTCTATAAAAGCACGAATACAGCAAATATAATGAACTTTGGTTTGAAATTAGGAATGTTGGACGAAAAGAACTGTTTCCTGGAGGCTGCCAATTCGGTGGCATGCGGGAACTACCAGTGTGTTATTGGAACAGCAGTATGTAATTTGGTCGGTAACAACTGACCAACTTTCGGGACCTCTGAACTTGAAAGTTCCTTCACGAAGCTTTCCATTGATGCCTGTAAAATGCTCACAACTTGAGCTCTGTCAATACCTCAATGCTCATTTGAAAAATGAGGTAACGGAGGTCTGTGAACATGGAGTGAAACCCCAAACCCAGGCTGTGGGTGTTCTCAGGACCAGCTCCAGCTCCATCCCTCTCGTGGCCTCATGCAGCAGCCCTGGCTCTCAGCAGCGGTCGACAAACTCATCAGTCCACAGAGCCAAATATCAACAGTACAACGATTGAAATTTCTTTTGAAAGACAAATTTTTTAAACTTAAACTTCTCCTAACGCCACTTCTTCAAAATAGACTCACCCAGACGGTGGTATTTTGTGGAAGAGCCACACTCAAGGGGCCAAAGAGCCACATGTGGCTCGTGGGCCGTGGTTTGCCGACCACTGGCCTAAACCAACAGGAAGCCCAGACACTGCAAATTTGTTTTCCTGAAAGTAAAAGACACCATAAAACACTTCCTCTCTTCCTCAGTCACAGCCAAAAAACAGATGACACCAGGAGGAAATGCATGTTCCTCAAGAGCAGGAGGTTCCAGGTATCAGGTGGCAGCAGCTGCCGCAGAGAGCAGCCCCACCCCCATGCCCAACCCCATCCCCACCCCCACCACAGTCCCAAACTCAGCACCAACACAAGTCTCAGAACCTTGAGGTCACTCAGAAGGGAGTCTTTCAGCAACAGAATGAAAAAAAAAAATACCAACACACTTCCACTCCCCAGGGCACTGAAATCACAGCCCCGAAGAAACAAGGTGGTTACTTAACACAGGAGTCACTAACTCACCCCTCCACACCGGAAAGAGGGAGAGGAAAGGGAAATGAAAGCAAGTGACTCTAGGTTCTAAGTTTCATATGCAAGAACACCCAGCAACAGGTGCAGCGTTCCGGTGCAATAATGACTCTCAAAACATCTTTCACCTCCTCAGCAAAGAAACCCCCAGCATTAGCAACGATGTCAGAGGTGCAAAGCATCAATCATGTCTTTGCCACAGCAATCTTGTTAAAAAAAAAAATCAGCAAACATATCAAATAATATTTCTCTGCTGACACGACTATTTTTACATAGTCCCATCCTACAACAGTTTACTGGAAAATAATTTAAATGTTGGTTCCGACAAAAACATTTTTTAATGTCAGTGATTAGTATAATGCCGGGCACATAGGAGGCAGGCAATAAATATTTACTGAATGAATGAATGATGAATGAAACCAACAAGCAGGTAAACAAAATGTTGTTTTCACAAATAAAGGTAATCAAACTCTCACTTTCAGGATGGTAGATAACTACAGTTTTCCCTAATTTCTCCGAGAACAAAAGATTGTTGTCAGAAGCCAAGAATAAGAGCTATCACCAACGAACATCTACGTCAGGGGGAGCCTATCCCTGAACCCCCTGACTGAAGCACTCTGGGACTAGGGGGTCTATGCAAGGAATTCTCATTTGGAGAAAACCAAATGGGAAAAGCAGTAATAATGATCTGAGCAATCCACCTTTGGGTTTTCCTTTCTTTCAGTACAATGTTTCATGTAACACTATCCACTTGCCATTACTACACAGTTTATAGAATAAGTTTTGTTGTACAGTCTTTTCAACATGATAATAATCCACTGATTATATCTCATAGAAGATGTCTTGTGCTATATGTGATGAGTATAAGAAAAATATGTGTGGATAAGATGGAGTAGAAGTGGAGCCATTTTATGAGCTATGAAAACTGACAGAAAAAATGGAGGGAAATGGCAATGAAATTGAGCCCACTGATGAAGGATGTCTGTCATAGAAATGCTGTACCAAATAAAAAGAATTATCAGTGTGAGAACATCACTGATTTACATCAGATGAAGACTTACATAGTGATACTAATTATAAAAATAAGGATTTGGAGCACAGATAAAAATAAACCTTCAAAATTTCCAGCAGATGTCAGAGAACTGAGAAATACAAATAAAAATATAAAGAGGTGCCCGGTGGCTGAGCATTGACCATAAACCAGAAAGATCACGGTTCAATTCCCACTCAAGGTACATGCCTGGGTTGTGGGCTCGATTTCCAGTGTTAGGCATGCAGGAGGCAGCCAATCAATGATTCTCTCTTATCATTGAAGCTTCTATATCTCTCTTCCTCTGCCTTATTTACTGAAATCAATAAAAATATTTTTTAAAAAGAGAGTAGTAATTGTTTAAAATTATAATAAGTAACTCAATTTAATAATATTCTATTTAATTTTCTTTTAATTCATGAATTTTGTTTATAACAGTATTTAATATTCCCAATAGAATTTCTCTCATCCTATATATTCAATTTAAGGTATCCTTTGGTTTTTCACCTCATTCCTTCCAAGATCCAAAAGAACTCCTACTTTCTTTTACCTCCAACCCAGAGGTATTGAATAAAATTCTTAGCTAAGATCCTATGTGCCTAGTTAAGAATTACTAACTTCAAGCAATAAACTGGAATAGCAAATCTCTTTTAAGAGTGCTTTCGTGTGTTTTTTAATGATATATTTTCATTTATTCATTCATTTCACAAGTTCCATCATCCCTACAGGCCAGGGACTATGCCAGGCACTACAGACAGCAGTGAACTAAAAAATCTTGCTCTGCCGAGACCAGTTTGGCTCAGTGGATAGAGCGTCGGCCTGCGGACTGAAAGGTCCCGGGTTCGATTCCGGTCGGGGGCATGTACCTTGCTTGGGGGCACATCTCCACTGTGAGGCGTGCAGGAGGCGGCTGATCGATGTCTCTCTCTCATCGATGTTTCTAACTTTCTCTCTCTCTCCCTTCCTCTCTGTAAGAAATCAATAAAATATTAAAAAAAAAAATCTTGCTCCTTCCTTTACAGAGAGCACAGTGTAGGGACTATCAATAACCAAGTTAAAGCAAACAGCACTGTGATATTTGTGTGAAGCAACAACAGGGCAGATGGCAGGAGATAGGAGGAAATCTACTTCAGGTGGGGAGTCAGGACAGGCATCGCTGATGAGGTGCAATTTATTCCCATGCCCAACGCCAGAGAGAGTGGAAGGGGCTAGCCAAGTGCTGGGGGTCAGATATTCCAGTCAGAAAAAAGAGCCTGTAAAAAGGCTATTCCTGAAGCTACAAGCCAGCCACAAACTGGGTGATGAACGGAGAGGAGGCTCATCATTAATATGCCAATGGCATCTCGCCATGTGACTCACCCAACACGCCTTTGCATTTACACACACTTTCCCCTCTGCCTGGAACCCCTCCCTTCTACTCACTCTCTGCCACCTCAAAAGTCCCTCCTCTGAGCTACATTCCCTGACCCTCCAAAGAAAAACAAAACTTCAGGAGTCAATCCTTCCTTACTGTGTTCCCATAGCATCTAGTACATGCCACTATCATACCTCTTACCACACTGCACGGAATTGCTGTAGTCAAGGACCTAGAGGCAGGGATCTTGCCTTATTTGTCTGTTTCCCAGCAATCTGTTCTGGAACATGACTCCAGCAGACATGCAGTAAATGATGAGTGAGTGAGCGACCACACCAAGAGAGGAATAAATAAGTTAAACGAAGGCGTTTGGAAGGGCGCTATGGCTACAACTCATTAACCCATTTGTAGTTTCAAAGACAGGATGTTTTCTATCCCCCTAGTATTTTCAAACCCTTTGGGGCAAATCATCTTGCATCACAGAGAAGTGACAAGACAGTTTTCACAGTGTTCCATTAGACACCCGCCCGGATCCATTCAGATTGGACAAGCATGCATTCCATTCCCTGACAGGTGGACACAAGGCTCTGAGGCGGACAGTCACCCTGCCCTAGACCAGTAAGCAAAGCAAATCACATTTCCAAAGTGTTGTGAATGACCGACCTTGTAAGATTTTTTTACATGTAATTTATCTTTTTCATAATGTTAAGGAAAACTGCTTCCTTAAAAATTCCAAGGTCACCCAGAGGACAAAAATCATTGAAAACCTGTCTCTCAGAACTGTCCACACCAATTCAGAGCTCACTGAGTCCTGCCAAGGTTTTCTTTCTACCAAGGATGGACTAAAGGTTAAGGAGCCACCACATTTTCAGCGAGTCTTCTTTACCTGCTTGCAGCTCCCTGCCATCTCCAAGCGTGAAATCAGACTCCACGTCCAGGTCTCCTTGGCTCAGCATGTCCTCCAAAGGCAGTTAAGATTCACCAACCAACCACGCATGTTTTCTAAAGTCGCCGGAGAATGTGCTTTTATAGAGTCAAATTGAAAAACAAGGCCGAACTGTATGGGAACCACAGCGAGAGGAGTCCCTCCCAACTGCCCCGACCAGAATGGTGACATTCCTGCCTCAGCACAGCCCAATCCTGGTCTATTCCGTCTGAGCCTGAGCCTCTGCCAGGCTGGGGAGCCTGTCACTTTAAATCCGGATGTGTGACAGCACTTATCTGCCTAGGAACATGGAGGTGTGCATTTTGGCTGTTCAAATTGCTTAGAATATAGAGAAGCCAAGCACTTGCTCGCTTTTTCTTGGGTTTTCCTTCCACTGGAGCCAAATGAAAATGTAGGTGGGCAAAGATGTTTAGAAATTAAACAACTTTTTGAAATGTTCCTAAGTGTCCAACTCTCACAAAAGAGCTTGTTCTCATAAAGTTTACAATCAATTTTTCAGCCTATATATTCCAAATGAATCGCTAAAGCTTTTAGGAGCCATCCATTAATACCCTAAATAGTGCATGTGGTCAAGCTGAAAGGTGCCTCTCCAACCAGGATTAAAAATATGACTGAGTGAAATACAAACTGCACCTTTCTGCCAACCTCAACGCACACCCACTGCTCACTTCACCCCCAATCACTTTCCTTGTTCACGCTGGCCATAGGCCAAGGTCTGCCCTACTCAGGGCCCGCACATGGGCTCTGCCCTCAGCCAACGCCCTCTACCCTCTTCACATGTCGACTGCAATATGGCCTGCCTCCCTACTAGTGCCCAACTCAGGCAGGTAAAGACCCATCAGGATACACTGCCACAGCATGCAGCACACACCTCCCCTAGGCAATCAGACAACTGTTAGTACATCCTTCCCTTTGATAACTTTTTCTTCTATTAGTCTACACATCCCAGAGGCCAGACAGCATGTCTGTAGTGAGTATCAATTTTCCTGACCGGGCCCAGTGCAGCGGGATATGAGGCACACAATAGTTACTTCCATTACAGATTGTTGTCGCTATAAAACTACATGGCACGCTGCTATCAGCTCTAAAAAAATCAATGTTCATTTTAAACCATCAACTTTGTCAGGGGTTATTACAAACCAGGGCATCCATGAACTCAGAAAGGGGAAAAGCAGATATTTTTCACTAACCTTTAACAGAAACTTGCATCATGTATTACAAAGGTAGGTCATAGAGCACACTATTAGTAATTCCTTTGACTGTATCACCAACAAAAATCATAGCCATTTTCATAAGACGTTACAGATACAAAAAATTGGCTGATTATCACCTCAGAACAGTATGGGAGCTACTGGGCAAACTGTTAGATCTTGTCACTGAATGCACTAATAAAAAAAAAATATTACTCTATTACAGACTTCTTAAGTATTTTGTAACTGAATTTTTATATAATTGGTTTTCCAGTATAATGCCCTGCATTTTATTTTATGCATTTTAAAACATTTCTCTGGATTCACCAAACTGTGAAAAAGGTCCATGGGGGGGGGAAAAAAAAAAACAGAGAGGTGATGAGAATAAAAAATGAAAACTCTGATCTACGTCATCATCAAGAAATTCAAACACTGATGTACCAAGAAACACAATCTGTTTTCAATGGACTGAACATAATTTTATTCACTGGGAAAGGGAGTAAAAATAAAAACATAATCTAAAAAAAGACAATGAGAACAGAATTATTAAGAAGTCATTTTTTCAATAAAAACCTCTATTTTTTGTACAAAACAACTATAAAAGACGAAGTTCTCGAGGGACATTTACAAGGTTAATAGTTACTATACAGTTCAACTGTTCTACATCCTTGATCTATTCTTGATAATGATAAAACTTCTACTTCTTCCAGAAAGACTAATCTTTGATCCAGAGAGCCCTCGGGCTGGTAAAGGGAGAAACAAGGCGGGTAGGGTTACAAAATATACCACAGCCTATCATCTTACTTCTGGATCAGCTCTGGGAATATATGCACATACCCACCAGGAGGAGTAACAGAGTAGTTAGTACTCATTAACACCTTACAGTGAGTTGCTTTAATAGCAGTAACACCCACTGCCCTCCAATAAAAAAAGGAGGCAGTCCAGAGAAGGGAGCAGCCAGGCCTCCATGAAGGTAGCAGGCCAATGGACAACATCTAGAGCCTGGGACAGGAGAAAAGAAGCTCAGAAAAGGCACGTAAATCAAATTTTGCAGACCCTCGATGGCAGCCAGTGATCCCGCTCTCCTGATTAGGAATGCTCTGGAAGACTGAATACACAGTTTTCCTCACACAAATTAAGACAGTCTCCGGCCAGTTCCCTTCAGCAGCTCCAGTTACATTCAATGTCATTTTCATTCTTTCCCACCAAAAGGAAAACAATGGTGGGGGGGAGGGAGAGGACCGGTCCTTGCACCCCTGCTCTGTCCTTCCCACTTGCCCTCTCCCTCATCCTCCCTGCTTACTCTAAAACTCAGATTGAACTGTACAGACAGGTTTCACATCTCTTTCTGAATATTAGCACAGTTAACATAAAACTAAAATATTTCAAGAAATTCACACACCTCAACTCCCAGCAGGATATTTCCCGGAAATCTGTGAATGCATTTATTCTGAGGCACAAAACCACAAGACGGCTATCAACAAAAGGGAGCGAGCCGTTGCCCTGAAGTCCGGGGAGACCAGAGCAGCAGAAAGAACACTCAGTTTGGGGCCACGGTTTAATCTTGGAAAGCCATGTCCTCCCTCTTTGACTGAGATCCCTCAATTATCAAGCAAAGGGAGTAGACTTAGATGGTCCCTTAAAGCATCTTCTAGCTCTAAAGTCCTGTTACAACAGCCATCCATGGTTATAAGTGAGTGGGAAGGACAGAAGCCCACTTACGTCTAAAATGGTGCAGAAGTCAGGAAATGCTGGAAAGAGATCATTTCAGCCTCAAGGTCTCATTCGGAATTCTATTATTTAATTTGTACTGCATTACTAGTAAACTAAAGATACACAGCATAAGAAATGTCTAAAAGAAAATAGTCCGTAATCACTAGCAATACAAAAAGAATGTAATGTGAGGAGAAACTTGCTCAAATTAAGTTGGATATTTACAGTTCACATGCACATTAAATGATTTCTAAGGCCCTGAAGCCTGGCAAAAGATAGAGGAAGTGGTGGGATAACCATGCCTGACGGTGGTAAGAAATCAGTGCTGAGAAAAGACAGCTCTTGAAAAAAATGTAGACCACATTATTCCCAGAGGTTTACGTGACTGCCAGGACAGTAATATTGAGCGCATGTTCTACACCTTCAATTCATTTTCCAGCAGAAGTTTTTCCAAAGTAAATCTCCCATTACCTCTTTCTCAATCTGTATCAAAGTCATAAATGCTCATAGTTTTGGGGGTTTTTATTTAATCAAATAGGACTACCACAAAATTCAGCAATCCTGCCCAGCCCTCCCTCTCAGCAGGCCAGCCGCTTCTGTTCATTACCTGTTTGTTCTGACACTCATTTATGCATTTCTAAATGCTGCCCTTATACTATGGTTTCCAGATTGGAGGTCAGACATTATTTACAGAATTTTATTACAGTAATTAAGGATCTACTTCCCTTTGTCCACTCTTCCATTCCCTATCCAGTGGTGATTTTGTTGTTTTGTTTAAGGAAAATCAGTATTCACACATTTGGAGGGGTTTTTTTAAAATATGTTTTTACTTATTTAAGAGAGAGAGGAAGGAAGAAGGAGGGAGGAGAGGGGAGAGAGAGAGAGAAAGAGAGAGAGAGAGAGAGAGAGAGAGAGAGAGAGAGAGAAACATTAATCAGTTGCCTCCCATATACACCCCATCAGAGGACCAAACCCACAACCCAGGCATGTGCCCTGACCAGGAATCAAACTGGCAATTCTTCAGTGCACTGAACAATGCTCAACCAACTATCCAGTTGTTCTTTTTTTCTTATATCATCCTTTATCATCCTTTAAATTTCCTATATCTTTCTCATTCCCCAAATCTGATTTTATATAGCATCCTGTTTTGTTTCGAAGATGCAATTAGTTTCCCACTTCTCTGGGGGTATTTATTATATATCACTTTCCTGTTTCCCCTAAATTCCTTTATCCTGCTGTTTGTTTGGGGGCGGCATCAATCCTCAAATTCCTGGCTCCTGGCAGCCCCTCACATATTAAAATGAGGCCATCAAATGCTCAAGTTCCATGAGCTTGGGTGTCGCTTGATGACTGGGGAGCTCAAAGTAGGTAAGCAATTTCAATGCTGTAACTACACTGGACTCCCAATGAAAGCATTCTCCGAATTGGAGCTGGTGTGCTTTAGGAATTCCAGAACAGGTGTGCCAGGGTTTCATCCTCCTGGTAATCCTTAATCTTCCTGTGGTCAAACCAGAGCCCCAGCATCTTCTCTAGGTCAGGGACCCCAAATCAGGGTTCAGTTTCCCCAGGGAATCTCTGTTCTCTTGTGCAAATGGGGAAGAAGGGAGGCAAAGTGTGCTGTTCACAGATCTCAACCAAACTCCCAGTTTTTACCACCACCCCTCATCTCTCCCCCCACTCACCTCTTCCTGCTGATCCAACTACAGACAATACTGGTGATTCCAAGTCAGGGACCTGGTAAATTCTGAGAGATATACCTGGAAGCCTCTTGCCATTGGCCCTGCTCTGGAACCTCAGTAGTAACCACTCCACCACCATCTCCCAACATGGGACGCCTTGCCCATCCATGGCTACCTTGTCTCCACTTTCCTCTGGACACATGAATTTACTCCTTTTTATTCTTTTCCCATAATTATAGTGATATCATGGCAGCAAGCAGTGATAAATATATGCACTCTACCACTTTCAGCTGTAAGATCTGCTCTCTTCAAACATCCTTAGGAAGACTCCCTATGTGGTCTCATTACCATGAGCCAGGCACCGATTTACATGGTGCCATATGCAGGCAAAGACTTGGTCCTCACAGACTCGAATTCTAAAAGCAATTTTGCTGACTATATTATGGCCGAAGCCAGACTTTGTACAGTAATATCCATAACATCAGATGGATCTGTCAGTTATTTATTCTCTTCGTGATTAGGTCCGATTTGGAATTTGAATTCAACATTTACAATATGACACAAAGCGATTTCACATGTAGAAAAATTTTACAGTTATAGCATATTACATTTCTTTGCTTGACCTTCAAATGTGAAATTTAATTTGCATTTAGTAATTTATTATGCCCAATTTTAAGTGCTATTTGGGGACTTTATTTTTTTAATATATTTTATTAATTTTTTACAGAGAGGAAGGGAGAAGGATAGAGAGTTAGAACTATCGATGAGACAGAGACATCGATCAGCCGCCTCCTGCACGCCCCCTACTGGGGATGTGCCTGCAACCAGGATACATGCCCTTGACCGGAATCGAACCTGGGATCTTTCAGTCTGCAGGCTGACGCTCTATCCACTGAGCCAAACCGGTTTCGGCATTATTTGGGGACTTTAATGCACATTCACTTTATAAACTAATAATACTAAATTGCATTATAACTTTATTAAAAATTCCAATAAATTGTATCTCTGAAAGTGTATGCTAAAATAAACATAGAAATCCAAAGTTCATCTATTTAAAAAAATGATAGGTGTATCAAGTATATTACTAATGAAAGAAAAAATACCCAATGTAGATAGCCCTATAACCCAACAGCTCAGTGCCTCACAACAATGAACAGGGCTGCCTATAAGTTTTAAAAACACAAAGAGCCATTCCCTTCTTGGCTGAAAGGGAACACATATGTTTCTGATAGTAACATGCTGAAATACAGAAATAATTTTTCAAGACCTTCTTTTGGATCAGAAAGAACTTCACAGCTGGATGCCAATATTCCCCACAAAACCCAATGAAATTGATGTGGCTACCTATAAAGAGAGTGGAAACTTCTCAAGCTAATAAAAGTAAGGTTTTCCAGCATATTCATAAAATTGCAAACTTTAGCATAAATTATGTGGTTTGGTAGCTCACATACAGCCAGTTTGATTGAGCCACTGGAAGTCATGGAAGCTCATAAAATATATTTGCTCAAGTCATGATATATCTTTAATGTATCACAAAAAGATGGTAAGAAAGCAAGAAATTTAATAATATGTTCTTTATTTTCTTTAAACTTTCCTGTTTCTGCAATAGCTAAAGTAAGTAAAGATAATGACTACTAAGTGATTTCAAACTTAAGGCAAAATCAGTATTAATGTTGTGCTCTTTGGATTCTGACCCAGGCATGTTTAATAGCCCCTAGCATTCAAAACAGAGGATCTCCAACCTTTATTTCCTTGCTCCCTTCCACCACATCACTAAATGGAGCAGGAGGATTTTTCCACTCTCATTCAAATGATAATAGTTTTATCATTTATAGTAACCAATTAGTGCTGATAAAGGAATATAGATGAATGATGTTCACAATTTTACAAATAATATTTATAATCCACAATTTACCTAGTAGTCATGACAATTTAATAGCCTTCTGAAGGAAGTGTAATTGATTCAATTACCAAAGTAAGAATTACTAAGTTTCCTGCATAATTAGAAATGTCTTCATTACTTAAATGTGGGAAATAGACCTTAAAATCCTAAGACAGCCAAAACAGTTCCACTCCCTACATTCAGACAGGATTTACCTTCTAAAAAGATCAAAATCAAATACTCCATGCACATTTTCCTATGTCTTTAGCCTAAGCATTCTATTCGTTAATCCTTTACACACATATCCAGCCCCTGTGTGCCAAGCGTCGTTCAAGGCAGTGATGTAAAATGGTCTATGAAGTCCTTTTACTTTGTACCCCACACTCTGCCCATCAGTCTCATCTAGCGGGTCCTCATGTTGAAAATGCTTCTGAGTCAGTGTCTTTCATCTCCGGTGCCTACTAAGGAAAGATAGAAATCCCATATGATGCATCACTGCCCTGAGTTTTGTGGGAGAAAGGAATTCCTGGCCCACAAAGTGACCTGCAGGACAGCTGTTGAGAGGGCTCTCACAGACTTTGGGGATTAGCTGGTACAGGTTTCCAGATGCAAGAGGGTAAATCCAGTAGACACACTGAATGGGTACTCACTGAGACAGGACAGTAAACTCAGCAGACATATCAGCTGGGTGGTCACTGAGATAGGACGGTAAACCCAGCAGACACACCAGCTGGGTGCTCACTGAGACAGGATGATAAACCCAGTGGACACACTGGCTGGGTGCTCACTGAGACAAGACAGTAAACCCAGTGGACACACCGACTGGGTGCTCACTGAGACAGGACACGTCACAGGGAATCACAGAGAGCACTTGTTGCACAAACATCCAGACAGCTAACAAACAGAAACAGCCAGATCCGAAGCAGAGGCCACATGTGCCAAGCAACCGACACCGCGCTCCATTTTGGTAACTATAAAGTTTCTTAGGTTTCCTTGTAATCAGATCACTTCAAATTTACTTACTCTCATGAGTATTTTCTCAGAGTTACAGTCTGAGCACTAAATGCTACAGGTAGCGATTGAGAGTGTGGCCCAGCTACCTGGGTTTAACTCTGCCACTCGCGACGTATGCTGTGGGGGGTAAGCCACTTCATCTCTCTGAGTTTTGGTTTCTTGCTTGTAAAATGTGGACGATAACAGAAGTGCCCTTTCACAGGGCTGTTGTGAGGATTAAATGATTTCATATATGTGTGTGTGCTTATATGCATATATTCCTACATACACATATATGAAAGTGTATGTGTCTATGTATATATTCCTGTTCACACATATATGAAAGTGTGTGCGTATGTATATATTCCTATTTACACATATATTGAAGTATGTGTGTGTATGTATGTATATAATCCTACTTACACATATATGAAAGTATGTGTGTACCTATATGTACATATTTCTACATTCACATATATAAAAGTGTGTGTGTGTGTAAATAAGAGTAAAACAGCTTAATAGTGACTAGCCTAGGAAGCATGCAAGAACCATTAAACTACTCTTCTTATTACTGCAATGTTTTTTTAATTTCTTTATTGATTAAGGTATTACATATGTGTCCTTATCCTCCCATTATGCAATGCTTCTTATACACCAAATTATTGCATGTGGTGTCGCAGGTTAAAGTTAAGGAAACACTAAACATGTACAACTGTGTTTAATATGATGAGCTAGAGATGATTTAAGTTTTCCAGTTGATTCCAAACACCTGTGCCATACAGCCACTGACACATAGTAAGCTTATCCAGGTGCTTCAGCCAGCACCTCCCTCCTCCCCATCCTCATCGGCAGGAAAAAGCTAGCAGAGAATCTGGCAAATAACACACAAGTGGAAACTCGGTTGCTGGGAAAGTACTTAAGAGAATTTAAGAAGGTGACTGGGGTGAGGGGTCCTGGGATTAAAGGAGGCTTCTGCGAGTCCATCACCAGCCTGAATCCTAACATTGCACACCACAGCTGACAAAGGAAGGGGTGAAAAGCAGCGTGACACTCATTGTTTTGACTGCTTTTACACTAACTGATTTTAATGTTTTACTGCGGTAATCCTACCGATGAGAAACTGCCTTTTCCTCCTGAATGCTCCTCTCACCTTAGTCAATACACTTCCTCTCTCTCTTGCTGCTTCCCCTACACCCTACACCGTGAGGTCCAACCAGAATGTCAAAGTGTGTACGTCTGAGTATTTGTCAGCCAATGTAGTGGCTGGAAACATGGGTCAGAGTCTATTCTGCCAGACTTGGTAACCCTCTGTCTCCCTCAATATGCCTGCAGAGAGTCAAGAGCAAGCGATGCAAAGAGAGGACGAGAGCGCAGAAATGAAGGGAGTAACAATAAAACAACAGCAACAAAAGTGAGAACCTCTAACAATATTAGGCAAAACACTCTTTTTTTTTTTATAGCAAAGGTGGAGATTTACTGAAGAACAATGGGGAGAGGGAAAGAGGCCCACAGAATGTATTCCCATGTAAGGAGGGGGAAAGAGTTCCCTAGGCGAACACTCTTAACTCCTTCTATCTTGACAGCAACTCTAGGAGCCATTACAATACAGCAGAATCATTTTTTCTTCCACCAAGTCCCCAGTATTGACATTTTTTTAAATTTACTTTGAGTCACTTGGGACCAAAAATTGAAGATAGAGAAACACATCTCCAATAAATCTTATGCTGTAGAAGATTCCATAAGGGGAGCCTGCTAGGTCACCTTATTTGCAAAAATGAGAAGACAGGAAGCAGAAGGATGCTGGTGAAACAAGTTACTCTTAAAGAATTATCATCCAAATCTGTAGTCCCAAGTCTCATAAAATGTCTCATAGAACAAATAATTTAAAGCATTTTGTCAACAAATTTTCAAGTGCCGAAGTCTCTGGCAAAGGCTCCACGCAGGGACAGAAAGTCTGACATACCAAAAGCAGCTCTCCCAGGCAGCCCCAGACCCTCCACTTAGCAGCATGAAGGGCAGACAAATACCTTTGGGCCAGGACAATAGAAGAGGGAAATGCACGCAGCTTAATTTAGACAATTACAAAAGAGTAATAAGAAAAAAAAGACCTAATAAAATATAAATTTACTTTAATCCAAAATCATTTAAAATGTGCCTTTTATTTTTCAATGGGTAGTATAAACTAAGCAGCACCTTATTTCTTGCTATCTTCCAAGTGCTCCTGGAGGAGTAAGAAAGAAGGGATATACTGCAGGAAGATGTTTCCTTAAAAAACTGCATGCGACAGAGAAGTCCAGGCCACTGCATCATGACCAGAGTATTTTGCAGCCTCTGAAGAGTTGCCAAGAACTTTCCGTATATATTACAAAGCATTAAGAAAAATCCTAAAAGCAGAGTACCTAAGCCAAAAAATGAAACTCGGAAAACAGATAATAGGTCAAGAAATAAGAAAACGTATGGACTTGAGGTTTGTAAAAAGAAAAATCCCATCTGGAAGCTATTTCCAGGAGAGGAGGAGAGGAAAGAAAAGACGCAGAAAGAATGCTCATGTTAGGAATTACTGACTGTGAGAGGAGACGTCCATGCACCACTATGGAAAAAGTACCATGACAGATGACCAAATCGCGAAGTGTTTCTTGAGAGGAAAGTCTGAGAACCACTTTTTAAAGATTAACTTGTGAAAAGAAAGATAAGAGCAGGTACTATCCTCATGTGACGAAAATTGGATAACTTACCGAGATACCAGAATCGTTTAAAATGGCTGCTGGTTTAAGGCAAAACACCAGAAAACTTCCTCCCATCTGCACTGGAAAAGGTAATTTTATAAATGTGTACCTGAACTGCCACAAGGGAGAGTTCTATTAGTCCAGAGATCACATGCAGCGGAAGAGGTATCTTGCTCCACATTATTCACTGTCCCATTATAAAGTTACGGGGAAAAGGTTTTGGAACTCCAAGGCCAGGTGGGGGAAGAAAAACTGTGCTTCACATCAGCAAATGTCTTTTTGAAAAGTGATTGATAATGTCAGCCTGATAACTAATCACTTTCCTCTTTGCATTGCCTAATATAACACTTGGAGATAAATGTGCATCTGAAGTTAACAAGAGGACAGGGCACCTCATCTAAAGCAAGCAGAATTTCTGTGAACTGGCTCCTCTTGTCCTTATTTTACTTATCAAGTCTTTTCTTCCTCTGTCTGCATTGCTGTTGTCTTTTTTTCTTCAGATTCTTCTTCTTATGGAATTTTTTTTTTTTTTTTAGCAAACTGGAATAAAACAGGGAATAAGTCTTTTAATTAGTACAAAGAAACTTACTATAAGACCTAGCTGATAATTCAAATGTATCCTCGTCTGAAACAAAAACAGTTAACGTTTTCCCCATGGAATTATTGCAGGGAGTAAATGAAATAATGTATTTTAAATGCCCCAGCACACAAGCTTAGCTCTCTGCCTCCTTCTACTCTTCTAGGAAGTACCTTTTCAATCTCAAATTAATTTTCCTCATGTGCTGTAGATTTAGCAAGTAATCAATTAGTTCACACATTGCTAACTTTTATGGTGCAACTAACTAGGGTTACAATTTTAAAAGGTTAATGTATATCCAGATACTTCCATAAAAAACATTGACTCTGGCTAAGATTCCTGGACCTCTATATTACATGAAGTAAAAGTTTAACAAATCATGTTTAATTTTAAATGAGGGCCACGTACAGGAACATACTGCTCACAAAGGGACTGGTGTACTACTTTTTACCCAGACCTTCTCACTCCTGGTGTTTTCTCTGAACCTAATTGCATTTCCCAATCCAATGGCACCCCGCAAGGAGCCCACTGTAACACCAATAGCATGAAGGACAGCCATGGGGTCACTAAGAGCCACCAGTGGTCACTTGGGTGCAAATATGAATCACTATCAGTCTGTAGGCTTTTTAATATAATAATGAAAAGAAGAGGAGTGGAGGATGAACTACTTTGGGGATATGGGTATTAACTCTCCACTCACTGTCTCTTCCATTTCGGAGCCAGGTGTGTAGGGAACAGACCAAGGCAGCAAGGAGGCCATGAGCCACGGACTCCTGCGATGAGCCCAAGCAGCTCACAATGTCATGATATTCCCAGCCGTCCAACTGTAGCCACAACTACTGCACAGGATCATCACAGAACAAGTCCCAGGATTCCAGATGGATGAAGGGCTTTCCTACAGACCTCTCCTCATCCCAAGCTGCCACACTGCAGTAGAAAGTCTGCCCACCGCAGGGGCACCAGGCCCTGGTGCTAATGAGGCTGATATCCGGCCAGCACAGTAACTGAGGAAAAAGAACACCTTCTCTGCACAGAGGCACAGCCCCCTAAGTAAGTATGTCCCTCAGATTCTCTCTCTCCAGAGGGACCACCTTCATCCAACTGTCTTCCCAGAAGGGCTGTTTTGTCCTACTATTCATAAAGGCAAAGCGTTGCCCATCCGCAATCCTGATGGACCTACACACTAACCTCACCACCTTTATGAGATTCCTTTGCCCGGAGCACCAAAGCCAGTGCTGTGAGAACAGGAACCAGAGTCGGGAACTGGCCCTGCCCAACAAGTGTCAGACCTCAGCCAGTTTCCCCACCCCTGACTTCTGCTGCTATCATGCCAAACACCCCAAACTTCCTCTCTCTACCCTCCATTTCACCCATGCCTTGCCCACACTCCCATGGTCCTGGCCCAGGGCCCTGGGCCACTGCCCTGCCAGGCCAGGAGGAAGAGCCACCCGGCTCTAGAAAAGAGGATCAGTTGCAGACCCTGCCAGCCGGGCGACCCTCCTTCCTGACCCTGCTGGTGAGCTTCCGAGGCACTAGCTCAAGAAACAGTGTCACACAGGCTGCCACCTCCAATGGCACTCGCACTGCCCCAGGGTCTTCAGCAACCATGAAATGTGAAAGAGGATTCGCACGCTGGCTTATATTCCAAAGCTTCAAACAGCAAATTAGAAATGAGAGAGAGAGAGAAAAGGATAACAGAATACCTTCCCCTCGGCCTACAGTGAGCACTAAAAAAATGCAATGCATGAATGTGCCGGGCGCAGATCAACACTGAGAAAACAGGCACCATCACACAAGGTGCACAACTCTCCATCCGTGTCCAAAGAGCCCTGAAAACCCCAGGTTCTGTTCATAACCCACTTGGCAGCAAAACGTGACCTGAACTGACTTCAGACTACTTATAACCTTGTTTGTGTCCCATTTAGTGGCAATATTCACATATTTTACCCCAGAAATAGTAATATTTTTCACTGCAGGTGCTGTCCCAAACTCTCCCACAGACATTACAGCTATTATGGGATATGTACCATAAGCTCCCTGAAAACACATCTGGTTCTTGGGGCTCTGGATTCGGAATTGAAAGAGAAAAGGGAATCCTCGTGCACTGCTGGTGGGAATGCAGACTGGTGCAGCCACTGTGGAGAATAGTATGGAGTTAACTCAAAAAATTTAAAATGCAGCTCCCATTTGACCCAGTGAGCCCACTTATAGGAATATATCCCAAGAAACCAGAAACACTAATCAGAAGGGATATGTGCACCCCTATGTTCATAGAAGCACAATTTACAATAGCTAAGATTTGGAAACAGCCTAAGTACCCATCAACAGATGAGTGCATTAAAAAACCGTGGTACATCTACACAGTAGAATACTATGCTGCAGTAAAAAAAGAAGGAACTCCTACCATTTGCAACAGCATGGATGGACCTTATTTTGCTTATTAAACTAAGCAAAATAAGCCAATAGGGGAAAGATAAATATTGCATGGTTTTACTCATTTGTGGAATATAATGAAGAATATAAACTGAGAAACAAAAATAGAGCCAGAGGGGAAAAAAATTTTAGAATGTAATAGAAGCAATCTTGTTATTTGCAGATTTTTAATATTTCCTACAACTTCTGTGATATTATACTATATTAGTACAGTTTGGTAATATCATATTTAAAATATTTTTTCTTTAAATATTAATGTTAATTGTATGACATATATTTTAAATCCCTTTTCTTAAAGTATTAATGTTTATTGTATGTAAACAGCTAATTATTTTGTATCTAATATCTGATAATAAACTTATTTTGTATATTGGAAAAATAATAATTTTATTGCTGGAAAAAAAAAAGTGTATCATTACCCACCCCTAACCTGAAGGAGGTGAGGGCTTGCTGGGTCAACCCTAGAGCAGTCTTCGAAGGTCAGTTGTCAGGAGGTCTGAGCACAGCTGTAGCTCAGCCCTGGGGCAGGTTAGAATCAGTCTTCTCCTGAAGCTGGCAGGACAAGTAGGGGAGGAAAGAGCTGACAGGCTGAGCAGAGGAAAGACAGGGAAGCCAAGCCCTCCCCAGTACTTCACTGGCTCTCAGAGGACCCAAGCCATCAAGCACATTCTTATAACGGTGGAGTCATTTTTTTCCTAGATTTTCAAGTGAATCTAGTTTTCAGTCCCAACACTGGTTCCCTTGAGTCTGGGCAAACTGCCACTGAATCACAAGGGCCACTCAAATGTTTTTTTTCAGGCTGTTGAAAACATTAAACTAAATAAGAGAATATTCTCCAGCCTCTCTCACTGCTCCCTTCCCCACCCTTACCATCCATTAAAACAACACTCCATTCATTCCAAAGATATTCTACACGTCGTGGATTAAATACATAACATGTACGCTATAAATAATAAATATGAGTATCAACGAAGCAGCAGCATGGGGAGAGTGGAAAACTTTAAGAGCTAAATCAAGTGAATTAGCTCTATTTATAGCACTATCCTTAGACCTAGACGAGAGAGCCCCTGCCTTCAACGCCGGCTCTTCAAGGCCATATCTGGCCCTCTTCCAGCTGTACCCCTCCCCATGGGATAGAGAGCTCAGGGTCAACAGCAACTGTGTACTCAGAGCCCATGCAGCCTCTTCTAAAGCATACTCCAGAGACCCAGGGGTCCCATGATCCTGTCCATGGGAGCTCACTTCTCAAGGTGGGCCACACCTCTGTTGGCCAGTGGAATAGGGAAGAAGACTGGCCAGGTGACCACCCACTTGTGTGTAAGGCCCTTCTCAGGCCAGAATGGAGCCTGCACAAACTCTGAGGAGTTGGATAATCCTCAATTGAAACCTGACTCACCAAGTTGTCATAAAAGTACATTTGGCATTATCCGTTCTCACCTTCTTCTCTTTGGTATCAGAAATCTAGCCTTTTCCTTGCTCCCTCTCAGTTTCAGCACGTGGCCACCTTACCACAAACCACATTTCTCCACCTCCCTTGCAGCTAGATGGGGCATGTGACTAAGCTGTAGCCCATGGGACAGCAAAAGGCATCATGACTGAAGCTTCTGGGTCATATCCTTTAAAAATGAAATGGCTTATTTTTTACTCCCTCTTTTTCCCCTTTGATTGCACTAGCACTTGGACACCATGCATCAGGGGCAGATTTCATCAAGATGAGACACCACTGAGGAATGACAAAACAGAAAGAAGGAGCCAAAGTCCCTAAGAGACCTTATGGATCAGAGTCTCCAAGCCACCCACCCACTCTGAACAGTAACATGAGAGAAAAATAAACTTCACTCCTATTAGTGCCATGGAATTCTAAGTTACACCAGTTTAGCCTCTCTCTAATATATTCTGCAAATGACCTAATTAACTGATTGCAAATTAGATTTCTGGGGGTATGCTAAGGCATACAATATGAGTCAACAATAGAAATCCCAGACCAAAACTCATAATACTAAGCCTTAGCAACATTAAAAAAAAAAAAAAAAAGAGGAAAAGAGAGGAGGAATTTTGTATGGATAGAGTCATTTTTTTACAAAAAAAAAATCTTACCAGAAAAATACATCAAAAATATAGTCACACAAGAAAAAATAGGTAAACGAATTCCTTGGGAGATTTAATAATAGCACCTACAGATCTATAAAATATTCATTCTAACTTAAAATGCCTTCTTTTCAAATAAAAAAGAGCAAACAATTAAAAAGCAAAATTCTAGATATATTTAAGAAATAAAGACACAAAGCTTGCTTGTGTGATATATCTAAAACTATTCTTACATGCTCATTTTAGAATACATCAGATCATACTAGACATGTATGTGGCAGTGGTGGCTAACATTTATTGAGCGCTGCTATGCCCAAGTGCTTTACATATAGTAATGTACTTAATTTTTTACAACATGAGGAAATAGGTACTAGTGCTATCCCTGCTTTATTGAAAAGGAAACTGAGACCAGATCAGCTTAGCAATTTGTCCAATATCACACAGCCAATAAGTGGTCACATTTACGTTTAAAACCATATAATTTGAGATGGTATCAACCAGTCCAGTCCCTGATATGGTATCACCCCTAGAGAGTGCTGATAAAAATTTTAAATCCTTAGGTGTTTCTTATTCTGCTCTTCAAATATTGTGTGTCTTAACCGGTTTGGCTCAGTGGATAGAGAATAGGCCTGTGAACTGAAGCGTCCCAAGTTCGATTCTGGTCAAGGGCATGTACCTTGGTTGAGGGCACATCCCTGGTAGAGGGTGTGCGAGAGGCAGCTGATTGATGTTTCTCTCTCATTGATGTTTCTAACTCTCTATTCCTCTCCCTTCCTCTCTGTAAAAAATCAATAAAAATATTTTTTAAATATATATATATATAGTAAAATATATCATGGTATACTAGATACCTAACCCACTTTAGAGATAAAAGGCTTATCCCAGAGACATAGAAACATCGAACAGACCCTCAGACCTCAGAGAGAAGGCAAGGGAGGGGCTGTGGGGAAGAGATCAACCAATGAATGCATATGCGTACATGCATAACCCATAGACATAGACAATAGGGTGATGAAGACTAGGGGGAAAAAGGGACATACAGAATACTTTCAACAATAAAGATTAAAAAAAATAATTCACAAAGGAAGAAACAAAGTGACCAATAAGTGAAGAAATTACCTTCATTACCAATTAAACAGATACAAATGAAATCTATCATATTGGCAATTTAAAATAAATTCATAATATACTTATGTTGATTTTTTTAAAAAAAGGCTTATCCCAAATGCCATTTTGCAATCCTTTCTTTTTGATGTTGTTTTGTTTTTTAAACATATTTTTATTGATTTCAGAAAGAAAGGGAGGGAGGGAGAGATGGAAACATCAATGATGAGAGAGAACCGCTAACTGCCTCTTGTACATCCCCTACTGGGGATCGAGCCAGCAACCGGGGCATGTGCCTTGTCCAAGAATCAAACAGTGACCTACTGGTTCATAGGTCATGCTCAACCACTGAAGCACACCGGCTAGATGTAATACTTTCTATAATCTCAGCAAGCTTGCTTTAAGAATCCCAGTGTGGAGGATACTTGGGAAGAACACCAGATCACTGCAGACAAAATTGAAAATCCAGCAATGAGGAAGAAGGTAATAGAGCACAACCTTCCCCAGCACAGCCAAGACAAGTCAGCAACAATTTGGTTCTCTGGAGCTTATACATCGATCAGTGTGAGGTCATCCAGTCCATACTTCTTACCTTACAAAAAAATCAATTAACTGTTCAAAGAAAGATATTCAAGGTCACATTGCTGGTTATATGCAGAACTAAGACTAGAACCTAACTCTTATCTGAGACTAAGGCATCTAGGTTTTCTAGAATTTATCAATTAAATTATGTTCTAAAAACCATGAAGGACCCTCAGGGGCCTGGGGGAGGAGGGGTTACCTGCCACCCCCCACAAAAACTTGCTTTATAGAAAGCTTCCCCTGCCTGTCAGCTCTGCATCAAAGAGAGCAGTAATGCATGGTCACATTCCTAAAATGCACCTCCATCTAAGCTATTTTCAGAAAACTTTCAAGGCAAAAGGAAGGAAGGAAGGGAGGGAGGGAGGGAAGAAGAGAAGAAGGAAGAAAGGGAGGGAAGTGAATGGAGGGAGGAGGGAGGGGTAGGGGAGAAGAGGGGAAGAGGGAAGAGGGGAAGGAGGGAAGAGAGGTAGGCAGGCTCCAAATCAGAAACAAAACCAAGTATTAGCATGCTTTCCAGAACCCTTTACTTGGGCCCTTTTGGAATGCTTAATCTGAGGAAAGCTTCCACCTCACAGAATCCATCTCACAGAAAACGATCACCATCATTTCCTTAAATGGACATTTTTATGCCAGACAGAAATTAACATGTTCTCTAAATAAAGGACAAGCTTGGAGAAGAAAAGACAGTTGACAACCTAACACTGATATATATCTATATGACATTGGCCCTAGTCTTCTTATTTCATGTCTGACTGTTGAAAAAAATTAAGTTTGGGGAAACACAGTAGTAGACTAATTTAGAGCTAACCAATCAATGCAAAAAGATGCAATAGTGATTAAGCTGTTACAAAAGACACATTTTTTTTATTCACTCAACATGCATTTACTGAACATTTACTCTGTGCCAGGCACTGTTCTGGCTACTAGCCATCCAACCCAAACAAAAGACCTGCCCTCGAGGAATGATGGTACAATTGACTATAAATCTCAATGAAGAGCCAAGAGAGACCCTGATTGGTTTGGCTCAGTGAATAGAGAGTCGGCCTGTGGACTAAAAGGTCCCAGGTTCGATTCCAGTAAAGGGCATGTAACTTGGTTGTGGGCATATCCCCAGTAGGAGGCAGCTGATCAATGTTTTTCTCTCATCGATGTTTCTAGCTCTCTGTTCCTCTCCCTTCCTCTCTGTAAAAAATCAATAAAATATATTTTTAAAAAAATAGCCAAGAGAGGACATGAGGGAAAGGGGATAGCATAATGGTCATAGGATCAATGAACGGTAGAAACTGCTAGAATCAGGATACACGAGGGAGTGGACTAGCCATGTGGTGGGCAGAAAGTGCAACACTTAAAATTTAGATTATGGAGGGGCTGCAGCTATCAATGATGACATGATTGGCCAAGAGAGATTCAAGAACTGAGAGAGTAGAGTGTTAGAAGGATGAATTATGCTTACATTGAACTAAAAGAAAAGTAACTTATATAAAGGGTGATAGTGAACCAGGAACTAAAACCATGGAAAAATGTGAGTGATGATGAAGTGGGGGACAGAATGGCATCTCAACAATGAGGTTTAGTTGGTGACACAACTTGAGGACCTAGAGGGGGTCAGATCCAGATGTGAGCTGAAGAGCAAGAGGATCAAACACCACTGATCTCTCTGGGTGTAAGAGAGGGGTGGGAGAAAAGAGGCCCATGGGAAGCCATAGGGAGCAAGGTCCTCCAGTGAGAACCTACTATAATTACTCCATGAATAAAAGAGAGATTTACTGGCCTATTTTCAAGTGACAAACCATCAGCATTTTTGAAAATTACCTTTGATGTTAGGAAAAATAAAGCATGTGAGGTTGATGAAGCACAGGTTCCATTAATTAAAAAAAAATCTGAAATGAGTATTAATTAGTAATTTATGTCTGATTATTTGCCACTTTTGGCAACAAAAGGGAAAGATTCATCGACAAATAAAAATTCATTATATGCAAAACTGGGTCAAACATGATCAGAAAATATGTCCTTCAAACCTGTGTCTACCCACCCTGATTCCAGCAATCAGGTATTTTGCTTGAATAGCTCTGAGACAACCAATGGTAGCAACAAAAGGTTCAGAGTCTAGGTTACAGCACGAGTATAGGATCCTGAACTCAATTAAACTGCCAATTTAATTTCCATCAGAAAAGATGAAAACACTACAAGAAACGCAACCCCTGTAAGGATCAACATTTGATGGATCATAGACCTCCTTTGAAAATATAATGAAAACTGTGAACACTTTTTCCCAGAAAATGTGCAGAGGCACATGTGCAAAAATATTCTGTACACATTGCATGCATTTATCAACTCTCCCCTCCTCCCCGGGCCAACCAGGAAGCATCTACAAGTCAGCTTCCTGTGACTCTCAGAGATCAAAATATTAAAAACCAAAATCCACTTTGTTCCTCATCCTCCACTGTCAAAATCTACCATTTTATATTCTCCTTCCTCCAGATTCTTATTCTAAGGGCAGTCAAAACTCTCAGAAAATACAGATAAATTAAACAGTTCCTGATGAAATTTTGAGAAATGTTAAGAATATATTTAAAAGAGAGCCAAGGATTACTGAGGAAAATAGTCAAAACTCTAGCTGCCAATTTTCAAGGATGTGATCCCAGACCATGCCATCTCTTCTCCTGGAATTATATCCACTTCCCGCCCTCCCAGAACCTTAATAGAAAGGCTTCACTTGCCAGGTGTTGAAGCCAGAAATTAGACTTCTTCCCTACCACTATGTTCCATCACATCTGTCTCTTGCCTAAAGCTTTCCAACTCCCCTCTCCTTCATCCCAGCCACCACTCCTTAATCCAGGTTAACAATGTCACTTACCCTTAGACTGTAGCCCTCCAGGCCCCAGACTTGCCCTATTCACCACCCCAACCCAAGTCATCTCTTCTCCTGAAGAGCATATCTGACCGGATCAACCTTCTGCTCAAAGCCTCTTAAAGGCAGCAAGGCCTTCCAAAACCAGGGCATTTCCAGTTGCCGGCAGGGAGAGGGGAGGTTATATTGGAGATCCATAGATAGTAAATATGTGACCTGCTATTAGAACTGGAGTTGATGTTGTAGGGGTATGTGTGTATGAGAGTGTGTGTTGGAGTAGTGTGGGATTTACTTAGAAAGTTTTTTTTTAATGCTGAGGTTTGAAAAAATATGAAATATTTCAAGTATGCAAATAGACAACAGTAAGAAGACAAAGTGCATCATTGTAGGGATGCTGTGGTGCACTGCATAGACCTTTCTTGTAGGACAGAGGCAATGCATGCTTATATTCTCCCTGTTGACTGGCAGGGCTGGCAGTGCTGACAGCTGAGCACATTTGTATTTATGAATACATAAACATAGTAATTTCCGTAGGTATTTGAATTTTATAGATGGTTCCAGTCAATAAACTCTGCAGTTTGATTTTTGTTTATACTGAAAATTGTTTTTAAGGTTTATCTTTGCTGATATAATTAGCTCTTTAAAATATGGTCTAAAGCAGCGGTTCTCAGCCTGTGGGTCGAGACCCACAGGCTGAGAACCACTAGCAGGATCGCCTAAGACCATCGGAAAACACAAATATCTACATTACGATTCATAACAGTAGCAAAATTATAGTTATGAAGTAGCAATGAAAATAATTTTATGGCTGGGGGTCACCACAACATGAGGAACTGTATTAAAGGGTCGCCGTGGGCATTAGAAAGGTTGAGAACCAAGCAATATGTCACAATATTAATAGCTGATAAATTTCATATAAGGACACACATACTTGGTATATCACTTCCTGTAAATTTGTTTATGTTAACTGCTTCATTATTTTTTTAATAATATTAAAATTACCATTTTAAATTAAAAAGAAAAATTTTCAGTTACCTTTAGGGTACAATCAAAATACCTAACTGTGATTTACTACACTCTTCATTAACTGGTATAAGCTAAACTTCCCAGTCTTTATCTGTACTTCACACTTCCCTCTTCAGGCACACAGATTCCCAGTTCTCACCTCCAAACCTCTGACATGCACTGATTCCTCAACCTTAACAGCCCGCCCTGCTGCAGCTCCCCACCCTTTCTCTAACTTGCATTCATTCTTCTGACATTATGGTACACATTCCTCCTTCAAAGAGGCCTTTCCTGGGAGACCTCTCTGGCATCAGCTACCCTCCCATGAGCTCACACAGCATTCTGTGCTATTGTACTTTTTACAACTGTGTAACTGCTTATTTAATTAACTAACTTAGAAATGTGTGCCCTCTATAGATGAAAGACAACTGACAACTGGAACTGTCTTGGTCACCCTGTGCCAGCCCCACAGTCAAATGAAGTCCTTCCCTAATGATCTCCACTGCTTGGGATAGAGCTGCCAATTACATTGACCAAATAAAATATTTGGTGGTTTTGAACACCCCAACAATGCAGAGATTCCAAATGACAGTTTCTGTTTTCTTAAAAGCCAAGAGAACCACCATTCTGGAATCCTTCTCTTATGTACATGAATTTAAAGTTAGCCTGCTGGATGTAAGCATCTCAAATATAAAATTAAAAAAAAAAACACTATATGACAATAACAGCCTCTTCTTTCTCCTATTCTCCTAAACCTCTACAGCAGAGCCTCACATTACAAAAAGCATCTGTTACCCAAATAATTATGTTTTCTTAACATCCAGCTTTAGTAACTGAACCCTGATCTTTCTACCACTTCGTTGTCCCCTAAATGAAGAGGTACTTCTCAACATCTGCTCTTAATTTATTTTTAATAAGCATTTTCTCATCTTATCTGAACTGAAATTATAATATAGGCTGACATTATATTCACATCATTACATGAAACAGTCTACACAATTGAAGTCCCTCTGAAATAGTTTCCTAGGCTCTGTTTGCATATAGATTTTATATTGGCTGCCTAAGACTCTTATCTTCACTTTAAGATGAAATGAATAATACTTTTCTTTGCTACCTTTTCAAAGAACTTTTATATTGTATGGAATAAACATATTTTTTCTCTCATTTTAACTAATTTAATTTTTTCTGAATCACGACCTTTCTTTCAAAATATATGTGTAGAAAAAATACAAAGGCTAATGAAATTTAATTCAACGTAAATTTTCCTAAATATACTGACCCAGAGGCAATGTAAGAAAATAGCAGTAATCAACTTCAATAAGAAGTAAAAATAAATAAATAAATAAAAACCTATCTTTAAAATGTTAAGAAACTAATCAGTCCTAGCTGATTTGGCTCAGTGAATAGAGTGTCTGGCCTGTGGACTGAAGGGTCCCAGGTTCCATTCCGGTCAAGGGCACATGCTTGGGTTGCGGGCCTGATCCCCAGTAGGGGGCATGCAGGAGGCAGCTGATCAATGATTCTCTTTCATCATTGATTCTTCTCTCTCTCTCCCCCTCTCCTTCTTCTCTGAAATCAATTTTAAAAATATCTTTTTAAATAAGAAACTAATCAAGTTAAGACAATTATTTTTGAAGGAAGAACTAATAACTGACAGTATTGAAAACTTGAATTACAACATGATTTAAAAAACTATACATGTGATTGCAAAGGCAAAACAAATCCTATGAAGGAAAAGTGTACAATGAGGCATTAGCTGTGTTGTTACTAACAGCTAACAATCTTTCAAAGCCTTTCTCCTCCTCCATCTCCACCTATGCTACTCTGGTATAAGTTCCTAGCATCTCTAACCTCAATTATTTTCTCAACTCTTACCTGCTCCCTGCCTCTTTCCAACTCTCTTCCCTTCTAAAGGGATCTTTCATACTGCCAACGAAGTCACCTTTCTGAAGAACAGTATGGAGCCAGTCATTAATCCATTTCAAATCTCATCGTGACTTCATCCAGAGAAAAGATCACACCTCTTAGCCTACTTCAAAAGAGCTTTCAAAATCTGGCCCCAATCTCTCCTATCCTCTGCAAAGCCCCAGCCACACTCCAGCTACAGACTCAAAATGCATTGTTCTTCTGCAATGCAACTCCTTTGCTGTCCACATGGCTGTCTCCTATGCATCCTTCACAGCATAGTGCCAATTCCCTCCTCTTAGGGCCCTCTCATTCCTACCAGGGCAAGAATCTATCCTTCCTTTTTCCATGTTCCCATGGCCTTGTGTGCACCAAGGATGTTTATTTGTGCCTCTCTTCCCAAGCAGCTGAGAGCACCTTAAGAACAGACACGTGTCTTACTCACTGCTGAACCCATCATTTAGAAAAAAAAAAAAAAAACCTGAACAACCATTATATAGAAGCACATCTGATTTTTTTTTAAATCCTGAGGTTCACAGTAAACCTTTTTAGCACAGTTATTGTTTGTAGCAACTAATCTACCTGCTGGCATCAGAAAGTCAAATCAGGAAAGCATATACCCATACACAAGCAAAAAGAGCCCAAAATAGAAATAAACAGTGAACAGGAGGCAGAGATGAATTCTGGCTCGGTGATCAGGTGGTAGAATGCTTTGCTGAACTTTGAAGGATGGAGTTTCAAATTTGCGGGAGGGTGGGAGAGTAGACACAGGGTGGGGAGGGAATTGGGGATAAAGAGAACAATCAATTGAGCACAGAAAACAAAGCAGGCCATCTTTGACAGGAGTTCAGTGAAGGAATACTTCAGTGCTGAATATTTTGGTATGATCTGGTTCAATGGGCCACACTATGAAATGCACCAACAATGCCATTACTCTCATGACCCACTTCCACAGTTTTACCTTGGCTCAGCACAACCCAAGCTCTCCAAAGTACAAGACAAAAGGGGAAAAAAATGCCCAATACCAAGATATCTACTAACTTCTGAAATTGGTTAAAGGGCAGTGTTTACAAGGAGAAATAATCTTCACTCTTTGACTAACACTCTCCTTGCGTCTCTGAAACGCACAGACCATATTCTCTTTCATTCCGGGAGTCTTAAACCTGCCTCCTTTGTCCATAAATCAATGGCACTAAACATAGCGTATTAAAATTCCAGATGCCGGGAACGTACTCACATGACTGAGTCAGAATCTCAAAGCGTGGTTGTGACATGCAGCCTGGGTTAGAAAAGAAACTACATATGGAAAGAGCCCAAAGCCTGACTTTCAAAATAAAAGCATATGCATACATGTATGTAATTACTGAATTAATATTAACATGATTCACACACAGCCTGTGAGGAACAAGAGAACCAACCAATTAGTGTCAACCTCAAAATGCTATGCCCCACCTTGCCCCCAAACAAACAGTCTCCTCGTTTAAAGATCATACCAACATCTTAAGAAGAAAAAGGAATGGGGGATTTGAAGATGGCAGCATAGGTAAGCGCCTGTACTCGCTGCCTCCCACAAACCCCACCAAAATTACAACTAAAAGACAGAACAACCATCATCCAAAACCGCTGGAAAGCTGGCTGAATGGAAGTCTTACAACTAGAGAAGTAAAGAAGAAAGCACACTGAGACTAGTAGGAGGTGCAGAGACCCAGAATGGACTGGTCCAGCACCCACAGGGGCCACTTTGTTAATAGGGAGGGAGATCATCTCTGTGGAGGCTGCCTGAAGGAGCAAGAGGTTCTAGCCCCACACCAGATCCCCAGCCCAAGGTCCCAGAGCTGGGAAAAGAAGTCCCTACAGAAAGTACGTATGACGGGCTATAAAACCAGTGTTAATTGGGGGCTCAGTGAGACAAAGGTTGTTGGAGATCCAGCTGTTCCTCCTAAAAGGCCAGCACCAGGAACTGAACTTACAGCATCCCGCTTCCTCTAAGCTCCATAACCAGGGCGAGGCTCTGGGTAATCACAGACACATACGAGGAGGAACTGGATTGTCCAGTATCGGGGCAGGAACTTGGGGGTGGCTTTCTCCCAGACGGAAGTGCTCACAGGGATCATAGTTCCTATGTGGGGACCTCCCCAGTGGCAGGGCTGAATGGTAGCCATTTCTGTTTGCTCCGCCCTGGTGATTCCCTAAGACCCTGCCTCATCCAATTTACAACCTCACCCAAGCTGTGTGCAGCAGCTTTTGCATATGAATGGCCTGTCCTTGCTGAGGCTAAAATATCTCAAACAAGCTTCAGCTGAGTCAAGGAGCCCCAAACCTGTCAATAAAAGGCCCAAGACCTAGCACCAGTACCAGCCTGCCTTGCTTCAGAGCTGGGCCTCATCTGGGCACTTTCAAACCTGAGAGAGAAATCTGAATATCTCTCTGTAGCTCCTGCTGGATGGCCCCAGGCAGTGGCTGACTTTGCACCTCCCTGGAGACCCAAGAGCCAATCTACCCAGTGGTCAGTGTCAGACCACACCAGATTACAACTCTACCCATCCATAAGCGACACATTCAAAGAGCAGACTTGGTGAGCACCAAAGCCCCACTGAAGCAAGTCCTGCTCCATAGGGCTGTCTCCTGCACAGCAGCTCTTCCACTGTAGTCACAGTTGGTCCTTACAGCCGATGGGCCTGGAGGTCTATTCCTCCCAGTGACACCAACAACAAGCAATTCTCAACTACAATAAGACTTGCTCACAGCCCACAAAGGGGTGCACCCATTGCTCCCAGTTCAGGTAACTGGGAAGACTGAACCACTGGGCCTTATAGGACACCTACTACACAAGGGCACTCTACCAACCCAAGGAGACATAACAGCTCTATTCAACACACAGAAACAAACACAGGAAAGCTGCCAAAATGGGGAGGTAAAGAAACATGTCACAAATAAAAGAAATAGAAGAAAGCAAACTACTGGATATAGAATTTAAAACCATGGTTATAAGGTTTCTCAAGAATCTTCCAGAAAGCTCCAAAAAGAAAAAAAAATGAAAAGGACAGTCACATGCAGTGACTGAAATAAAGAATAATAACAGGGATTCAATAGTAGAGTATAGGATTCTAAGAATCAAATCAATAATTTGAAATATGAGGAAGCAAAAAACACCCAACGAGAAGAGCAAAAAAGAAAAAAGAATCTAAAAATATGAAGACAGTGTGAGCACCATTCAGCACTGGTTTTTACAGCCCATAGTTATTATTGCTCATAGGAACTTCTTTTCCCAGCTCTGGGACCCTAGGCTGGGGGTCAGGTGTGGGGCTGGGACCCCTTGTTCCTCCTGATGGGACAACTTTAAGCATACCAACATTCACATTATGGGGGTGCCAGAAGAGAGCGCGCAAGATATTAAAAACCTATCTGAAGAAATAATTACAGAAAACTTCCCCTACCTGGTCAAAGAAATAGACTTACAAATGCAGGAATCACAGAGAGTTCCAAACAAGAGGAACCCAACGAGGACCACACCAACACACATAATTAAAATGCCAAGGGTTGCCCTGGTCTGGTAGCTAAGTTGATTAGAGGAGCATCATCCCAATACACCAAGGTTGTGGTTTGGAGATATCTCTCTCTCTCTCTCTCTCTCTCTCTCTCTCTATCTATCTATCTATCTATCTCTCTCTCTCTCATGCCCGCTTCCTCTCTCACAAATCAGTTAAATAAATAAATAAATAAATAAAATACCAAGGGCTAAAGACAAAGAGAGAACCATAACAGCAGCAAGAGAAAAGCAGGTAGTTACCTACCAGGGAATGACCATATGACTGTCAGCTGATTTCTCAACAGAAACTATTCAGGTCAGAAGGGAATGGCAAGAAATATTTAAAGTGATGAACTGCAAGGACCTACAAACAAGATTACTCTATCCAGCAAAGCTATCATTTAGAAATGAATGTCAGATAAAGAGCTTCACAGACTATAAACAGCTAAAGGAGTTCATCATCACCAAACCAGTATTATATGAAATGTTGACAGGTATTCTTTAAGAAGGGGAAGAAGAAGAAAAAGAAAAAGATTGAAAATAAGAACAACAAAATGGCAACAAATACATATGTAACAACAACTGAATCTAAAAATCAAAATAAATGAATAAGAAATCTAATGAACAGAATAAACGCGTGAATAAAATAGAATCAGAGGCATGGAAATGGAACAGACTGATGATTCTCAGGGAAGAGGGTAGGGGGTGGAAGAGATTAAACAAGGATCTTATATGCATATATGCATTACCTATGAACACAATAGGGTGGCAAAGGCCTGGGGCAGGGCGGGAACCAGTTGAAGAGAGACATGGGGGGGGGGGGCAGAGAGAAATCTGTAATAATCTCAACAATAAATGTTTTTTAAAAAAGAAAAAGGAATGGAAGAAATTTGCAAGTATTAACATCATGGAATTAGAAAAGATCTAAACAGATAATACATTTTCAATTACAACACCTTACTTGTTGCACCACTTTAGAGACACAAAATGGTATTTTCTAATGAATTCCTCTACTACATCAGAAATGTGATTATGTGTTCTCTTCTTCCCTTTCACAACAATTTGCTTCATTATTAAATGTAAGAGTTATTGAACTAGGCAGAAATCATAACGACTAACTGGCCACCCACCCACCAAGAAAAGTTTACTTGAAAATATTCACCTATGAGATGTTATTCTCAGCCTTTACACTTTAAGCTTGATGGCTATGATGGACAGAATTGATTTTTCTTAAAGAAACTGAATTCTCTAAACTGATGTGAAGTTTTACCATCCCCAACCTTCAGCATAGCTGCCAAGTGAGCACATACAAACAATCTCCCCATCCCTAGGCCCGGACCACAGGCTTCTGACAGAGAGCCCCGCCAGCCGCAATCAACCTCGGTATTAAGCTGTGCAAAAGTTGCTTGCAAGCCTCCGGCAGCTGGCATGTGCACACCCAGGGGCAGAAGCAAACGTGAAAAGGCTGGGTTTGAACTAGATTTCTCAGCTCACAAACCAGCATTTTGAGAGTAAATACATATGTATTTAAAAACCCACACCAACTCATATTCTAAATACCGAGTGTGTTCATTATTATTCAGTTATGGCATACAAAAATAATAATAGAGCAAACACCTCTGCCTCCGCACACAGCTTCAGTGGGGGGTGAGGGGAGTCGTCTAGTCAATACATCTGAAACCACCTGAGTATCCTTTCACGATTAAGTTTTAACTAATATTTACAACTGCTTCAATGACCTTACATGTTCCTTTTTGTTCCCTGAAAATCATCATATCAGCATGTAGTTCAAATGTCTGGCCTCAACGGAGATTAAATAAAAATTGAGTTTTCCATTATCTCTATATAATTAATGTACTTTCACTGCCTAGAACATTTTCAGCAATTCACATTTTCCGATCATGTATGGATCACCTACCAACCTTTCACAACCACAGTCACAAGTCAGGGGAATCACATCTACATAGAAAACTTTTCTATGATCACACTATTTCAGCACAATGAGGAAACAACAAGAGAAGATGTTACAGGCATTACGAGAATAGCTGCTCAACTCTGTCAGAGTTGAATTTCCATCAGGGTTACTTGTCCCTCACCACAAATCCCTAGGGCTCATGGAAAAAAACAAACTTGTTCAAAGACCTTCCTTCAGAACACAGGTATTCCAGCCATGCAAAGCTTCAGAGAAAAAAACAAAAAAAAAAAACTAATTTTTACAGTCCCTTAAGCTCTTTAGAAAAATCCCCACAATGGTATTTTTTTTTTAATGAAAGAGAAAGAAACAGACCAATGACTCCCTAAATACAACTTAACCGCTGTCCTTCGTAAAGAAAGGCTTCTGAAAGATAAACAAACACGATAATCTTCCTCCTAATTTTCATAAAACTGAATCTTGCTAAGCAAGCTTACTTTATCGCAAATAAAGCATCTTTTTAGATGGCTTGCAGTAATGTGACCAGGTATAATATTCCATCTTAAATAATTCACTTTCTTTTTATTTCCCGGGCCTCTCTTTTCTCCCTTCTCCCTCCCCCCATCTCTTACCAACTCTTTCAACCCACAGATACCCATCTGGGCATCAGACCAGGACTTAAACTGTGCCAAATCGCAGTGCATCTGAAATCCTCTACCTTTTTTCACCAGCCAGTGAAAAGCCTTGAGCAGCAGTCGGAAGAAAAGAGAAGGGAGAATTCACGTCAGAAACAGATGATCAGTTTCTCTACCTTCCACCCAGAGGACTGCCTGTCCTCTGGTATTTTCCCCTTTGCTAACTCTTGACAGAGAATGACAAAGACCAGAGCCAGGGAAGGCCAGAGCAGGTCTGGGAGCAGCAGGTCGGGTCTCCTACAATTCGGCCCTCCCTTGGCAGCACTACGATGACAACTGGGGGCTCAGGAAGGCTCTCCCTCACAGCCTGGAGTCCCGACCTTGGTCACCATAAGGGAAGAGGCAGAGGCATGGATAAAATCCAACTCATACTGTGAAAACTTTGTAAGCATAGATTTAGGCTCCCAGTGAAGAAGAATTCCACAAGCAACAAAATAAATGACCTTGTAAACTAGAAAACTCAGCACTATGTAGAAGTCAAATGAAAGGTTTCTGGAATCAGATCTCCTGAGCCCTAATCCCAGATCTGGCACTTTCTATCTTTATAAGCCTTTTTTCATTGAATAAACATTCATTGCTCACCTACTATGAGCTACCAGTTTGGTCTCTGCACCTTTGGAGTTAAATTCTAGTGGGAAGTACATTAATAAATACACAAAAGAAGAAGAGTGTCAGATGGAGATAAGAATATAGAGAGAATTTAAATATACTGATGCAGTCAAGAGTGACCAGGAGAACTACTTTCTTTTTTTCTTTTTAATCCTCACCAGAGGACATACTTGAGAGAGTGTGGGGGGGGAGGGGGAGGGAGGGAGAAACATCAATATGAGAGAGAAATATGGATTGATTGCCTTCCTAAAACCCTCAACCCAAGTATATACCCTGACCAGGAATCTAACCAGCAGCTATTCAATGCACAGCGACATTCAACCAACTGAGCCACTCTAGCTGGGCAAGGGATACCTACTTTCTAAAGATCTATCTAGGGAGATCTCTCAAACACTGCATTTACGTCTAAATCTTGATGCTAACAAGGAGCCCATCAGACAAAGACGGCTGTAAAAGGGATGTGCAAAGGCCCTGAGATCGGTACAACTGGGCCTTTGGAGAACTAGGAGGAAGGCCAGTGTGATCAATAACTTCTGTGTGGCTCACATTTTTCATCTATAAAACAGCAGTTGTGAGGATGAAACTCTTGACACTACATCTGCACCAAGTCTGTGTTCAATAAATGTAAATTGCTAGAATCATCATCCTCAACATCATCACCAATGAGATACCATCATTGAAGGTGTGCAAGCAGAGGCTGGGTAACCACCTTGCAGGCATGGCCGAGTTAGATGGCCTCTAAAATTCTCTCAGCAATTAGATCCCAAAAGGTGGAAGAAGAAAGGGTAAAATTGTTATATGCAGGCTTCCTACCCAAGACACTTAAAGAATGAATTGAATCATGCAACAATGGCGCTTACCTGACTAACTCATTCAACAAATGGCCCCTTCCCTGTCTGAACATCTATGATTCAAATCCCGGGATTATCAAAATCCCCACAGATAGCCAGCTGACACACTGTCTTTAGCCTTGACAGCCACTCTGATTAGGAGGCTCTCGGTTAAAATTTAACCACAACAGAACTAAGAACAACAGAAAGGATGCCTTATTCTATATTACCAGCTTTAACATGTGTTAGCTATTGATATGAAGAAGTAGCAAAGAGCATGTTTTTTTACTTGACATGCATCCCAAACCATTGTATTATTTCATGTTTAAAATGTTCCAAACAGAAATGTACACATCACAGACTCCATTGCCTATATGTTTCCATTAAAAACAAACAACCAACTCTATATCTTGGCTTACTCTCTCACAATATTTACTAACTTGGTAAGCTTTCTGAAGCCCACTAATCCAGGCTGTCAAAGATGCAGTTACTCATGACAAACAATGTAGGTGTGTTTAAGTTAGGAAAAGACAAGTCTCCACTTACCCCACACTAAGCTCTTAATAATTAAAGGTCATATTATTTCAAGTTCTTTTCTAATGTTCATTCAAATCCAAGATACATGTGGTACAACTATAAAGAAATACATGGGTCCATACACTGAGTGGCCAGATTATTATGATCTCTGAATGCATAATAATCTGGCCACTCAGTGTGTGTGTGTGTGTGTGTGTGTGTGTGTGTGTGTGTGTGTGTGTGTATTAGAGGCCCCATGCATGAATTCGTGCATGGCCAGGGAAGGGGACATGAGCAGTTGGCTGGCCTGCCTGCTGGTCGAACTCATGGTCAAGGGAACAATTTACATAATTAGCCTTTAATTATATAGGATATACACTGAGTGGCCAGATTATTATGAATTCAGAGATCACTCAATGTATATCCCCCATATAGAGTTAATGGGCTAATTGGTATACATATTTTCATCATCTATCCTTGATAACTTCATATGTTTGTTTAGAAGGTGGAA
This sequence comes from Lasiurus cinereus, assembly GCA_011751065.1. NCBI lineage: Eukaryota > Metazoa > Chordata > Mammalia > Chiroptera > Vespertilionidae > Lasiurus > Lasiurus cinereus. The sequence continues at coordinate 19,591,261 of JAAGEH010000018.1, read as the reverse complement.
ATAAGATAAAAAATTTAAAACCTCATACATCTCATAAAGCCAAATAATAATGAATGAGGGCAATATAAATAATCCCAATAACTGAATGTAAAATGCACAAATATTTTTGTTATATCAGGCTTTTAGCTTTCCATACTAAAGTATTTGGGGAGGAATGAGAAAGGAAGAATCTTGATAAACCAAGAGATTAAATTAATCAATTTACTCTCAACTTTAGTTATTCCCACTCTAATCTTTTCTCTCCATCCCATATCCAATCTCCAAAAGGATGAAATCTAGAGAAGCAGATTAGATTCAAAATTCTTTCATCGGAAAACATCCCTTTAAAACAATGAGAAAGCAACAACTTAAGCAGAGAACATGTCCAAGAAGAATTTTTTTTAAAAAAAATGCATTATATGTGGATGATTCCTTTGAATTAATCTGAATTAAAAATACCTATTCAATATGTACATTTTGGTATACCAAAAGACATTACACTGTATACTAATATTTACCTTAAAAGAATCAAAACTGTGCCTTCCAGAAAGCAGAATTGGGACTAACAGGCCATTCAAATCCAAATTTATCTACTGGCTCTTGCAACACAATACAGCCAAAAGAATGTGATTCATATCTCAACTATGCAACAGCTAACTTTTCAATGTGTTTTGAAGTAGGTGCCACCAAGCAAAAAAAATGTAACAGTCAGAGCCTTGGCATTGAAACACTCTAAGCAATTTGAGAGTCTTTAAAAATAAGAACTAAGTAATACAGACTCATTGAAGAACTTTAGAAAATATATACCAGCAAAAAGAGAAAAATAATAATCCCAAAATGCCAAGGTTAACACTATTAACAATGTAGTGTACAATCTGCTAAATTGTTTTTAAAAATAATTTTCACATAACTGAATTCATATTTTTACTTGACAATGTCAAGAACACATTTCTATGCTTATACATATACATATTAATAACATATTATGAATGTAATTGCTTTATGAATATACCTAATATAATTAACTCTACTGAGATTCTCTACAATCAGTTCAGAGGCCCTACACTAAATGACAGAGTAGGCTGACCACTATTTCCTAAAATCATTTGTCCATGGTAACCTTTTTTAATTAGAACTTACGCTCTTTTCAAAATACTTTGGGAAATTATGACCTAACCAGTCCTCAATACTGTATTTTTATGGTGTTTCCAATTTTTTCCTATTATAAAAATGTTGCGATCAACTTCTTGCTTGTGCATTTCTATATATTTTAGGAAATAACTCCAAAAATAGAGTTAATAGGCTAATTGGTATACACATGTTAAAAACATGTGACAATTTCTGCCCAACTGTCCCCCAACAGTGTATGAGAATTGTAAATCTTTCTAAATGATAATTTTTAATTTTAAAAAGTTTGAAAGCTATGTGTACTCATCATATATACTTAGCATTTTGAAACTTATTTAATTACTTTTTATGGGCATGATTAAAGCACATAGTTATAAATATCAAAGGTTTTACTGTAATAGAAGTTGACTCAGACAATTATTTAGGAATATATCTCCTCACAATTTATAGAACATGACCATCATGGATATGTTAAATTGTCTCACTTTCACATTCCTCTGTGTTACATTTACATAGTCTGGATACACAAAAATACCTGACTAACTCATTCAACAAATGGCCCCTTAATTTTCTTAATACTCTTAAGAAAATATTAATAATCCCTTATATCTACATAATATTTTATATAACTGAAATATTTTAAAAAAGAATTTTAGAGGAAAAGGCATCGTCAGATGTTTAAAACAGGATAGTAAGGTGTAATGTACCTAAAGATCCTTCCAGCTTCACAGCAGTCACTACAAATTTAGAGCCAGGACTATTACAACCAAAATCTTTACCAATCAATCAATACCAGTACCACAGAAAGAAATGTGTGTCTTAAGTATGTATGTCTATTAAGTTAGAGCTAGTTTTCAGTGCATATTTCTGCAGTTTCATGTATGGAGAAATAAACTCCTAATATAATATAAACATGATACACAGAGAAAAACAGGCTGTATATTTCTTTTTTTAATTTTAAAGTGACACTGGTTGTAATTTTATGGCTGAGACTAACTCTCAAGGTTACGTAAGTATAGTGTTCACACCCAGGGTAGAGTTCTGTGTAATTTTCAAGGCTCAAACAAGCCCAGCCTACTCAAAATATCTCCCCTTAGAGCCTGTCTCAAAATCATATTTGAAGCTTTTTTTTAAATACAGAATTTATTATTCAGTAGGTATGGAGAGGAACCAGTACATCTGCATTTAAAAAAAAAGAAAAGAAAAAATCTCCCGTTGATTCATTTGAACAGTGAGAGCAGAAAAGCACTTGGTTACATTAAAAGACTAGGGGGTTGAGCGCGGTATCTTAGGCCCCCAATTTAAATGTTCAGACGAAAACCATTAATCTGTCTTAGTCTGGTTCATTAGGTTACCTAGGTGAAAACTGTACCTTGAGAAGGTTCCTAAGAAGTTTCAAAGATGGAAGCCGAGTTAAGAAACCTGTAGGCCTAGCCCTGGCCATCAAAAGGAATCAGGGTACGGACATATGTGATTGAAGCAAAACTACAGAAGATCCATCCTGCCAAAAACAACGGTACTGCCTACTTTAAACATATAATCCTTTCAATTTCATAAAACAAGCTGAAAAGGGAAAACATGCTCAGCTATATTTTTGTGCTGAAAGAGGTGAGTCTGGTAAATGAACAGCATTCAAATGCTGGTCGCAGTGTAACTAAACAATGCCAGTCAGCACAGGATGAGATCAAACTGGGTTGAGAAATTCAGATAGGACAGTCAGAGACACTATGTTACTTTTTATAACATAATACTCCTTTGTCAGAATTATATTTCTCAAAAGAAATTTGTCTCACAAGAACAGTGCAACACAAGCCAAAAAAATATTAAAAAAAAAAAACCTGTGTCTTTTAAGTAGTTTATGCATATGAACCCGGCATTTTTTTAGGCTCCCATTACTTACCAGATCGGGACTTAATGATGTCACTGAACTCATTCTGCCCATCATCAGGCCTGGCCTCATAGTCTCCATACTTGGCCATTTTTGCTGAGTTTCAGTAAAATCCAAACACTTTACCAAATTCTCTCTTTTTTTTTTAAGGCATCAATACCTAAAGAGAAAAGGGAAAAGTATGAACTTGAAAAAATAGATATGTACACATTTAATATATCATCATATACAGTTATATATAGTCACCATTTATTCAGGAAATATTTATTCAGTGTCTGCTATGTATAAGGCACTGATCTGGAAATGGGATATGACTATCAAAAAGAGACACAGACTCTGCCATCATGAAGTTTACAGAGACGAAGTGGTTAATTATATAATTAATTAGTCTGATATGTACAAACATACAAAGCAATTAGAGAAGGCTTCTTTGAAGAAGTGACATTTGAACCAAGATTTCAAAAGATGAGAAGAATTTAATTAGGTAATCCTTGATTGAATTCAGAATTTTTCAAAATACCCATTTTGGGATAATGTGGAAAAACCTGAATTCAGGCGGTATATTAGACAATATTATTGTATCAGTGTTAAACTTCTTTAATATTGGGTAATGGCTGTGTCCTTATGCAAGGAAATGTCTGGCTGCAGAAGATGATGAAATAACACTGAAGTATGATAATATCTTCAACTTAAGTTCAAGAAGGACAGCATATATCTGTCAGTACATGTCTATCTATATGTCTATGTATAAATGTACACAAATATACACATGCATACACAGAGAGAGAAAGACATATGAAACATTGGAAAGTGATAAGTGGGAAATGTAGTTAAAGAATACATGCGTGTTCAATCTTATATTTTTTCTAGTGTAATATTAGAGACAGAAAATGGTTGTGGCCTAAACCAGGGTAGATGGAAAGAAACAGGTAGATATGTGGGATGTTTAAACACTAAGTAAAGAAGGGGCAAAGGATTTGGGAACTGGTTGGATATGAAAGGCTCAGGCTACTAAGGGATAAAATGACTGCCCTATTTGGCTTGTGCAATTGAGTAGAGGGGGAGTCATTCCCTGAGCTGGGGAGTTCTGGAGGATGAGCCTCTGCAGGAAGAAATAATGAAAGTAGTCTGGATTTGCTGAGTTTGAGGTGCCTCTGAAAGATATACGTGGAAATAACAAAAATCAGTTGGGTGTACAGGTTTGATCTCAGGCTTAGTTTGAATTAGATATAAATCTGAATAGTTATATATTATGTCATTTCAGAAGGTACAGCATATTAATTCTGCTGGGTACAGATATCACTCAACAAAATAATTTTAATCTTTAGTAGATAATTAGTCATGAGCTTCTTTAGAATTTAAAGAACTAAAGATTCTGTCTTACAATGCCACCTTTTCTTTAAGAATATCAGATAACTGCATTGTCCTAATACCTTCTGGAACACATTGCCTGCAAAAACCCAGACAGATTCAGAATTCAATCAGCAACTAGCTCTATCCTAATAGTCCCTTAAGCAGACGCCAAATGCAAATTAAATAGATTAATCATTTCATTATAATAGGCAACACATCCAAATATTAACCTGAGAAAAATGTATGATAATTTACATACTAGTATTACAACATATATCAGAACCAGAGTTTACTGCTAGCTAGGATTAGACACCTCAATTCTTTAACTCAAGGATGCATCATATAGTATTGTTATTTCATAATGTATTTCATCTTATATACTTATGTACCATTATTTTATATATTATGAGAGGCCCAGTGCATGAATTCATGCACAGGTGGGGTCCCTCGGCCTGGGCAGCAACTGGCAGCCATCTCGCCCAGTCCCAATAAGGGCCCATCGAGGCTGGCCAGGGGGAAGGACCACAGGAGGTTGGCTGTGGGAGTGCACTGACCACCAGGGGGCAGCTCCTAAGTTGAGTGTTTTGCCCCCTGGTCGTCATAGTGCATCATAGTGACCAGTCGACCAGTCATTTTACATATATATATATATATATATATATACACACACATATATACACACATATATATATATATATAGAGAGAGAGAGAGAGAGAGAGAGAAAATTTTTATGATATGTAATATTCAAGGAAACATGTTATTTCATAATAATATAAATATGTAATATGTAATAATTGTTATAGTTTTATCCTTATCAGTCAGAAAAAGAGAGTGTTATAATAATAAAGAGATCAAAATTACCTTAGAAAAGAAGTTTGTGTTAAAGAGTTGAAGCGAGTGAAAACTGTGGTAGATTCCTAAAGTTGTAGGAACAATTTACTCTCCAGTAGGGAAGAAAATGTGGATTGTGGATCATCAGTCTCCCAAAATTTATGAGTATAAAGAAGTTTTACATTTTTTTTTATATTGCTCTACTACTGTGAAGACTTTAGGTATTATTATGTGGTTACATTTCCTTTTGGGGATACATGCCTGTAAAGATTTGCTGAATTCTTAAGTGTATTTTATTATATTTAAAAACCAAAAACTTTGTTCAGAGGAATGCATATAAAATTTTATTACAGAAAATCAAGTTTGCCCAACAAAATTCTCTTAACAGGAAAGTAACTATTCCCTCTGAGAAATATTTCTAATACTCTCCATAACTGGTCTTAGCCAAATGTCTTCACTTCAAAGCTTCCCAAAGACCTATCCTACTCCATAAAAAATAAAAATAAAAAAAGTGAACTTTTTACACAGGACTTTAACTCTTTTCCACATTAATATTTGCTCATTGTAACATTTTATTTTGCCACTCTCTTTAAGATAATTTATCAAATCTTCCCTGCTGGATCATCAAAATCCCTTACATACTACAGAGATACAGAAGAAAGGGGGATCAATCAGAGGACAAGGGAAGAATGGGAAGAAGGAAGAAGCAGGTCCAGCCAACACCTTCCACTTATTGCCATGAATGGCAGGGGACTCCAGGTTGAGTAACATGGCAAAAAAAAAAAAAAGATACCTCCTTCTAAATCGACAAATGCTGCAGTGGTTTATAATTGGTGGTCAGGAGACAGAATGAAAGTTCATCACTAGCAATGTGCCTTAAGGTGGCCCTCCATTTTCACATCTATGACACGGAGGGATGGACATCTTCCATACCCAGCTAGTTGAGAAACTGAAGAAATGAATGGGGATATTGCTTTACAACAGTGGTTCTCAACCTTCCTAAGGCCGAGACCCTTGCATACAGTTCTTCATGTGGTGGTGACCCCCAACCATGAAATTTTGCTACTGTTACGCATCGTGATGTAAATATCTGCATTTTCCGATGGTCTTAGGCGACCCCTGTGAAAGGGTCGTTCCACCCCTGAAGGGGCCGCGACCCACAGGTTGAGAACCGCTGCTTTAGAAGTTTTAAGCCCTTTCCATTTATTATTACCATTTACCGATATTTATGTGTAATTCGTTGTTACCGTTGCTCTGTGTTTCTGTGCCCTGATCAGGATGTTCGCAAAGGTTAGCCAGACCTTGCATCGCTGAAACCAATACACTCAACTCAAGGCTCACCAACAGTTTCCTGGGAGCATGTCTGGCTGTCCTATCGACCTGCAACCATGATTGTGTGTGTGTCACTAAACCCACCTGGGTGCAAGGATAGGGGATGGCCTTCAAGGGAAAGTTTCCATTACAAAATAACAGGGGAATTGCACAACGTAAGGATACAAGTATGTTCAACAGTGTATCATTGTGGTGGAAATGGGATGCTGGTCCCTGGGCCAAAAGGATTCATTCATTTGCACTGGGGACCAAACCCCGAGCTGAGTTCCTGCGCGGGGCGGGCAGCCCCGGGGGGAGGCGTTTGCCACTCGGCGTGATACACAGTAAAAGGCACCACCCAGCGCCTACAACTGCCATTCACTCTCGGGAGCGCTCCCAGGGAAGGCGAATACTGCCGTGATTAATGCTGTTTACAGGGCAATAAATTGTCTGTAAACACCCAACGGAAAGTTAAAGAGCTGTCTCATCGGGCCCATAAATAAGGGGGCTGACGGCGCACACCCGCGCCCTCGCCGCCGCCGCCGGGAACTCTGTCGGCTGAAGCCCCCACGAGCCTCGCATTCCTGCAGCTCCGCCCGGCCCGCAGCACCCCCGCCCGCCCGCCGCCCCCCGGCGTCCCCCACGCCCCCCGGCCACCACCGGCCGGGCCACGCCGACTTCCTGAGGCCCCTGCAACTCACTCAGCGGTGCATGCGGCTGCTGTCGCCAGTGCAAGAGGCGGGAGCTCCCGGCAGGTCCCCAGGACCTGGGAACCCCTCAAACTCGTGCCCTCGGGGGGCTACAGCTCCCTTTCCACCGACACCCCCCGAGAGCCGCCTGGGAAACCGTCCCGCGAGGCCCTGGGGACCCGGGCGACCAGATGGCGGGGAAAGAGGAGGCTCCGCCCGGGCCGTCCTAGAAAGGGGCGCCCCGAGAGCCAGGTTGGACCCCGCGATCTCCTTCAATGCAAAACAAGTGACGGGTCCTCGGGCTCTAGGAGGCCGGGCACGTTTTCTCTCTCCCTAGAACAAGCCCCTTGCCGGGTCTCGGGGGTGGGGCATGCTCCTTTAACAGCGTGCCTTCTAAAAGTTGCACAGCCTAAAATCGTTGGTGTTTTTTTTGGGGGGGGGGGGTGGAGGTGGAAGGGGGGGTGTTGTAAGTGGCTTTGGACCACCAGAGCCTCGGATCCGGGGCCAAAGGTAGGGCATGAATGACCTTACCAGCTGCAGAGGGAGATGCCAAGAGTCGGGACCACGCACCGCCCCCTCTCCGGAGCCCCACCCTCGCGAGCAGCGCCGGCCCGGAGGTCCCACACGTTTCCTGTCAGGCAGCCGGCTGGGAACCGCTCCCCGGCCCGCCGACCAGCCACCCTCTCCGAGCCGACACCTCCGGCCCCGCCTTCCCCCGCGGCCGGGGCGTGTGTGACAGGCCACGTCCCCTCCTGGCGAGCACGGGCCCCGCGCCCCCGGCGCGCGATGCGCGGATGCGGGGCTCTCACCCGGGCAGCGGAGGCTGGGGCTGGAGCGGGGGTTGGGGGGTGTCCAGCGACAGCCCGGAACCTGTCGGCGGAGTGAGGATCTTTCCCTCCTAAACGGAGCCCCAGGACCTCCCCCCGGGGCTCCAAGTTTCAGTCCTTCCCGGCTCCGCCGCGCGGGAGCAGAAACTCCGGTCCCCAGGAAAGTGCACGCAAAAGTTGGTTACATCTGAGCCTCGGGGTGGAGAAGGAGCTGGGGACGCGGATCCGGGGCGCAGGAGCCTCCGGGGATCCCGTCCCCCCCCCCCCTTGCAAGCCCACGCCCCGTTTCCCCGGGGCTGGGGTCACATTACCCGGCGCGGCGCTTCAATAATGCATGCACTTACCTGCTCCCGTGACCCACGCGCCCGCCTCGCCTGCCAGCCGCCGCCGCCGCCGCCGCGTCCCCCGCGGGCCGAGGGCTCGTTTGGATGTGTTTCGAGTCGTAGTATTGGTTGGGGGGCGGGGGGGAGGGTGCAAGCGTGAGTTCTGAGATGCAACTTTAAAAATAAAAAAAAAAAAGAAAAGAATGTAGAGACCCAAACGAGGTCCGAGAGGGGAAAAGAATTCTGACACCCGATTAAAACTGCCCCCGGCTGGTGCAATCTTCCTGCCCGGTAGTTCCGCCAAAAACAAAACAGTCCCGGTGCAAACCTGGCACGGGCGCGGAGGCACCAAGTTTGCCCAACACCGGAGAGTTTTCCGTCTGCAAGAAAGGACCCCAAAGCGGGGGCGGGCGCCGCTCCGGGTGACTCCCCAATCGGCTCCGGGAGCCCCAGGCTCCTCCTCGCCCGCGGCGGGAGAAAGCCCGCGGCAGGCTGCGGCCGCCCGCTCTCCGCCGCCGCCGAGGCCCGGCGACTCCCCAACTTCGGGCGAGCGGCTCGCTCCTCCCGCTCCTCCTCCTCCTCCTCCTCCTCCTCCTCCCGCTCCCCGCCCGCAGGCCTGCCCCTTTGTTGGAGCGGAGCGCTGGAGGCAGAGGAGGAAGGGTGGGGCGCAGGATCGCTCCGTGGCGCCCCCCTGGGAACCGGCTCGCAGCCGGGCACCCCGGGGCGCGGTCTCCCGAGGAGAAGGAGGAGGAGGAGGAGGCCGAGCAGGTCCAGTTCGCCGGCCGCCGCCGCTCCAGCTCCCCGGCTCCTCCCGCGCCCCGCCGCCACCAGCCCAGCAACTTTGTTTCGGGAGATCAGCCCCTCTCGCCTCCCAGTTGGGCCCTGGCCCCAGCCCGGCCCAAGCGGCCACCGCCGGCTGGGCCCCGGGGAACGTGGCGCCCAGAGTCACCTGACCGCGTGCCCGGTCGTTCAGCGCCCGCCCCGCGCGCCCTCCCGGCCGGTGGCGGCCGGCCCTGCGCTCAGCTGGCCTGGGCTGCGCGCCCCCGCGCCTCCCGAAGTCAGGAGCCAGACACACACACACACACACACACACACACACACACACACACACACGCCATCCCCTATATTCACATTATCTGAAAATGGGAGGCACGCCCCCTCCTCAGCCAAACTGGGTAGTTCTGGTGATATTTTTCTCCTTTAGAGATAAATTTCCATTTGCTCCTCCACTCGCTCAGTTGGCCTGCGTTCCTGATTTGTTGGCCCTCCTTTCAAGGGCATACTAGTATTTATTTTATGTAATTTTCTTAGTGTCGTTTAAATACTAAGACAAACTTGAAATTTCGTTTTATATGTATTCATGCCTACAAAGAGTGTTTGTGCTGACCTGGTTTTCCTATGTGTCCAATGTACACATACACGAACATACAAACATCTATTCCAGAGCCACTCTCAAGGCTGAGGAGTTGGTTAAAAAAAATTTCTGGGGACAAAGGAGTTTGTGCTGTGTGTGTGTCTTTTTCTTATTCACATATGTCATTCCCTGTGTGTTTCTGTGATTCTTTTTTACTTGATCTTAATGCTTTGGAGGGAAAGAAAAAAAAACAACAATCTAAGTTGATAATGGTATAAACAAAGAGGAAAGGTTGATTGATAAGCAAGATCTGTGCTCTTGCTGGTTTAGTATTTTCGAGTTAGTAAAAATAAATCCCTTGGAGCCTTAAACAAATTTTTTCAGAAAGAATTCAGTAGCCCAGTAGTGGGCAAACTGTGACTCGTGAGCCACATGCGGTTCCTTGGCCCCTTGAGTATGACTATTCCACAAAATAACACTGCCTGGGTGAGTCTACTGTGAAGAAGTGGCGTTAGAAGAAGTTTAAGTTTAAAAAATTTGGCTCTCAAAAGAAATTTCAACTGTTGTACTGTTGATATTTGATTCTGTTGACTGAGTTTGCCAACCACTGCACTAGCCTATTATTAGTTACTAGTGGCCCAGTGCACAAATTCATGTATGGGGAGGGGTTTGTCCCTCTGTCCGGCCTGCACCCTCTAGACCCCTGTGGGATGGTGCTAAACCGGCAATCAGACATCCCTCTCACAATCCAGGACTGCTGGTTTCTAACTGCTCACCTGCTTGCCTGCCTGATTGCCCCTAACCACTCTGCCTGCCCGCCTGATCATCCCCTAACTGCTCCCTTGCTGGCCTGACGCCTAACTGCTCCGCTGCCAGCCTGATTGCCCCCAATTGCCCTCCCCTGCTGGCCTGATCACCCCCAAGGCTTTTATTAGTATAGATAAAGTGAAAGTTTCCCCAGTCCCTAAATGCTGCTGAGTTGAGATAGTCTTTCTTCAATTCTCTAGTTTAGCTTTCTTCCTTGAGGGTTTTTCTTCATATAATCCAAATAAAATCCAGAAGATTAATTTCAAATGGTTATAATTCATTCACTTTCTTTCATTCATTCATTCAACAAGTGCCAATTTGAGGCCTGTGGGGTCTCCTGGTACTGTGAATGGTGCAAGTAAAAATCCCATAGAGATCTTAACTTATAGGACTTCAAATCTAGTGAGATAAGGAATGTAAACAAGTAAGGCTATGAAAGATCAGCAATAAGTATCAAAAGAAAATGACAGATTAAGTGTTACTTGAGTCTGGCTATATTAAGGGAAACTGCTGTTTCTTTGAACTGATAATTCTACAGACCCTTATAAGCTCTCATTGGGCACTGTTATCTTGCTTGTTGAGTTGATGGAAACTCAAATTTCCTCCTTTAAAATAAAAGCCCATTGGAGTGTTTGAGGATTTTGTTACTTAAAATTATGTAAGTGAAAAGCACTTTGTAAATTACACAGTGCTATACAAATATTTAATTTAAAGGTTTTGAAAAACACAATCATTCGAGGACCTAGAATTTCTTGAGTTTTTAAGTTCCAGAGGAATGTTTAGTTACGTTTCCCCAAAGGCTGTAAGGAAAGCGTTATAAGGGACAACAGCCACCATCTGTGTGGGCGTGACTTCACCCCACACTACAGCTTCAGTGGCTTATGGTGTATTACCAGTGCTCTGTCTGTTTCTAGCTGGTCCCCCTCATGCACAGACTGATATTCTCTGTGGGCCCTGGACGAGAGAGAACAGAGAACTTCCAATTGATGAGATGACCAGCAGGACCGAAGCAGATCCTGCTCCCTGTTTCCTGTGTAAGGGGGAAATCACATTTAATGGCAGATTCTGACCACAGAGGGTCAGAATTTTCACATTTCCATAGCAGGCAGTATCATCTTCCTCGGAAGCCTAAGAATGGAGTTGAGGAATGAGAGATAACCTGCAACCAACATTCCACCTGCAGTTTACACGGCAGGGGCGTGGGCCTGCAATGACCGTGCTCAGTGGGCTGTGTCTGCCCACTTCAAGATCAATGTAGAGCCTTCAGAGAAAGTTGCTAGGAACGTGGCCCAGGGTCTACCATTATCCCAACAGTCATTACAGAACAGTGAAATTTTAAGAAAATTGAACTTCTACCATTGGGCTAAAGCCCTTGACATAAGAAAAAAAATATTTTGATATGAGTCATGTATATGTAGATTCATATATAAAGATATATGCATATGTATGTGTATATAATATGTAGAGAGACATAATTCTACATAGATATTGTTCGTATACAAGGAACAGCATCCTAATACAAGAGCCAAAAAAGGAAACTTTCTCTATTAAACGTTGTGCAGGAATACATAAATGCAGTTTCTCTATGAACATCAGAAACACTATGTATAAAAAGCAAGACACTCCTTCAGTTCTACACTTGGTGTTGATAATGAATAAAGCCCTACATGGAAGCGTTTAAGAGTTAGGGAATTTACCTTTTCTTATCTTTTTTCAGGTCAAGAAAGTATAGCTCTGTAGCATACATATAATAGATACTGGAATATTTGCTGAAATTGTTGCTGAATTCTTCAGTCCAACATCTTATACATATCATGCAATTTGAAGATATATATAAATGAAATTCTTTGTGATACAATTAAGGGGAAGAAGACGATGTCGATGATGATGATGATGAATGAAACTTTTAAGAATAATTAGCATGAAGGAAGAGTTTCTTACAGTATGATGAGCTAAAGAATCACCAGAGCTGGACTTCCAGTCAAGATGGTAGCTTAGGTAAACTCTGTGCTTCTCTCCTCCCACAACCACATCAGAATTACAACTAAATTATAGAACTACCCTTGAGAACCACCTGAAGGCTAGCTGAACAGAACTCCTATGATTAAGGATATAAAAAAGAAGCCACATGGAGACTGATGAGAAAGGTAGAGACTTGGAACGGGCTGGTCCCCGGCCACATGAGGTGGTTAAGAATCGGAAGGCATGCCCCAGCAGGCTTGGCTCAGGGGATGGAGCATCAGCCTGTGGACTGAAGGGTCCTGGGTTCGATTCCGGCCAAGGGCACATGCCTGGGTTGCGGGCTCGATCCCCAGTGGGAGTGCAGGAGGCAGCCAATCAATGATTCTCTCTGATCATTGATGTTTCTATCTCTCTCTCCTTCTCCTTTCCTCTCTGAAATCAATAAAGAAATATATTTTTTTTAAAAAGAATCGGAAGGCATATCTTGGGCATGGGGGTCCCCCTCAGGGCTCCCAGGGGCTCCCAGCCTAGAGCACCAGTAGCGGAAAAGGTGTCCCCACAATAGCTGTCTGTAAAAATCAGCAGGGATTCCATTGAGGGCTGCTGGGGATTCAGACATTCCTCTTAAAGGCCTGAGCACAGACTAACTTGCCCACAAATGCTGGCGGCTTGAACAGTTACAGGGACATGTGGGGCAGGACTGGATTGTTTGGCTTCAGGGGGAAAAAGCAGCTCTCTCTGACGTGGAAGTTCTGGCAGGTGACATTATTGCTTGGTTGTTTCCTTCCCCAACACAGCCAGCAGGCACAGATAGCACCATATCTGAGTCTCCATTAGCCTGGTTAATACCACTCTAGCCCCACCCTGGTGATTTTCTGAGACCCCCACCCCACCCAACTCAAGCACCTGGCTTGAACCTCTCTCTGTTAGCAGTTGTTTCTCACAAACTGCCTACCTCAGCCCAACACTAGTGGCAGCCAGCCTTAGTTCATAGCACAGTGTCTCCCAGGCACCTCCAAGTCCAGCACAGGCAGCTACCAACCGTAGGTCACTTTGTAGCTCCTACCAGATAACCCCTGGCTGAGCACAGGCAGTGGCTGACCTGGGCCTGCACTGGAGCTTCTCCTAAGAGGCCCCCAAACCACCACATCTAATGGCTGGCTTCAGACCACACCAGAGCACCCCCCAGTCAGCTCCACAAATGACATACCCAAAAGGTGAACTCGGCAGATATCAGTGTCCGTGTAAAGTGAATGCCATTCTGTGGGGTCAGCCCGGGAAGAATAGCTCATCCATAGTAACAGCCAGTTCTCCCTGTCAGGCAGCCTGAGGGCTAATCACACTGCCGTTCCAACAGCAATCAAGGCTCAACTACAATATGAGGCACAGACAACCCACACAAGGGACACCACTGGAGCACTTAACTCAGGTGACCAAGGGTCTGCAGGAGACCCCACAAGACCCCTACTACAGAAGGCCACCCTACAAGCCTGGAAGATGTAGCAGATCTACCGAATACATGGAAACAAACACAGGGAGACAGTGAAACTGGGGGAATAAAAAAATAAGCCCCAAATAAAGAAGAGGACAAAACTCCAAGAAGAATTCAACAAAACGGAGGCAAACGATCTACCAGATACATATTCCAGAACACTGGTTATAAGGATACTCAATTAATTTAGGGGGAAATAGATGAAATCAGTCAGAACTTACACAAAGAGATAGAAATCATAAAAAGAACAAGTCAGAAATGAAGACTGAATGAAGAATACATTAGATAACATCAACAATAGTTTAGATGAAGCAGAGAATTATATTAGTGATTTGGAAGACAGGTAGTGGAAACATCCAATTGGAATATGAAAAAGAAACAAGAATTTTAAAATGAGGATAGTTTAGCCCTAGCCAGTTTTGCTCAATGGATAGTGTCAGCTGCATACTGAAAGGTCCCAGGTTCAATTCCGGTCAAAGGTAATGCCCAGGTTATGGACTCAATTCCCAGTAGGGGGTGTGTGCAAGAGGCAGCCAATCAATGATTCTCTCATCATTGATGTTTCTCTCTCTCTCTCTCTCTCTCTCTCTCTCTCTCTCTCTCTCTCTCCTTCTCTCCCTCCCTCCCTCCCTCCCTCCCTCTTTCCCTCCCTCTCTGAAATCAATAAAAATATTTTTTAAGTTTAAGAGACCTCTGAGACAGTATCAAGCCTAACAACATTCTGGTATCATAGGGGTACCAGAAAGAAAAGAAAGAACAGAAATTGAGAACCTATTAGAAGAAATAATGACTGAAAACTTCCCTAACCTAGCAGAGGAAATAGACAAGTTCAGAGATTTTCAAATAAGATGAACCCAAAGAGGCCCTGACCAAGACACATCATAATTAAAGGCCAATGGTTAAAGACAAAGGGAGAATCTTAAAAGTAGCAAGAGAAAAGCAGTCAGTCGTGCACAAGGGAGCTACCACACAACTCTCAGCAGATTTCCCCATAGAAACTTAGTAGGCCAGAGTGGATTGGCACAAAAATATTCAAAGTGATAAAAAGCAAAGAACTACACCCAAGATTACTCTACCCAGCAAGGCTGTCATGTAAAATCAAAGGAGAAATAAAAAGCTTTCCAGGTAAGAAAATGTTAGATTGAAAGGCACATACAGACTGAAAGTAAAGGGATAGAAAAAAGTATTTAATGAAAATGAAAATAAGAAAAAAGGCTGTTGTGGCAATATTTATAGCAAACAAAACAGACTTTAAAACAAAGGCTATAGTGATAAAAGAAAGGACATTTCATATACAATAGTCAAGATGCAGAAGCAACCTAAATGTCCATCGATAGATGATTAAATAAAGAGGATGTGGTACATATATGCAATGGAAGATTACTCAGCTATAAAAAGAATAAAATCTTGCCATTTATAACAATATGGATGGACCTAGAGGATATTATGATAAGTGAAAAAAGTCAGATAGAGAATGACAAATATCATGTGATTTGCCTTATGTGTAGAATCTAAAAAACAAAATAAATAGTCAAAATAGAAACAAACTCATAGATACAGAGAACAAACTGATGGTCCCCAGATGGGAAAGGGTGAGGGGGTTGGGTGAAAGAGATGAAGGAATTAAGAAGTACAAATTGGCAGCTGCAAAATAATCCCGGGGATGTAAAGTACAGCATTAGGGAACACAGTCAATAGTGTTATGTATCGTGCCAGGTGGGTTGAGACTCATCAGGGGGTCACTTCATTACTTATATAATGTCTAATATAACATTGGATGTCAGATATAATTTAAAAAACATATAAATGTTTTAAAAATAATAACCAGGGAGTATATTTTATTTATTTTTATTTTTTTAATATATATTTTTATTGTTTAAAGTATTACCAATAGTAGTACATACGTCTCCTTTTTTTCCCCCTATTGACCTCCCCCTGGCCTTCCCCACCCCCAGTACATGCCCTCACCTGTCTCTCTCCCACCCTCCCCCCACCATGTCCTGTAACCATTGGCTATGCTTACATACATGCATACAAGTCCTTCGGTTGATCTCTTACAGGCCCGCCCCCCACCTTCCCTGCCTTCCCACTGTAGCATGACAGTTTGTTCATTGCTTCTTTGCCTCTGTATCTATTTCCACCACCCATATCCCCCAATTCTTTTCTTTAAAAACATTTTGCCTTTGTAGGCTAGAAATAGATTTATAAGAACAAAAAAATGAGTCCCAATTTCAATGTCCGATAGTTATGAGTCCCAGTTTCAATGTCAAACAGTTCCTTATGTGTACACGTCATCAATGGTATCTGAATAGTAGACAGATGATGGCAATGGAGGTCCGACCCTCTCTGGTTTGGTCCTAGGCATCCTGTAGCAACACACAGCTGCTGACTGCTTGCATGGCAAGGCATCATCAGCGTCTTCCATCTCTGGACTGTTTCTCCTCTTGTCTTTGTGGTTAGAGCAGACCTGTCAGTTCCTCTCTGTTGCAGGAGTCCACTTGATCTTGGAGTTGTTTTCTGAAAGTATATAAACATATTCTTGACCAAAAGTTAATAAAGGAATCTTTTCTATAAAATTGACTTGGGGTCCTTTTTATTTTTACCTACGCGATTTTCCTTTGGCTTATTTTGACACCATGTGTGTTTTTCATGGGTGTCTTGCTATGAGTATTACAAATGAAAATTAATTTTCTAAAGTAAAAGTTTTCTAGATGTAATTTGCTTACCAGATATTTTTCCTTACACCCCCCCTTTTTTTTGAATAATGGAGACTTTTGTAAAAAATTTTTATGCAATCTTGATAACTTTAAATTTTAACTTTTTGCACACAAATATGCCTGTTTTATGTTCATTGCATGTTAAGCAATTTTACCATGAGATGAACTACCAATAGAAATTTTAGTTAATACTTTAGAAACAGCTTTTTGTCCAGTACACTTAAATTTTCTTGGTTATTCACTTATTTTAATTCTCCAATTTAAATTAATCTGAAAGCTTGATTACTCTTTTACTGTCAAATTTAATACTCTACCAACAGTTTTAGATTACCCTATAAATATTAGTGGAAAGGTTTATTTGCATTCTTGAGTAGGCATTGAGCATTCCTAGTGCTAGGCTGAATTTAGATATAGGGCAGCTGCTGTCGGCAAGTTTCTATCTGTTACCTGGGTCCTGATCTGAACTGGGCCCAGTCTCTGCCTGTTACCTGGGTCCCGATCGATCAATCAGTGCTGAGCTTGGGAAGCGAAGTAGCCATGGGGGCAAGAGATCCCTCAGAAGGAGTGAGGGTTCAGACCCCTGCAAGGTTGCGGGGTGATGAGGGTTTGTGCACCACCTCTGTTGACCTCCAGGGAGTATATTTTAAATTCAGGTTGCCTGCCAGCTCCCAGCAATTCTGATTTAGTAGGTCTGGTGGAACCCAGGAAGCTACAGTTTTAGCAAGCAACCCAGGAAGTTAAATCACAATGGTTGGGGAACTGAATTTTGAGCCACAATTCCCGAGGGGCCTCAATGATTGGAGAGGGATCTACAAATTGATGAGTGGAGAGGGATCTAAAATTTGCCTTTTTCACAGAAAAATGAAAAAGAAAAAAAAAACTCCAAACTGGACCAATCATAGTTTCAAAATACCCACCATTAGCCTTGTCTTCTTTAATTCAAGTGTTTCATTCTGTTGTGATCACCCTTGACGTTCATTAACACCCCAGGAGCATTCTGGGCAATTCAACCAGCGCTGAGGTAGAAAGCCTGGTCTGGCCCTGGCCAGATGCTAATAAGAGACATCTGGTGGCAGGAGGGCAGGCAAGAGAGGCCCGTGGAGGCTGTAGGAACTCAAATGCAGGGTCCAAAAGAGCCTAGTACAGAACAAAAGCTGTTGGGGATAAAAAGAGCAATTGAGAGATCCAAATGAGAGAATATAAGAGGCTATGAAAGAGAAAGAAAAGAGAAGAAAGGAGTGGAGGGGTTTGCCCACTGAAAACTAGAGATCCTTCTTAAACCACCCAGGTGCCTTGTGTTGGGGTAATCATTCTTGTTACTTTTACTTGGTTTCATTTCCTTTGTATAATTTTATAATGTTGGTACTGGAAGCGATTTTGCAAGAGTCCTTCAACCCTCTATTTTGTGTATAAAGAAATACATGAAAGATGCAAAATAAGCTAGAAAGTTCATTTAGGTAAAATAAAGCAATCTACTAGGGGGAAATGTTCAAATTATGAAGAAGTAAAAAGAGAGCATTTCTATTATATTAGTTTATTGTTAACCTTGAGAAAGAAGAGGAGGAAAAGGAGGTGGAGGGAAAGGAGAAGGAAGAGAAAGAAGGAGGAAGGATGGGAGAAGGAGGAAAAAGAGGAGGAGGGGGTATAGGAGGATGAGAAGGGAAAGGGAGTGGAGAAAGAAGGAAAGAAGGAAGAGGAAGAGGGGGAGGAATTAGAGGAGGGGTAGGAGAAGTGCGGAGAGTGTAGCTGGGAGAGATCAAAGCTGGATTGAAGCTACCTAAGTGCTAATTATTATACTGATAGTTATTAGCTGTATGATCTTGTAGAACTTACCCTTTAGCTTTCTGTATGTAAAACAGAAGAAAACCTTCTTGAAGTGTTGCTGTGAGAAGTAAATGAGTTACTTAACATAAAGCATTTATCACAGTGTCTGGTTCTGTTGTACTTTTATTATGTTCCTTCCCCTTTCTCTTAACTCAAGGATCTGCTGAAATTTCATAGTTAGTATATAGGAATGCAGTGGATTTTTGTACATTGAATTTGTATCATGTAACTTTACTATATTTGTTCATTGCTCCTAATAGTTTTTTTGGTGGAGTCTTCAGGGTTTTTTATATATAGAATCATGTCTTCTACAAAAAGTGACACTTCTACTTCTTCATTCCCAATTTAGAAGCCTTTTATTTCCTTCTTTTGCCTTATTACTCTAGCTAGAACTTCCAGCACTATGTTGAATAGGAGTGGTAAGAGTGGCCATCCTTGTCTTATTTCTGATTTTAGAGAAAAAGCTTCAATTTTTCACCATTGAGTATGATATTAGCTGAGAAGTTGTCAAATATGGCTTTTATTATGTTGAGATACTTTCCTTCTATACCCATTTTATTAAGTATAAATGGACATTGTATATTATCAAATATTGTATCTCTCTGCATTTATTGATAAGATCATATGATCTTTATCCTTTGTTTTATTAAGGAGCTATATTACATTGATTGATTTGCATATGTTGAACCATCCTTGTGCCCCTGGAATGAATCCCACTTGATCTGATGTATTATTTTTTTAATGTATTGTGTTTTTTCCCCCTAGCATTTTGTTTAGGATTTTTAAAATATATTTTTTATTGATTTCTGAGAGGGAGGGTGAGGGAGAGGGAGATGGAAACATCAGTGATGAGAGGGCATCATTGATTAGCTGCCTTCTGTTCGCCACAGACCTGGAATCGAACCAATGACCTCTTTGCTCCTGGGTAGACTCTCAACCACTGAGCCACATCCAGCTGGGCTGTTTAGGATTTTTGCATTCATATTTATCAGAGATATTGGTCTGCAGTTTTTTTTGTGTGTGTGTATGTTATCTTCGCTAGGTTTCTATATACTAACAATGAAATTTCAGAAAAATAAATAAGAAAAACAATTCCTATTGCAATTGCAACACACAAAAAAAATAAGGATAACTAATAATAAACTTAACAAAGGATATGAAGGGCCTATATACTAAAAACTGCAAAACATTATTAAAAGAGATTGAAAAAGATACAATAAAATGGAAAGTTATTTCATGTTCATGGATTGGAAGAATCAATATAGTTTAAAATATTACCCAAAGCAATATTCAGATTTAATGCAATCCCATCAAAATTCCAATGGCATTATTTAAAGGAAGCACATGAAAAATAGAAGCGAAAACATGAGCAAGTTAAAAGGCTGATCCAGAAAATGTTTCTCAAACACAGACTAGAGAAAACAATTAATTCGCCAACAAAATAATTTAAGGTTTCTGAAAATTACAAGATATATAGTTCCAGTGGGAAAAAGCTCACCAAGTCTTCAACAATGAAACTAGATCCTCACCAAGATACATCGTAAAGATATTTCAGAACATAGGGGACAAAAAGAAGATTCTATAAGTTTTCAGAGAGGTGTGGGAAAAAAAGATCACATACAAACTAACAGGAATCAAAATGGCTCTGGCCTTTTCAATAGCAATACAGGAATTTAGAGGAAAATGGAGCAATGCATTCAAAATTCTGAGGGGAAATAATTTTTAACTAATATTAATTATCTAGTCAACGTTTTCCCTAAGGGTGAGGGTAAACATCTTTTAGTGAAAAATTTTACCCTTCCTCCACTCATGCACACAACCTTCTCATAAATACTAAAGGAAATGTACAATCAATACAGTGAATTAAGTCAAGAGAAAGGAAGATGTGATTCATGGGATAAAAGAGAGCCAATACAGGAGGAATACAAAAGAATTTCTGTACCCAAGACAAATGCAGCAAGCATGAGGGTTACCCATCTGGACTCACACAGGTCCAAATGCTTCAGAAGAGATTTAAGAAGATAAAACTAATATAATCCCCAAAGCAAATAAATATATCAAAAATATTTAAACATCTGCTGGTCATGTGTACATAGAAATAATTGTGTACACTGAAAACTAGGCAAAAAATAAGAGTTCTTAACTGAAGAAAAACTACAAGTAATCAACAATGGATTACTTGTCATAATAATATTAACCTTGAACATGAAGTCAATCAAAATTACAATAAGTCTGTCAGGAGCATGAACAGCTGAGAAGTGCTTTGTAATAGTGGAGGAGACAAGATATCTAATCCTCATCATGATAGGAAGTCAATGGATAATATCTAACACCTAAAACACACACACACACACACACACACACACACACACACAAGAAGTAACATTACAGGCTTCTTAGTGATATGGAGGAAATAGTTGAAGAAGTAGCTTTAAAAGTCCAAAGTTAGATATTCTGGGAAAGGTATTATAAAGGAAAAAGGTTAGGAACTGATATTTGTCTTTACAAACTCTGTAGAATTAGCTGGTTCTTAAAAGTATGTATACATTTAACTTTAATAAAAGAAACAAAATAGGCTTATAGAATTCATGAATTATGCAGAATAATACAAAAAAGCAATGGTTATGTTTGGAACAAGAGACCCAAACCTAAGTACAGAATGAAGAGGACGTTATGACTTTCATGGGCCCTAGGCACTTTTGACTTTGAGGGCAACCACCACAACAATATCAATATACTAGTAGCCTGGTGCACAAAATTCGTGCATGGGGGGGAGGGTGGAGTGGAGGAGGTGTCCCTTAGCCCGGCCTGCACCCTCTCCAATCTGGGACCCCTCAGGGGATATCTGACTGCATGTTTAGGTCTGATCCCTATGTGGCTCACCTGTCTGCCTGCCTGATCACCCCTAACCACTCTGCCTGCCAGCCTGCTCACCCCCAACTGCCCCTACTTGCCAGCCTGATGGACCCCAACTGCTGCCCCCTGCCAGCCTGCTTGCCCCTCCCCCTGCAGGCTTGCTTACCCCCATCTGTCCCCCCACCAGCCTAATCACCCCTAACTGCTGCCCTCTACCAGCCTGCTTGCCTTCAACTGCCCCCCACCTCCCTGCAGACCTGCTCACCCCCAACTGCCCTGGCTTGATTGCCCCTAACCACCTCTGCCTCAGCCCTGCCACTATGGCTTTGTCCAGAAGGATGTCCAGAAAGTTTCCCAGAAGGTCTCCTGGTCTAATTAGCATATTACTGTTTAATTAGTATAGATAAAAACATTTGTGATGTAATTTTACTTTTCACCTACGGCTTTAGGAACAAAGTGTTGATTGCCTCAACCAACTGAAATGGGAATTATTAAACTAATCACAGCATATGACATACTATTCATGAAGAAGTATGAAGATTGTAACTCAAAGACCAATGTCAGGTTCATTTTACAATAATGGAGAAAGAATTGAAGACATAAAAGCTTTTTAATGTTGTATTCAGTTGAGAATAAGCTTATGGAAAATTCACAATACAACTAACAATTTTAATATCGGTTTACATTAAGTTGCTAGGTTCAAACATTGCAACATATTATTGCTATGAAATAAATTTAGAAAATATTGCATAAAACAGTTTTGTACTAACAGTGTTGGGACCAGAGCTAATAAAGGTTTATTATTTATAAATGTTTTGAATAATAATAGTTCTCACTCCTGCAACTCTATACATTTCACTCTGTACTTTCTCTTTTTGCTTAGATGTGTTTCTATTCTTTTCATATGAGCATATCTAAAACTGAACTTCCCTTCAATATTATCTCCCTCTCTTGAGTTACCCAATCCAATTGGTACCATAATTCTGATCACTCTAGCTTGAACCTAGGATTCTTGCCTTTCCTTCTCCCCACTCTCAATATCTAATTGGTTAATAAGCTCTATTGATTCTTTCCATCCCTAACTCCCCTTCTCATCTCTGTACGTGGCTTTTGTAATGACTTCCTAATTGGCCTCACTCGTCCAACTCTCTCAATTTCAATCCATCCAACACTTGGCCATCACATTAGCTTGTTAATATGGCAATCATGTTGTCCAACAGTCTTCAACAGTTCCCAGTTGCCTTCAGATAAAATCAGCCGTTCCAGTCTAGTAGCAAATCACACTTTTGCTACTATCAGACTTTTTTATGCATTTTTTTGTTAGTAAGTCTTTTATAGCCCATCTCCATGCTTTGGCCACTCTGTCCTTCCTGTAGAAGTGTCCTCTTGTGACTTTTCCCCCTTTATTAATGGAGCTCAAGTCCACCTTCTCTTTCCTAAAGTAGCTGTTTCATAACTATTGTGTCCCTTGGATTCTTAACACTTATTGTCAGTCTATTCATTTTAAAATACCATATTCTGCCTTTTATGCTACTTATAGCCTCCAATTCACATATCTTTTTGCCTGAATGAATTATAAGTTACTTGGGGCCCAGAGGTTGTCTGATCCTAACATGTTGTTGGTCACATGGTATGTTTCCAATAGTTGATTGATAAGGAAAAAATATTTTAGTGGGTTTTTTCTATTTCCATTTAGATACAGGGCATTATAAAAATACATATAGTAATATGAATATACTTAATACCATGGAACTATATACTTAAAAAATTAAGATATAAATTTTATGTTACATATCAGAGGCCTGATGCATGAAAATTCATGCACTGGACTGGAGGGGAGGGTGTCCCTCAGCCCAGCCTGCCCCCTCTCACAATCTGAGAGCCCTCAGGGTAAGGAGGCGACTCGGCAATCAGGGAAAGGTGATGTCCCATCACACCTCTGCTGCTGCCACTACCGGCACAACCTTGGTCAGCTTTGGTTACCTGAGCCTTGGGTGGCTCTTGAGCAGCCACCATCCGAGGCTTGTCTGCACCTTGGGCCAGCCGTGGGCAGCTGGGGGTTGCTGAGGGTGGGTCTGGCCACAGCACATGCCTGCCACTCCTCACCCCCCGGCTGAGGGGACTGGGTGCTGCCATCTTGTGATGGTGTGATGGTCAATTTGTATATTCCCTCTTTATTAGATAGTTTTACTACAATTAAAATTATGTCTCAAAGTCCATGTTTTTATATTGGAAAAGTTTAATGTACTATACAAATGGTTTATCAAAAATGAATTAGTTGAAATAAAATTCTGGATTCAAGTCCTAATTCTATCAGAGATTAACTATGTGACAAGTTACTTAATCTTTTGAGCCTCCATGTGAGTGGATGGATTCACCACATGACCTCCAAAGGCACAGTCTGTGAGTCTGTAACTTTACATCTCTCAGGAGAGCACACATCATCTCCAGAATTATGGGAGAAAGCTATCTGGCTCCCTTCCCAGATTCACAAACCAAACCATGCTAAGTGAGCATAACCTATTCCACTCCCAGCCCTGAGGATTCTAAAAACAGTTTGGGAAACTGATAGCAGCTGTAAATTTGGAGGATTGTGCTTCTGCCTCACCTCTGCCCTGACTCTTTTCTGGGTATTCTGACTGGGTTTATACTCTCCCAGCATCCTGCCTTCCCAGCATTCACTGTACTCAGCCGCCCTGGGAAGGAATAAACCCTCCTTTTGGTAGCCCCTGCACAGGCCTTCAGCTCAGGCTCTTCCTGCCCAGTGGGGGAGGGGTGGGAAAAGGCGTCTTTTCTTTCCTCTACTACAACATATCAGGGAGTGCTTGCAGAAGCAGGTTTCAATAATTAACTTACAAAAATTTTTGAACAGACTATTAACTTCAGATTTGAAGTGGTGAGACTTTTGCCTGCTTTGCAATTGCAAAATCCTTCATATTTATATATTGATATATATAGCATTACTCATGTTTAATTTACATATATATTTAACAAATATATACATTTAATTTTCCTACTTTTGGGGAAAGAATACTGTTCTTCTGATGGCTGTCCTTTGAAATAAATTATGAAAGCTGAGTCGTTGGTTTTTTGCATTTTTTTTGTTTTGTTTTTTCAAATAGTATGTTTTGTTGGAGTTTGCAAAAATCTCTAGTTCATCTTTTGGCTCAGGTTAGTTATAAATCTGTCAACCAAAAAGGCAATATTATTAATAGTTTTTAAGAGTGCTTGCATGTTGTAAAATTCCAAAGGTTCCATTTATACATGCAAAACTTGGGCAGAAGAGGCGAGGGGGGATTATCATCTTAATTGTAGATCACTCCCCTCACTCCCCGACCCCAGTTTACCAGGAGTCCTGAACAAAGGGTGAAGCCACATGCTTTGGGGCTGAGATCACCAGACTGTCAACCAATCTTTGTTTTTTAAAAAAAGAGAAGGGGTGGGGGTAGGAGGACGGAGAGGAAGGGGGTAATTTCTTACTGTCTTTGCCTTAATAAGTATTTAATTATTTAGTGACCTGGCAATTTCTTTATGGGATTTAAGGCAATTTATATAACAATTAAATTTAAAAATTGAAACTAAGTGGATGAGGAGGAAAGCTGGACCAAGTTAGAATTATAGGCTGGAAAGATAAGACAGGTCAGTCAAGAGGTTAAAACTCAAAGATAGATGAGTAAATTGTTGCTTATTTCTAGGCGTCAAGCCATAATTATTGTGAATAACTACCCTGGTTTAATTATCACAAAATGCTGTTACCAGGCCATTTCTAGTAGAACCTTCTCCAAGAGCTATTCCATTAAGTGGCTCAATCCAACTGTGCGCCTGCCCTACATATTTTGCTTATCTTCCTTCGGCTAATGGTGTGGTTTGTCAATATTAACTTGAGGGGTTGCTGCATAACAGAGCCAAGATTCCTGGGGCTAACTTCCTTAAATTCTAGAAGTCACAATGTTCATTTTTCTGTCTTTATGATTGATTAAGTCTAGAGTTGACTGGATGAATAGTGTGGTTTCTCTGTGGCACCTCCTTAAACTTGACCTCCAGCCTCTCCAGTGGTTACCTGGAGTAGCCAAGTGTTTGGATTTTGCCAAATAGAGACTCAGTGGTTATATTTCTTTCTCTGGTTATATTAGAAAAGAGGCTGTTCTGTCAGTACTTTTGTTTCTAATACCAGTCGTGTGGTTTTGTGATTACACTGAAGTCTCTTCAGAACATTTCCATACTACTTTATATTTTTTCCAAGAATTTCATAACCAACACACTTCGTGTGTGTGTGTGTGTGTGTGTGTGTGTGTGTGTGTGTGTGGTGTGTGTGTGTGTGTGTGTGTATGTGTGTGTGTGTGTGTGTGTGTTTAAAGATGCATCTTTATTTTTTATTTGTTAAATTCTCACCCAAGGATATTTTTTTCCTTTGATTTTCAGAGTGGAAAAGAGAGGGAGAGACAAAGAGAAACATTGATGTGAGAGAAAAAAATGAATGGGTTGCCTCCTACACACCCCCCGAACCAGGGCCCAGGCCCGGAAGGAGCCTGCAACTGAGGTATGTGCCCTTGACTGGAATCAAACTTGGGACCCTTTGGTCTGCAGGCCAATACTCTATCCACTGAACCAAATTGGCTAGGACTAACCAACATACTTTTTAAATATTAAAAGTAATATATTTTTTAAAAACTTAGAAATTCTTCCTAAAAAGGAAATTCAATCTCAATTTCCCTAAAAACTAAGCTTTTCTATCTTTAACAAAGATATTCAGCCCATAGGCCAGGCTGGAGGTGGAAAAGGTCACAGGGGAATTCTTTCAGAGGAGAGAGTATAAATGTCTCCACGCCCCTTTGATGAATCAGAGACAGAAAACTAAGGGCTGGGTGACAGCTCATACACGAAAGAATTCTGGAGCTAGAAAAGAATGCTGCCCTCAGGCTTATAATTTCTGAGCTATATTTCTCCTCTCAAAGTTTGCCTTGGGCAATGGATGGCATAAGTGGAGGGTGGGAAGAGGAGGGAGGCAAAAAAGAGACCACGGCTCTGAGACTCCTTTTTGGCCATTTTTTCCCACTTGATTTTTTTTTTTGGGGGGGGAGGGTGTGGGGAGAGAACGGTGTATGACTGACCAAAAAAACTGTACATATTTAATGTATATATCTTGGTGAGTCTGAAGATAAGTATAAGCCCATAAGACCATCACCATAAGCAGTGCCACAACCTTAACCATCACCCCTGAAAATGTCCTGCCTCCCTTTTTAAAAAAAAAAAAAAGTTCTACTCTATTAATAAAGGTTTAAGTATATACTACAGTATTGTTAACAGTATGCATTATGTTAACTGTATGCTGTGAACAGGTCTCAAGAACGCTTTTACCTTGCATAACTGAAATTATGTACCCTTTGACCTATATCTTCCTGATTCCCTCTTTTCGTGTAACCTGCTTTTTAGTCAGAAAAAAAAAGTCATTGAAAAGATGAAAGGATTGAAATCTCTCCTTCTGAGGCTCATTGTCAACATTTCTTAAAACCTCAGAACTCTTAGGTAAAAATATTCATTGATATTTATTTCATGAAAAACTTTTAAATAATGAATATTTCTACCTAAACAGAATAAGCAATATATCAGAGAACATATTCCCAGCTCTGCCACTCAGCAGTTCCGACTTTAGGAAAATATTAACCTCTCAGTTTTCTCACTTATAAAATAGTGATAATAACACCTGCCTCATAAAGCTTTTTATGAAGGATTTAGAGAATATAATACATAAGCCCATTTAGCATAGTTCTGAAAATCTGGTATTCAATAAATGACAATTATTTTTTAGATTTTATTCAACAGTACCTGATACATAGTCCAAATTTTTTTTAATGCTTTTCTCTGGTTTCATTATAAGGCTGAACAAAAATAGAAACCTTATTTTTTTCACAAATGTTACAAATAGGTATAATATCTATATTGTGCAGATAAAGAAAGAGAAGCTTAGGGCTATGGACTGAATGTTTGTGACCCTCTAAAATTGATATTTTGAAGCCCTAACCCTCCACATGACAATATCTGAGGGTAGGTCTTTTGGAAAGTAATTAGGTGTGAGGGTAGAGTCTCCACAGTGAGATTAATGTCTTTATTTTAAAAAAGGGAAAGTCCAGATATCTCTCTCTCTCTCTCTCTCTCTCTCTCTCTCTCTCTCTCTCTCTCT